>JARHVA010003325.1:1370000-1492500 GCA_037957365.1 Torreya grandis | reverse complement strand
CACATTGGAATCATTATTCACATTCCCAAGTATGAACTTCCCATGTGTGACCAAATCTCAAAGCTATGATGTTATTTTAACTTTTTTGGGAATATTGGTGTATTATTCCTAATTTAGTTAAAGGGTCTGGATTGATAAATTAGTAAATAATATGCAGTGAATAAGCTATTGATTTGTGAAATTTATTTTTAATTAGATATTTTCTAAAAATAATAATAAGAGGGAGAAAATAAGAATTAGCTTAAACTGTACTGATCTGACTGAGACAAGATTTGATATCACTATGTAGGCATAGGACACTATCACAAATAGGATTCTAACTTTCATTTTTTCATTGGATAGGAACACCAAAAGTGAACAAGAGAGGTATTGGTGTTGTAGTCCTTATTCACTGCTATTGTCCTAAATATTTGATCTTTCTAGGTTTTGTTTAGCAAGTCTATGTGACCCTGTCTCTAAAGTTTTAGCAGCTAGAAGTCTGTAGATCTCCCTATAGATTAGTATCTTTCTTCAAACCCTGTATTTCATTGTAATTTGAATATTTTTGAGAAAGAGTGGGGGTTTAGTATGTGTAAGATGCACTATATGTGATTCACACCCTCTATATGGGCACACTGGCTACATACCAATCCTCTAAAGAGGGATACATCCATATGTAGTTCTCCCTTTAAAAATGTTTGGTGTAATTTTGATATGAGAATGCAAGAAATGCTAGACTAGATGTGTTTGAGAATGGCTAGGGATTGATGTAGATATTTATATATGCTTAGGATTGTACTGGATGGTTATATGTAGAGATTAGGGAAGATTGTCTAAGTGGTTTCACTTGTATCCTTGCTTGCTTGATAATATTTTCTAAACCTTTTTAAATGATCTTTGAATGGCCTTTTATAGGTATCTATTAGTCATAGATTGAATTTTCTTGCATTAAGCTAATAAGGAAAAGGATGTGGAACCAAAATAAATTGACCATTAAGGCTAGAAATGAACTTGGAAAATAGTGTCAAAAGTAGATAAGAATGACATTAGAATTATTGTCTTAGTGTGGTGCTATTGTCTTGGGTAGATGGGACCTAGGGGGATGGATTGGTCATGAAAAGAGGGCCTTGACTCAGCTAGGATCAGGTTTGGAAGGCTATAGATGATTGGGAATTAGTGAAAACAAGCCTATGAGAGTCATAAGGGCAAGCAAGAGGGACCTATGGTTTGGGTGTCATTATCCATACTCAAGTTACCAATTATTTGCATTTTATATGACTACATTTGCCCCCCCCTTTATTTTAGTGATTCAACAAATCAAAATACTAGGATAAAGGAAAAATAGAAAGCATACCTAAACTTACTTATAAGGGTGAAGTTCATGAATTTGTGTGATGTTGAGTGTGTATAGAGAGAGCACATTATGAAGTGTAAATTAGGTACGTGAACTAATACAAAAATTGTTGTGATGTTGAGTGATGTTGGATGTGTGTTGTACTAATAATAATATCATGAATGAAGCTGAGTGCTCAATTCCCCAAAAATGGCTCAAGAATGTAAAGGTTATCCCTTTGGCTCCATCATCACCACTAAGTTAATTTAGGTGGTCATATGTGTGGTTATTGATATTTGGACTATGTATCTAATCCTTCTAAATAGGTGGCTCAAAAATACAAAGGCTAGATAGACCTTTGGCTCCATTATTGCCCCATGAAGTGCAATTATAAACTAATATAGGTATAGAATGTGTGTAGTATGAGATGGCTCTGGAATTTCATGAATATACTATGATCTAACAATGTTGGCATGGATATTTGAATGTCTATTGGAAACTAGGCCACTCTTCACCACTTTGAAAGATGGAGATTAGGCTTATATTAAAGCCACTCTAAAAATAAGAATCTAGCTTATGTGTAAGTCACTTGAGAACTCAGAAGTTAGTCTTGTATGAAATCCAAACCAAAATTATTCCAACCACCTATAGATGGAGTAAGGCATGCAACTATTTAGAATGTCTGGGTAATGTTAAACTCAAAAAAGATTGCAAATAAATGTGTTGCGTATATTACCCCCAACCACTAGTGTTTAGAACATGGATTTTAATCTAGAAGTTATACTAACTACCCTATCTAAAACTAGAAGGGAGAGCCATCATACCATGCATAATTTCCCCCATATCTAGATTATCTAAAAATAAATACTAAAACTATTGATTCTAGTCTGAACTATAGCTGACAAAACTGTAATTGAACTTAACTTTTTATCTATTTTTGGAAAATTTGGTTTTTTTGTTGGTTGGATAAGATCACAATAAATGGATAGTAGTACTACCAGCATTTTAGTCCAATTTTGGCACTATTATTCTATGCTAAATTTGATGATTGTTCTAGATTCTTCACTATCTACTTAGTCTATTCTGAATGGTTTGATGTCTAGTTACTATTTTGAGTGTTCTAAAACTATATTTTTTAGTTAATAGGAGTTTCAATCTCTATGATAAACCCCCTATTTATTCCACCCTCTTCTAAGGGTAGGAATGGAGACCCTGTAATGACTACCCTTAGAATAAAGAGCCCTACAAGTGTGTTATGTTATAAAGATACATGATATAGCATTGATAAATTATAAGATATCTCAAGATATAACATGGTTTATATTGAGAGTTTGTTAGATCAACAGAGGTATGCCTAGATAGATTTAATAATGTAATAACATGCGTAATGTAATGAACTAGAATTTAGAGTCTAGTTAGTTTTTAGTTGTTAGTTGTTAGTTTTTATTTGTTATTTGGAGGGATGGAGCATGATGTCCATCATGGCATCCAAAAAACATGAATAATGCATGATATGGATCATGGAAAAACAAGGGAAATGGGAACATGTCACTTAAATTAGAAATCAAACATACAAGGCATGTTCAAATGCCACATACAAATGCAGTTGAAACAAGAAAGTTGGCATGGAAGCCATAATCACATAAATGAGTATAGGAAAAGGACATTGGCAAAGGTGCTAAGGCACACACATGAATAAAAGCAAAGAACATTGGAAAATGTCCTAAGGCACATACAAGAGACAAACGTGAACTAATAAAATGTAATCACATCAAGCTAATGCTAAGCAAACAAAGAAAGAATGTAATAAATTGGAAATACAAACACATCTAACTAATCAAAGAAAGAAGTGAATGTATGTACGACATGTTATTACAAGATTAGGTATATGATAATAAATACATGTGTTATATACTAGTGAGTGTCAATAGGGTAATTTGTGTAAGCTAATAAATAGTGTACATCAACATGATAACTAAAGTGTGTGGTGTAGGAATGACATAACTTGGATGGTGTAGTCATGTAGAATATTCCTCATGTGGGTAAATGTGTCAGTGTATGTCTTGAATGTAGAAGTAAGATGCCCCCTCAAAGGGTAGAGTGAAGAAATCAAGTAGCTGAAAGTCAATGTACACACTCAAACAAGATCAAGTAAAGCATGGTAATGTAGATAAATCAACAAACAATATCATAAAATAACAATTGTAAGTTTAGCATAATAGTAAAAATGTAAATCATGAATAATGCATACAATAAAAATGTTTTTGGTGTTTTTTAATTATTTGAATATTTTTGGATATTTTATATTTGAGGCTATGTACAATCAATCATGAGGAGACTATGTACAATAAATATTTTAAAACTATGTACAAGTAATCAAAAATAAACTATGTACAAGTAAGGCTAAGAAGAGATGATACTAACCAATGAGTCTCATGAGAGACTCCCTATCATGGTGTCCTATATAAAATAAAGGAATCATGCATGATTGTGAAGCATGATGGAATTGTTATGAATATGACTCTAAATATTTGGATACATTATCAATATCTTGGAAATCATAAACCTATATTGTTCCACTCATGATTATCATATTAATTTTGAACCAATATAATGATAGTGTTGAATTTTGTTGTATCTAAATCTTTTCCTTTGATGAATTATGTCTATGAATGATTTGCCTTAGGATGTTTAATAAATACCAAACCTTGGTGACAAACATTATCAACTGCTAGAATAGGAGTGGTGATGCTTTGAGCATGCTTACCCAACCCTTGACCTTGATAATCAAATTATTGTAGATATTTTTTACAAAACCCATACTACTTTAAAATTTGAGGCTCATTTTGGAGAGGTAGATTTGCATCTTTTTCATGATTTACTTGTGCTTATGGTACTATTTGTTGTTTTGATTTTTTTTTTGATCCTTTTGTTATTCTTAGTTATGCTTTGGTAACCACTTTTGTACTATTTCTAATTTGACCCTTTATGAATGTGTTCTTATGTCACTATGGATTTCTTGACTAATTTACCTTGTATAAGGTCCTCATTAGCAATTATCTATTGTATATGTTGTTTTAATGCCAAACATGAATTTTTGTGATGTCTATGCATTCTATGATATGTAAAATAATATTTGGATCTTCTCACTAGATGTAAAGGAGGTAGTTTGATCAACTTAGATTTAATCATTTCCCTTAGTAACTTAATTGAACTCTTATTTTATATTTTAATTATTTTTGAATCACTAATTGTATAGTTACTTTTTTGTGATTTCTTGTTTTGATATGTAACAATGGTTGCAACCAATTGACTAGGTGAAGGTACATAGACATGATTGGCACTAGGGTGCCTTCAAGGCTTTTAAATTATGATATAATTTTATAATTTTGTGATATTTTCATGTAATATTTGATTCTACATTTGTACATCTAAAATTAACTTGCTCATACTAGTGATTTGATCCCTTAGAGTCTCATAAGTGCAAACCCTAGTTGCTTTTAATTGAATATGTAAGCACATATGTTGAAGATGTTTTACAGAAGCTATAGACTAAATTTATTCATTAGGAACAATAGTATAGGATACCTCACCTTTTAGAGGGGTGATAGCATGGACCTAGTTAGAGGGAAAGTAGCTATCACCCTCTTGAGGGAGAGGAGGAGAAGGGATTTCTTTCCTCTGTATGAAATATGACATTGAAATAAGAGTAGACAAGGAGGCATATACATATAGGTAGAAACCATGTATATAGGCTATAATTCATGTAAGTGTAGTTATAAGTTGTATATAAATATGATTATAGAGAACATTCCACATGAGAGATAGAAAATAAGGGATAGAGATCATGGAAATTTTCACTAATATATAATTTTTTTTGACTTGTATCATAACATTTCTAACATTTTTAGAAAGATAGAGTAGAAAATTATTCCACATGAGAAATAAAAAACAAGGGATAGAGAGCAAGAAGCATGCATGAATTCATAATAAATTTTAGCATGTGTTGTGACATTTCAAATGTGTTTAGCATGATAAACTTGAAATTGTTTCCATATGAGAGATAGAAAGAAAGGGATAGAAAGTATGAATTTGTACATGAATGCATAAGAAATTTTGGCATGAGCTATGACATTTTGAATGTGTTTATCATGATAAACTTGAAAACATTTCCATATGTGTGATAGAGAGTATGTAAAAGGAATATTGAAACTTTGTAAATTTTTAGCCATAAATTTTGTGATATCATTCCTTATTATAAAAAGTAAGGATGAAATGCAAAGAATGAAACTTTTTACTAGCATATGGTAAACTTCATCATTCATGTACAAGATAGGACTAATGATGGTCTCTTTATTATTTGCAAGAAATGTAAGAAAAAATTGTAAATAAATGAGATCCATTTTGTGTAATCTGATTATAGATGTAAGGTGATACCGCAAGAAGTGATGGGACCTAGTGTATAAAACTAAGGTTTTGAAAGATAATTATTTGAATAATTACTATGAAAATTTGAAATTGAAAGTGAATTTTTGAGTGAAATATGCAACTAAAAAATCAAAAATCTATTGGAAAATTAGTAATTCAACAAGACCTAGTAGATGCAACTAGGGTTTGGAAAAATAAATATTTATTATAATTTCTATTAATTTTTTGAAATTTTAATGGATTTTTTTGTTTAAATTTTATAGTAAAAATTCATAAAATGATTGGAGAATTACTAGATAATTACTGGGACCTAGTATGGTCAACTAGGGATTGAAAGAAAATTAATTTAAATTTACTACAAAATTTTAGAATTTGAAATGAATTTTTGATTTAAATATTCAAGTAAAAATTCATAAATTTATAGGAAAAATCATTAGGAATTTTACCCTAGGGTTTCTAGGGTTTTTATGCACAAATGAAGTAAGTCAAGTTCATCAAATGTTTTAACTTTTTTAAAAATATTGGTGTATTATTCCTAATTTAGTTAAAAGGTCTTTATTGATAAATTAGTAAATAATATGCAATAAATAAGATATTGATTTTTGAAATTTATTTTAATTATATCTTTTCTAAAAATAGTAATAAGAGGGAAAAAATAAGAATTAGCTCAAACTGTGTTAATCCAACTGAGACAAGATCTGATATTCACTATGTAGGCTTGGGACACTATCATAAGCAAGATTTGTACTTTCATTTTTGATTGGATAAAAGCACAAAAAGTGGATAGGAGTGGCACTAAAGCTGTAGTCTTTGTCTGACACTATTATCTTGAGGATCTGATCTTTCTAGGTTTTGTTTGGTAGGTTTGTGTGACCTTATCTCTAAATTTTTAGAAACCAAAAGTCTATAGAGCTCCCTATGGATCATATTATTTCTTCAAACCCTATCTTCCATTTTTATTTGACCAATTTTAAACAAGAGGGGGGGTTAGTGTGTGTAAGATGCATTAGATTTGCTTCACACCCTATGTGTAGGCACACTGCTTGCATACCAATACTTCGAAGAGGGATCAATCCATATGTAGTTCTCCCTTTAAAAGTTCTTGGTGCAATTTTGATATGAGAATTCAAAAAATGTTAGACTGGATGTGCTTGAGGAAGGTTAGGGATTGATGTCGAGATTTAGATGTGCTTAGGACTATAGTAGATGGTTGTATGTAGATAATAGGGAAGATTTCCTGAGTGGTTTCAATTGTATTCTTGATTACTTTATAATATTTACCAACCCCTCACAAATGATCTTTAAGTGGGCTTTTATAGGGATGTATTGGTCATGGATTGAATTTGCTCATGTTAGGTCGATAAGGAAAAGGATGGGGGATTGGAATAAATTAACCATTAGGGTTAGAAATGAGCTTGTAAAATAGCATCAAAAGTAGATAGGAGTGGCATTGGCACTATTTTCCTAGTGTGGTGCTAATATCCTAAGCAGATGGGACCTAGGGGGATGGATTGATCCTGAAAAGAGGGCCTTAGCTCAGCTAAGATTAGGTTTGGAAGGCTACAGATGACTAGGAATCAATGAAAATAAGATTATGAGGGTCATGAGGGAAATAAAGAAGGACCTATGGGTTGGGTGTCATTAGCCATGCTCAAGTTACCAATTTTTTTCATTTTATATGACTTTAAATGATGTGTTGTTTGAATCATTATTTATTAAATCTAATAAATGAACTGGTAGACTATGGGATCCTTGTCATATGACTAATGTGGAGGTTTCAACTCCAAAGTTAGACAAGCGATCTATAACTAAGTTTCCTTTACAAAAAAACATGTTGAATAGAGGCCTCACCAAGGGAAGCTAAGAACTACCTAGAATAATCAATGATAGGTTTAATAGTATAGAATAGGGTGGATTTTCCTAGCAAAGCATTGATAATATTAAGTGAGTTCCCCTTAATGAAAAAACTAGCCACATTAATTTGATAATCAAGATGAGTTCCCCAGAATGTGGCCATTACTTCAGCCATATGATTGGTTTGAATACCAAAGGGACCTATTTATGCTACTACCACCTTCTTATCATGATCACTAATAATGACCACTCTAAGTTTTCTTGGGTTACCTTTTGAGGCTCCATCAAAGTTAAGATTTAACCATCCTTGTGGTGGCAATGACCACCTAGTAGATTTCTTTAAAACCAAATTTTTAGGGATATATAGAACTTGAAACAAATAATTAATCTATTTTATGTAATATATATATATATATATATATATATATATATATATATATCCTAAGTAAGGTCTAAAAACTTATTCATTATTTTAATGCAAGTGGATAAGCTTTAAATTTGGAATACCATCCTTGTAATATTAGTAATATTTGAATTTTTCACCCCAAGAAGCTTTGAGCAATGGGTATAGATTATTCTAGGGGTCCTAGTTTACAATAGTGATTGAGAGATCTAGGGGTCATCCCAAAAGTCCACCATTTCCCCATTGTCAATATTCCACACACAACCTTTATGGAGCATAATTTATCCACTTTAAATGGATTTCCAAAAATTAGAACCATTAGTAGGCCTTCCTCCCAGAGGAAGCAATCCTCATTGTTTCCTTCTAAATATTTATCTTTGATGATGTGGGCCCACTAATTATCCTCATTTTTTTACTATCTTTATCTAAAATTTCAATTAACAATTAGATATTTCCATTTATGCATGTTTTAATATTGAATATTTATTTGGTTTGAATATTTAATTGAAATACAAATTATTGTGGCATTATTAGTGGGTTGGAATTTAAATTGAAAATTAGATATTTTCATTCATATTGGTTTGAATTTTCAATTTGAATACAAATAATAATGATAATACTAGATGATAAATTTAATAGTATTCATATAGTTCAAACTTTTTTATTGCCAAATAGATATTTTCAATCATATTGGTTTGAATAGTTAGCTAGTTTGAACATTAAATTTGAATGCAAATGATTATGATATTGCAAGAAGCTTGTAATGTTAATTGACAAATAGATAAATCATTCATATTGTTAAGCCTAGGATGTTAATTAAAAACTAGATATTTTCATTCATATTAGTTTAAATTTTCAATAAAAATATATATAATCATGAAATTTATAGAGGACACATTCAATATAACTCATTGTATTTGATATTTATTCTTAGAGATACTTATTATTATGTTTGATTAGATCTTGTTACATTGATATTATTTTGAATACTATTACTTTCCTAATTGAATATTGATACAATGATGTTTTTTTGAATAATATTACTTTACTAATTAAAAACATTTTTTTATAAAATGCAATCATGACATTACTAGTGGATAAATTGAATATTACTTGCCTAATTCAATATTTATCCTTAGAGATACTATTATTTTTATTGGATATTATTACACTGATGTTATTTTACATTATATTACTTTCCTAATTAAAATTATTTTATATAAAATTTTCATTCCAAAATCTTTTTGTTACAAAAAATATTTATCCTTAAATATACTTATTGTTATATTTCAATAGATATTTCTACATTGAATTAAAATAATTTATTTTCTCTTATATTTTTAGATCTCATTTTAATTGGAAGGAAATTATTGGTATTGGGAGTGGAAGGACTACTATTTAGAGTTATAAGGATTACTAAATTTAAATTTCCAACCAAAAAAAATGATTTTTTTAATCATGTTATAGATATTTCTATCACACATTTATCCCTAATTTTCTGAAGATTATAAAAAAAATCAATATTGGTTTATGTTTTACTTATCTACACTCAAGAGTACTTCATTCTTTCATTCATCAATTTGAATAGCTAAAAAATGTTAAACTTTTTTTACTTGGAAGATATCACATTGCAAGATAGGTGATAGATTTTTTATAATAAACAAGGAAATATTGTGCCAATGTATATAAAACATACAATTAGTTCTAGATAAATACAAACACATGTATGGAACAAAATTCATATTATTCATATATGAGAAAACATATTTTGATTGTAATAAACAAGATGCCCTTTGATTTAGATTTCCTTCATGTTAGAAATTTTATGGCATGCTACATTCTGATAGAAAAATATTCACATACTTACATACATGGTTAGAACATGTAGGGTCACACTCAAATATGCATCACTCTTTAGAAACATACAAAAAATCCATTAGTGACTTTGATTGAGTTGGTTTTAATTTATTAAAGAAAGATATATAAATGAATGAATATTATTGAGTTATCTTGTGTTGCTTAAATTTATTTATTATATTAAACTATTGCTTTATTTTTACTAAAATAATATTTATTAACAAGTTATTGCAATAATCCATTACTTTGTATTTTTTACAGTAGCCTAAACAAGTGACTTTGGTTAAAATTTATATTTATATGAAACTAAACTTGTATATTCAAATGATTATTTATATGATATTTTTATTATATAATGGATTCAAAAGGAAAATTGATTGTTTCCTATGTGAGGCCTTTAAGAACACAGACAAATCATATTGATGAATCCAATGTAGCTTTTTGGGGTATCCAACCTTAAGATAGAAAGAATAATTGTGGAGAGAGACTCTCTAAACATACTAAATGCTCTGGATGGAAAAATAACCCATCCCACATAATAAAATATATCATTGATGATGTTAAACAACATTTGAGTGGCACGACACAAGTCTAAATTATACACACTTATCATGAAGGCAACAAGCTGGTAGATCTAATTGATAATATTGGAGTAGAATTCCCTCTTTTAACAAGCTAGCATGAAGGAGGCCACGTCCCTAAAAGTGTCCAATCGGATATACAAAATTAAATTATAGTGGGCTAAGATAGTAATCAAGCTAACACATGTGCAAACATATCTCATCAAGAGATGGGTTTCAAAAATAATGAATCATCATTATGAAAAAGTGAGGTGGATTTATTGCCTAAGGAGGGAGGCAACATGGTTTCCAAGTTTATCTTGATCCATTCAATCCAAGTTGTTACATAACCTTCTAAATTTATTCCTTATGTCTACTAGCATAGAGCTAATAAGAGGTGATAGGGAGCATTTAGATCCAAACTCCTATTATAAATGTGGGGATTAAAAAAAGTCTAAAAAATTATGGTGAGGTGGAATCATGGAACTAATGTTAAGGATTACCAAGCATAATCCTAATGCTATAGGGGATTTTGTTGTTGGTTGGAATAAACAAATGGTGGATATGTAGGGAATTAATATTGAAGTTATAAAGGAATATATAGGTGAATCCATGGGCATGATGTGCAAAGGGGTGAAGGATTATAAAGATTAGACTGAAAAACAATAACTCATCTAGCATTTATTTTCCATAAACAAGTTTGTCAAAATGGATAAGAAGGGTTTCCTCCATGCTAATCTCCCATGGCAATGGCCTGAGGATGAAATACCTAACTCTTAAGGGTAAGCATAATATTTTATCCCACCACTTTTTATTATTAAACCATTTCCATGGATATAACATGAGTCTCCCATGTTAACTCTTAAAGTCTTTGAAATGCACAACTCTTGCCCACCAGGATAATGAATCTAACCCTATAGTGCATTAAGGACTTATACTTATATTGCTAAAACATGGATAAACCTTGTGAGGTAGGGAGGTCCCCCTAGGGGGTTCTTAAACCAAGGAGGACCTTACCTTAGAATCCTATCACCCTTCTATTTGTACCCCCCAAGCTAGCCTATCCAAAACCTCCAATGATGACCTCTTATTAAAGTTTTTTGTCCCTAATCCCAAATTGGTTATTCTAGATGAGGGTACCTCCATAGAGGTCACTAATAAGGGTAATCTTATCTTATATAAATAAATGAAAAAAAATAAAGAGCAGTTGGATATCTTTAATAACAAGTTATAGGAAGCCAAGTTAAACCTAGCTAGTCTCATTCAAGAATGGAATGCCTTGCACAGGTAAGTGAACATGACTATCCAACTTTTATCCATTATAAAAAGGTAAATTATAATCCTATTAAAAAACAAGTAAAGGTGACTAATAAATCCCCACCTAATATCCATATCATGATTTGATCAATAAAAACCCTCTACAGGAATAGGGATAAAAAAGGTTGTGAATGATCCTCCCCTGAGATGATGTTAAAGGACCTGATAATATGACAAGTACTAAAGTTTCCAAAAACAAGTGAGGTGTACCTAAGAAGATATCTAAATATGAAAAGGAACAAACAGAGCCCCCCCCCTCTTAATTTGTTTATTTTTTAGTGTTTTTTCACCTCTTAAGGGGTTAACTAACTTATTTTTTGTTATTTTTTATGGTTTCAACCTTTGAGGCATGTTAATTTTTTATATAACACTTGTTTGGTTCTTGGATCCTTGTAAAACCAAGTTATATACCCAAATAAAAATTATTATTACATATTTAGATGGAATTTTATTACTTAGATGAAATTTCTATCAATGACTTAATTTAAAACAATTTATTATTTGCAAGTTAAAAAGTGATAAAATGAAATTATTATTGCATATTTGATGGAATTTTTTTACTTAGATGAAATTAATATTAGTGATGATCAACATTGATTGTGTTCATTTTGATCGATGTTTTAATTAATATAGTTTATAAAATGAAGTTGTTGAAAAGTTCAACATAATAGAGACTATTGAGCTCAAAAATAAATACTACTTCCTCTGACCAAACTTAAGGTAATTCTTACACGTGTTTATGTATCTTCAAAATTTGGATGTGGGCATCAACTAATTCCAAAAACATAAATGACTTAATAAATCCATTTATTAAATAAACAATATTGAAATGAAATAAATCTAAGATTATATATACCTAAGAAGATTATGAATCAGTTTGTTAAGTTAGTTACAAACATTTTAGACAATATTTCATAAAGAACTAGAGTTAATTTGTAAATGTGACATGGGTCTATACAATCAATTCAATGCAATGTTAATTGATGACTCTTACAATAAAATATTTTTTAATGATAAGGGTAATTATATCATTACAAATAATTTTAATAATCATTTATCTGAATACCATTACTTTCTACATGATTCATGGCCTATTTTTCTACACATGAAGATATTGCATATGCAAGATGAGTTGTGAATAGATTTCATTGAGTGTTCAATAAATTAATTATTTATGATAACTTTTTAACTTTATATATTTTTTGAATTAATTTTTATATGGTTTGAGATAATAATTCAACACTTATTATATTTTTGATAATTTACTCAAACTTATTTTTATGGAATGAAAAAATGAATAGTCCATAATCATATGTAAGTTATTATAGTCCATTTTTTATTGCTTAATCACTTTAAAAGGCATAAAATAAGTTTAACCTACTACCTCCTCAAATATATGGAAATTATGGTCCTATCCTATTAGATTAGCAATAAAAATGGCATAATCCATCAGGGATTGATCTTCCTTCTCTTTCAATCTGAAGATACCATACATGGAAAACCCATTCTTAACCTCCCATCAGTAGACCCTTCTAAGGAATTTGGGCTTATAAAAATGGAGGGAGGACTCCCAGCCCCTTTTATTTCCCTTCATACCTCCCCCTCTACAAAACCCCCCACTAAATCCTACAAAAAAAATTTAAGAACTATAACCCCATCCTCTAGAAATTTATGGACATCTCTAGGTAGGAGGAAGAAGGAAATATGAACAAAAAGGTCTACAATATTAAGGATCGAGTTTGGGATCATAGAAGAAAGTTGAAAGCCTTTGAATCAAAATTGATGGATATGGGAAGGAACATGTCCAATATTATTAAGGAATAAAATGACTTGAAATGTGAGATCAAACAACTCAAGTAGGATTTCGACAAAGGAAAGGAAATTAAAATTCCCTCATTTGATAAGGAAACTAATCAAGAAAATGAGACAGAAGTGACAATAAATTTTTACAACACCAAAGGCTAAAAATACCCCTCTAAAGATGCAAGATACTATATTATCCCCTCTTCAAGGAACAAACAAGTGAACCCATGAAAGGAATATGCAGGAAGTGTTGGAGGCAAAAGGCAAGGCGAGCTCTGGAGAGCTCTCTATTTTTGTTTAATTTTTAGTCCTGCTATTTTTTTGCTACTAGTCTATCATTATTTATAGATTCTATTATTTTTGTTGATGGAATTATATGATCTACAACCTATAGTAGATTAATTTTTTGACTTTGGGTCATTTTTTTTTCAAAACTTGATGGTTATTGGTCCTTGTAAAACCATCATTATTTACATAATCTAATAAAAAAATTATGTAAACTATTTTCAATCAATTACATGTTTTTGGTATTGATAAGCTATAAAAAGGGTGTAGATCCTTATTTAAAAATACCCCATGGGTGGAAAAATAGTCTGATGACCACAAATAATGAAACAACAAACAAATAATAGACTAACAAAAGATCATAAAAAGATGTAAACCCAGACATAATATAAAATAATAAGGATAATTAAGTAGAGATTTCTAATCTTCCTTGAGAAAACCTAGGAGTTCTTCCTTGCTTGCATCCTTACCATCCTTATCCATTTCCTTGCTTTGAACATCCTATACAATAGATATTGAAGTTACATCCTAGTGGATAACTTTTGTAGACAAGGTGGCCAACACTTTCATTTTGTTCTTAAGAGAGCACAACCCATTCTTTACCTCCAAATATTTTTTGATCTAAATGCAATTATCACAGATTTTATCATTGGCATCTTCTTTCTTAAGAATATATATGGACTCAATATCTTCCTTATTAGAATCATAGGAGTTATTTAACTCCTTAAAGTAACTAGTACCCTCCTTTTCCTCCAATTGGTCAAGAGTTTATTTGACCTCCATGATCTCCATTTATTCCTCTAGATCAGAGGCTAAAGAATAGTTAATAATTTTCAACACTCGGGTTTTACCACCTACCAATCTACTTGACCTCCTAATGCTCAGCCTCCTAACAGTACTCCCATAGACCTCATTGCATATATATTTATCAATAGCCTCCTCCCCTTGCTCTTAGAGTTCAAAGTGCCCCATGTCCATAGCTAGTTTTACTTAATTCTCAACCCTAGTAATGTTCTTAAATTTTTTATTACTTGAATTTTTGGGCACAAAGTGTTCTCAAGTGTCTCCTTTTCTCTTCTTATCACCTGAGTGTGAAGGGTTGTTATTCAATTCATAAAACCCCTTGACTACCACTTTTTGCAATTGGCTAGGGGACCCTATTGCACCACCCTCAGGAGTCAAAAAAAGTGGGTCCCTATAAAAGAGGGGACTTGGAGCCTTTATTCATGTGGGGTCATGAAATAGGGTTAATAGTGACTAGATCTTTGGGATTATGGGAAGATATAAAGGGGCCTAGGGAATCTTTCACAATAGGGATAGAGGCCATATTTTTAATAGAGATGCCAAATTTAACACTCAAAGGAATATTATCATCTAACTCACTATCATAAGCCTCATCAACCAATTGGGATTTAATGGGTTTAGGTAGATAAAGCACCAGGTGGAAATGGTAGAGATGAAAAATTAGGCCTTATTAGAGTGGGATATCAACAATAGTAGGGTTGTTTTCATGCACATTCTTGGTAATTTTGATAGAAAACTCAAGAGATGATAAGAGGTAGAATGGAAAATTAACAAGCACCTTGTGATAAAAATTGTTTAACAAAGCAAAGTGATAATGGTCGTAATACTTGAATTTGCCTTCCAAGGTAATGTATTTCATAATAATAAAATAGTCCTTATCCCAAGAGTTAATGAGGCTCTCCCTGTCGAAGCCACCCTACAATCGTACCAGTGAATCACCTTATCTAAAAAATATTTGGATGCCTTTAGGGTCCTATAATTTAGTTTGTTTCTTCAACCTTTTTCCCTCACATCTCAGACCCATAGCCTTGGTAATAGTATCTTCACTTACTTTGAATTGAACTCCACCAACCTAGACCTTCAGATCCAAATCCCAAGATATAGCAAACTAGGATAAAATATTTTCATCAAAGCCATTGAGACATTTTAGGAGTGGTGTAATGACTCCCTCATAACAAATGTTCCATATCATGTCATTAGCCTTAGACTTAGCATAGGATAAGGACTCAATTTGGACTTTGTCTCCACCCATGGTTAAGATCTTCTTGATATTGAGGAGATTAATTCTTACAGCAAATCTCAACACCTAATGATAATGTAGTTTAATGCAAAAAAGTCTAGAAATAATTATTTGGTCATCATCATTTAACTAGCACTTATGGCCACTCAAACACCTAAGCTAATCCTTTAAATCATTCATGTTAATCAAGTAATAATTGAGAGAATAGTGAAGCTTGTGTGGGATATCAATTGAAGAATGTGCCATCAAGAATTGGAGCTACTTTGTAAGATAAATAGGTAAATGCCTCAAGCTTTTGCTAATATGAATTTCACTAATGTGGCACTTATTGTATATTAAAGTGTACTCATACATCATCTTACCCATATTGATGAGCATTCATATTTACTCTTTTAAATGGAAAATGTCTATCATGGATCCTTCAATTAGAATATATATTTAAATATATTCTAAACTATATTTTTTTATATAGGTCATTGGGATAAATGAGGTTGGGCTTCCATTTGGAGGTGATCTCTAACATTGGTAGGTAGATTTTTTAGGTTCCTTAACACCTTAGAGGGAAGAGATGGATTCCCAAATTGGCCATTGCATCCACCACTTAGTTTTCATCCCTATAGATATGTTTAACCTCAAATCCTTCAAAACTAAGAAGGAGTTTCTTTATGTCCTATATGATGTCATCAATCTTCGAGCCCACCCTAGCTTTCACTTTAATAGCATCAATGATAAGTTTGGACTCACCTTCAATTAGGAGTTTTTTAATTCTAATGACAAGATCCACCTTGAGACCTTAAAGGAGGGTCATAACCTCAATAACATTATTATAATTCTCTCTTAGCCCACCAGCATAGGCCACTAAAATATTCCACTTATTAGATCTCAATACACCACCTACACTTGCCTAACTTGGGTTACCTTTGGCAGCCCCATCAAAATTCAACTTTGTCCATCCAATAGAAGGGGGAGCCCATTGGGTAAAATCATGAATAATCCTCTTAGATTTATTAGTTTTTCAAATATGAGATAGGACTTTCCACTTATTGATGATGCTTTCTTCTAGCTTGTTAGGAAGAAATTTTATAACTTTCAAAGTGTTGCTAGAGATATTTTCCTTCAATAGTTTAGCAAACCTACAAAAGACCTCCTTGGGATATTTTTCTTTTTCTCTAAATAACCTATTATTTCACTCCTATATTTCATAGGTCAAGATAGGGGGAATCTAAGCCCATGTCTCTTTTCATATAGGATGGACAAAGGGGGTAAACCAACCTCTAATGGCATTTTAGAGGTCATGATTCATGCTTCAGAAGACTCCCAAGTTTTTCATAGCAAATCTCCACACATCCCATGAGAACTCACAATATAGTAAGAGGTGGGAAACTAATTCTTCCTCTTTTTTATAGAGTGCACAATGGTTATGAATTTGGAAGCCTCTAAATTGGATTTTATTCATGGTAAGGATCTTATTATGAGTGGCCAGCCACCAAAAATGATTTATTTTGGGAATAAGGTTGTGATTCCAAACCCATATCCAAAAGTTTTAGTCCTCATTAGACTTAATGAATAGGCTATAAGCTGATCTAACTATAAAACTCTCATTTTGTCCTTTTCCCAAAATATCTTATCCCTTGAGCGGAATATAGGAATTTTAAAATCTTAGAGAAGGAGCTACAATTCCTTAGCAATTGGGAGGTCATTCTGGGCTTGACAACAGTCTGATAGCTATTTCTAGTCGCTATTACTATGTAGAAGATAATCAAAAAATAATCTTATAAAGTGAGAAATGGATCTGTTAGCAAGTCTTTGGAGGTTTTGTATCTTATAAAAAGTCATTCCCTTTAACCAGCTATCTTCCCAAAATTTTATGTTTCTACCATCCTCTAGATTCCACTTAATGCCCTACTGTAGTAAGGTTTTACTTTTTATAACATTATTACAAATCAACAAACCTCTAGGGATACTAATGATGTGGAGGAAAGCATCAAGTTTATTATTAGAGAGGTGATTTACTCTCATAATATTACCCCAATCCTTGTTTCTACTCAATAAATTCCACCTAATTTTAGCTAAGAAAGCTTTGTTGTTCAGGTGAATTTTTCTAATTCTCAGACCTCCTTGCAATTTTGTTCTACATAATTTATCTCAATTGACTAGGGAAATTCTCTTTTTTTCTTCCACCCCAATCCATAGGAATTTTTTTTGAATTCTTTCAAATTTAACCACAATATATTTGGGGATTTTGAAGAGGGAATGGAAGTATATAGGAATTCCCTTAAGGGAGGCCTTTAGAAGTTGATATTTTCTAGATTGACTCAATAGATTTATTTTTTACCCTACCAAATTCTTTTGAATTATTTCAAGAATAGAATTTTAGTATAAGGGGGTAACATCTTTAACAACTAAGGGCAGGCCAAGGTAAGTACCTAAGATCTCACCACTTGAATAACCTAGTATCCCTATGATTTTTTGTTGAAGGTATAAAGAGGTGTTAAAAAAGTAGACCAGACTCTTATCATAGTTGATACATTGGCTAGATGCATCCTCATAATCTTTGAGAACTTTCACCCATTTTCTATATTCCACCATCAAGGTAACTCCAAAGAGGATATTGTCATCAACAAACTATTAGATGGTAGCAGTATCTGATGTTGAAGTAGGTTTAATACCTTTGATCTCCTAGGATCCCAATAACTTCATAAGACTTTTGATAAGAACCTCATCTATAAGAATGAATAGGTAGGGGAAAAGGGGTCACCTTACCTAAGACCCCATCTTGCATTGAAAAATTCCCTAGAAACCCCATTAATAAGGACAAAGTACTTGATAGTGGTGATATAATTTTTGATGAGCTACATTAATCTATCTTGAAACCCCATTTTCTCAAGGATTTTGATAAGAAAGTCCCAATCCACTCTATCATAAGCCTTAGATATGTCCAATTTGAAGACCATCCTAGGAAAATTCTTTCTTTATATAGAATGAATGTATTCATGAGTGGATATAGTGGCATCCAAAATTTGTCTACCTAGTACAAACCCCTTATGACTATTATTGATAAAATAACCTAGGATCAACTATAGTTTATCAACCAAAATCTTAGAAAATATCTTGTAGATAGTATTACAAAGGCTAATGGGCCTGAAGTCCCCCATATAAATAGGATCTAGTTTCTTAGGAATAAGTGCTATAAAGGTGTGATTAAGATATTTCAACAATTTTATATACTTAACAAAAAATTTAGCCACCTCAGTAACATCTTGCCCCACAATCTCCCAGTACTCTTGAAAAAAGGCCAGAGGGAAACCATCCAAGCCTGGGGCCTTAAAAGAACCCATCAAAAAGAGGTAAGATTTTACCTCCTCTTCAGTCACAAGTTATGTTAGGAGGTTATTATCTTCAACATTAAATTGGGTAGGGATAATTTCAATTAACTCTTATTTCTCCATTCTATCTTGAACATCAAGGAAATTCTAAAAAATAGTTGACAGCCACTTACCCCACTTGAATATCTTACTAGACCAAAGATCCATTCTTATCCATTAAATTGTTAAAGTTGTTACTCTTTCTATGACTCATGATATATTGATGGAAGAAGGAGGTATTCCTTTCCCCTTCCTAGAGCCATTTCACTCTAGATTTATGCTTCTATAATATTTCCTCCTTTTTCAACATTTCACTCCATTCCTTCCTTAGGGAATCCTCTCATAGAACCATATCATCATTGATGTATCCATTGGCCATATGTAAATGAATATTATTATGGTTGGTATATATCCTCCTTTTTTTCTCAAATATGTTTCCAAAAGCATACCTATTCCAACCTTTGAGTTTATTTTTTACAATATTAAACTTATGTGCCAACCTAAACATGGGGGATCCATGAATAGTGATATTCCAAAAACTAACAAACTAATCTCTAAAGCCTAGATTTTGGATCCACATGCATTAAAATATAAAGGGGAAAAGGCCCTTATTCACATTATCCTTCCAAGATAAAAGGACAGGGTTGTGGTTAGAGGTCATCTTCGAGAGAGCTTCAAGTATATAGTCAATAGTGTAATCCTAATTAGGGGATATTAGCACCCTATTTAGTCTAACTTGCCTTAAATTATCAACTCTCCTATGATTAGACTAAGTGAAATGTTGTCCTTGAAGATATAGATCCATTAGACCCATGTTATTGAGAAACTCAACTAAGTCAACCATGTTATCAGTATAATCTAAGATACCACCAACCTTTTTTGAAGGATAGAGTGGGAAATTGAAATAACCAAAAAGCATCCAAAAATCCTATTTATTGCTTCCAATATAGGTGGAGAGGCTATCCCACAACTCCTTTCTTGTATTTTTTTGGTTAGGAGCATAAATGTTGACTAAATTCCAAGACTTATTATGAGTAACCATCTTGACACTCAAACTATTCTTACATATAGAGATGAGACTCCCTTTCACAACATTACTATTCCACATAGTGATAATACCTCCTAAATCTCCTGAGGCATAACTTATATAATACTTGGCATTTGGCCATATTTCTTTAGAAATGAGTTTAAATCTGTTAGTTTTCATCTGACTTTTTTTTATAAAAGGATATCAATTTTATTATCATAAATGTGGTTCTTGATAAATAAATGCTTTCGAGGGCTATTAAGCCCTCTAATGTTCCATGATAGGATCTTCATTTGCCTTGGACTTTCCTAGAGCCATTCTCTAGAGTCCTCTGTCTACCCATGGTAGTGTCCATATTAATAGTGTTTTGTCTAGTTTATCTTTGGGTGGGTTTTCCTACTTTAGAATCCATACCAACATTGGTAGTTTTCCTTCCTTGACCTTTGCCTTTCTTCTTAGCAATGGTTCAACCTTTATAATCTAAGTCCTTATAAATCTTACTAGTTCCCATATTAGGGGTTAGATTAAAATATTTATTCCTTGAGAAAATAAAGCCTTGTAGTTTGTTACTAGTTCCTTCCCCTTTGACTAGGATTCCAATCCCTTTAAATATATATTCACTACCATTTTCCACATTAGACAACTCAAAACTCCCTAAAATCATTTTATTATCCACCTGATGTATCTCCCCCTCCTATAAGTTTTGAAAAGAGGGGGACATCATCCCATACTAGTTACTCAGTTATTTTTCCAATTCAGGCTCGATGTCTAGATTCTTAAGAGCCTCCCCTAAGAGGTAGAAATCTTAAGATCTTTCAACTTTCTATTAGACAAGCCTCTATCTTCTTCCCTTTCCTTATCTTCCTTTTTCTCCTTTTGGGGAGTATTGATGCTATTTAGGATGTCCTCTCTAAAAGGATAGTCCTCTTCTTCTCCATTAGTTTGACTATCTAACACAATGGATTTATTTTTCTTGGATTTGCATTACGTAATGAGGTGCCATTTACTATTACGGTTCTGATAAAAAAAAATATGGAATTCTCATACCAAATGGGTGTGTCCATTGGCCAAATTTAAACTCAAGCATAATGGAATTAGGTGTAGTTTTACTGATATCTATACTAACATATAAGTGATAAAATACTAACCTAGATTTGTTCTTGGTAGTATTATGAAAAGTGATGAAGTGACCTAAAGTAATTATGATCAATGTGATCACTTCCTCATCCTAGTATTCCAAGGGGAGACCCAAAAGCCTCACCCAAACTAGGGCCATTTTGTTTAGATTAGTAGTAGCATCAAACCTTGGTTTCCATTTACAAAGAGAGAGGTTATGCATTCCATACACCCATGGTTCCCCCATAAGAACTTGGGTGAGATCTTCACTAGTATTAAAATTGAATAGGAACATCCCCCCAACCATGGTACTAACTGAGACACTACTTTTCACTTTCCATTTAGTAGTGACCCATCTTCTCACCAGATTAATATTTGGTCTGAAGTCAAAAAACTTACCCATAAGAGTTTGTTACATTGAAGAAACAATTTTTTCCATCATGATACAAGGATATTAAAGGTTGAACCATCCTATAACTTTAATATAAGTTGGACCACCTTCTACTTTGCATAGTTTTTATCCCCTAAGAGGACATTCTTTCATGCATTGGGCACTGATGTGTCACCCTAGGTCATGGGTTTGGAATAACATCCTAAGATATTCTCATGGATAGCTTGTACTGAGGGGAAGAGGAGATATGGGGTCAACCTAGGTCCCCCATAGCTATGTCCAAATTCAAAAATAAAATAGGTGGGAAATTGTGCATAACTATTCTAGTTAATCCCAATATGGTTGTAAGGTATGATAGTATGTTGTGTAGGGATAGTCATAATAATTTGAAGAACACCATAGGTGAGCATCACTTTAATCAACTACATTTTACATTAGTTATATGTATGATAGTTTTGATGTTTAAATTATTACATGCATTTATTCATCATTATTTATCCACACTAAAGGTTAAATCTATATTAATGATAATTTCACCACATCAAATGTTACATGGATATTTGTGATATTTTTCCTACACATAAATTAAGGTAATAAAATAAATGTGATAAATGTGTTGTAATTTAACATGGACAATTTTTAATATATTACATTAAAATGGAATATTAATTACTATCATTTAAAAAAATTAACACATTAAATGATTTCTCTAGATCCAATCTCTAAAAAATGATGTGGAGGAAAATCCATAAGTGTCTTATAAGATAGAGGAGAGATTTGAGTTTGAGGAAGACAAGGATTGATGTAAGAAACACACTTCATGTTGTTCATGTTCACCAAGTTTTTTGCATCATTATAATGATGCGGGTTGACCATGGTTTCAATAACATTCATGGCTAGTTTAGAACAGGTTTGAAGTTGATTTTTATCTTGTTGATTATGATTAGAATAGATGGTAAGGTGATCATTGGCTTGGATAAGTGTTTTATGCTTAACCTTGGAGTCATGATCCTTAGATAAATTATCATAGGATTGGTGGTTTTATTTATTCATGGATTCATTGTATAAAATTAGACCAAGTAATAATTAAAAAATTAGGTGTTTAAATTTCTTACAAGTTTCATGAGAATGACCCCATTTTATGTTAAACAAAAAAAAAACATTAGGGGTCATACCCATGGGCATTAGGAAGATAAGCATTAATATCTATAGGTGAAGTTCTAATAAGGAATAACTTAATATCATATAGTGAATAATGTTGATGAGCTTCACAATTATTGACTTGTGAGGGAATATGGGGATAATAGAAGGGACTTACCTTTATAAGTTGAGATAAAGTCAAATTGTTTGAGTTTAAATTCATAGTATCATGTATGGTTCTCTTGGGATCATAATTATCAGAGACACCATCATCAAAAATGTGTTTATTTTTAGGTCTCATAAGTATTTGAGTTCTAGTATTGGGTTGGTAAGGCTCAAATTATATTATGAGGTTGTCTTATCTTTTTTAATTGGTATAAAGATTCCTCTAATGATTTTGGGGAAAGAGTCTTAACAATATGTTGTAATTTTTAATTTATTGTGTTATAAAATAGGTGGAATAGGATGTATTCATTCATATTGTGCTTAGATTTGTTGGCTAAGTATTTCCAATGTTTAATAAAGGTTTGGGTAGTCTCATTTTCCACTTGTTTGTAATTGATAAAGTGAGTTAGATTATTTTTAGGAAAACCACTAGATTAAAATTCATGGGCCAATGATTTAAATAATTATTTCAAGCTATAAATAGGGTTAGACCTTATTTTATTATACCATTATAAATCATCAACAAAAAAGGTTTTGAAAATTAGTTTGGTAGCTACAAAGGTCTTTAGTTTAATCTAGTCTTAATAAAGATTACCAAAAGATTTAAAATTCAAAGTAGGATAAATGGATCCATTATAGGAGATCATAGGAGTGATACCATCTATGTCAATTTTTGTAATTTAAGGGAGTATGGGTTTGTTTTGAAGGTGTTGGATAACTTTGTTGTAGTAAGGGGGTTGTAGAATGAGGTTTTAAAGAGTGCATCTAAGTGGTTGGTCAGGAATTTTTATTTGGGCCTCCTTTGTGAACATGTTAAGGTCTATCCTACATTTGCATAAGTTATTTTTGCATTTTCATCATTTAAGCATTATTGGTCAATTGGATATTAGACATTTGATTCATTACTAGTAATGTAAAGGTAAATTTGGACTTAATGAGAATTGTTACAAAAATAATTGAGGTCTTTATAGTCCATGAAGCTCTAGAGTCTAAACATTGGAAAGATGGCATGGATATATAATATCAGTCTCTTGTGAAAATGACACATGAAAACTTGTTGATCTTCCACCAGGGAAGAAACCTATTAGGTGTAAATGGGTATTTAAGACCAAATGCAAAGTAGATGGTACTATAGACAAGTAAAAGGAAAGACTCATAACAAAGGGATATGCACAAAAATAAGGTATAGTCTATGAGGATACTTTTACTCCTACATCAAAGATAAATACAATCATAATGATATTTGTGATAGAAACATAGTTTGAATGGAATATTCATTAGATGGATGTTAAAAGTGCCTTATTAAATGGAGATCTATATGAAGAGGTCTACATGACTCAACCAGAAGGTTATGTCACACCAAGGTAAGAGCATAAGGTGTACAAACTCATAAAATATTTGTATGGTCTTAGATAGGCTCCTAGACATTGGTATATAAAAATTGATGAACATCACATGAATCATGGATTTTAGAGGAATCCATATGATCCCAATATCTACCTAAAAAATCAAGGGGGAGATTATTATTATTATTTAAGTTGATGATCTAGTCGTGATTGGTATATTAGTGAAGATGATTGATGTAATAAAGAAATATCTCAACTCATAATTTCACATGATAGATCCTAGGCTACTACACTATTATCTTGGATTGGAAGTATGGAAAAAATAGCACTAAATATTCATGTCTCAAATGAAGTATACCAAGACATTGATTGAGAGGTTTTAGATGATGGATTGTAAACCAATGTCTACACTTATAGAGATAAATCTTAAATTGTCTCATTCAAATCCATCATCTCCAATAGATACCATTATTTAACAATAGATGATTAGGAGTCTCATCTACCTCACATACATTAGGTTAGATATCAACTATGTTGTTAGCTATCTCTCTCAGTTCATGTAGGAGACAAAGCTAATGCAATATAAAGTAGCTAAGTGGGTATTATGATATATTTAAGGAATAATGGATTATTTCCTAACATACAAGAAGAATTATAAGTTATTCTTGACATGATACATAAATTTAGATCATGTAGGTTCAATTTATGATAGAAAATCCACTTTTGGGTTTGTATTCTTTTTTGGATCTGGTTTAATCTCATGGGGGATCAAGAATCAAAACATAATTTCTCATTATAATAGGTTATAATATCATGTTGTAAGAGGAGTTATCTGTGAGGTGATATGGCTATATTGCATATTAGAAGGATTAGAAGTTACACAAACTCAACTAATAATTTTGAATTGTCATAATTATGGTGTTTTTAAACTTGTTTGTAGACTAATTTTCATGAATTTACTAAATTACATTGAATTTAAAGTCCATTTCATATGTGAAAATGTTTAACAACACAATATATAGCTCTATTATTACCCCAATCAAGATCAATGTGTAGATGTCTTCATGAATTCACATGCACATGATAAGTTTGAGGCATTCAAAAGTTCTCTCTCTTGTACTCTTTAATCTATGATAAATTAAGGGGTGGAATGTTAGAATAAATTTACCATAGTAATTTTT
The DNA here is from genome assembly GCA_037957365.1 of Torreya grandis. Classification (NCBI taxonomy): domain Eukaryota; kingdom Viridiplantae; phylum Streptophyta; class Pinopsida; order Cupressales; family Taxaceae; genus Torreya; species Torreya grandis. Next base: position 1,466,906 of record JARHVA010003325.1, on the reverse strand, counting down.
TAATGTAAAAGTGAGGTTGTTAATCTATAAAACAACTCACGTAGTTTTTAGTTAGTTTATTAGTTTTTAAACTATGTTGTTTAAATAAACTTATTATGGATCTATTTCATAATTTAGAAGATTATAGATTATTATTTGTATATATTATCATCCTTTTTTGTAGGACTATTATGAGCATATGTAGTACTTTATATGCATCTCTATAGTTTGAGTTCTGAAATATCATTAAATCTTATTAGATTTATGCTCAAATTAAAGGCTTGAGTGGTCTTTTGGGATGAACTTAATGTGACATCAACATTATTTTTAATATGATAACTTTGATTGGGCCCAATAAAAAAAATACCCACCATGTTAGTAGTTATATTTTAAATGGTGGATGAAGAAGGAAATATGGAAGCCATAAATTGATTTATCCTAAGTCCTATAGAAAAATTGTGAGTAGGGGAAGGAGCATATTCCATATGGGTTCTATCATAATGTGTTAAACAACTGTAGGGTCCTTACCCCTATGTTTAGGATGATATTTTATAAATATTTTAATTTTTTCTATATATTCTATGTCACATTCATCTTCAACCTCATGGTCTTGGATTAGGTGACCTTATCTAGTGTTTTTAGGATTGTTATATGGCACATAATGTTATAATCTAATGGAAGCCATATTAAAATCATTGGTAGCATGATATTAAGAAATATAAAAATGATAAGGCATTGATACCTTGTTGGAAAAACTATTGGGATTATTTATTTCCATAGCATTAGGATTGTTGTAAAATCCTTGAAAATCTTAGCAAGTTTCCTCTTTGGATTGTTTTAAAATGTGTTACATTTTGAGATAGAAAAACACAATTATATTGAGCTAACCAATGTATTTGGTTGCATAAGAATTCTAAAAATATGTTTTATGGGGATAATTTATATATTAGTAATTATAACTAATAAACATGAAGTTATATCAAGCTAGCCAATATAATATTATTAGATAAATAAATTATATTAGACTGACCGATGTAGTTTATATTGAAAAATAATTGTATCTAGATACTAATATATTTTTATTAAGAAAAAAATTATATAATGTAGGATAATATAATTATAAAAATTAGAAAACTATATCGAGTTGTTCTATATTATTGTCAAAATAGAAAACTTGTAAAATGATATTAGGTTGGTCAAAATAGTTGGTGTTCAACCCTAAATTTGGATAAGGTGTATTATCCTATACTTTATGCTATACTAGGGTTGATAATATATAAATGATAATGTAAAAGTATGATAATGAGATCTATAATAGGCCAATTAGGTGATAACTCAGATATAAGCATACACTAAATTTATTACGTTGAGTATAGGATAGAAATATAAAATACATTAAATCTATGCATGTATATTATAAATAGCCAATATACTTAATTGTTTTTTATCCTAACACAATTTAGGATCTAAAATAATAAGGAAATAAGATAAGAGATAATTTTGGAATAGTCATCAGATTCTAGCTCTGATGCTTCTAAAGCTCTAGATAGTAATTCAATTTGGGATGGTTACATAGATACTAATATATAAAATATATACTATAAAGATATGAAAACACCTATATTATTTTAGGTTTGAACTCACCTTCATTTTTTTGCATTCAAATATGGGTCATGGACTATCATTTCTCATGAATTTGTAAAAACCTAGTTATTCATCTTCACAGTGATCTTGGGGGAAAATGGGTTAGTGGGAACATGGTGTCAAGATGACCCTAAAGGCCCCATTATCATTGGGTATTGCATACATATATAATACTATATATGAAGGCCTCAGAGTCATGTAGTTTTCTGTTCTGTGTTGGTTTGTGTGTGAATCATGCAATATGTGGAAAGCAATTACAACAGTGGCTTGGCTTATAACTTAGAAAATTTGGATCTTAGGTTACTCCTTTAGTAATTCAAACTTGTACATGTGTTATATTTATGACTGGTATGGAAATAAGGAAGCTTTATTCAATTGAATGCTTGATAGAGTAATTTTGATAAATTTCTTTGGTCTATTTGGTCTTTTTCTAAGTGAGGAATGAATGAGGGTTGATCTTATATTTATATCAATCCCTTTGGAGTAATAACTCACATTAAATCACTTAGGCTAACCATTAAGATGTGTTTCATTTTTAAATGGAATGAATTTAGGGCACTAGAAACTTATGTCTAGTTAGGACATTAATGTCGATGCTAATGTCTATCTTGGATGTTAGTGTCCAGGGAGCAAGAAATTAGGTACAAGTTTAGGACTTATAGAGATGGAAGATAAATACATTTTAAACATTTTGGGTAAGTTAAAATGCCTATATAAACAACATAAGAATGGTTAGACTAAGAGATATAGGCCAAGGGGAAAAATATAGAGCAAATATGATATTTTTGGAAATAAGAAAGGTATAAAACTAAGAAGAACAACCAAGGCCTATGTTTTCTAGGTGTACAAGAATAAGATGCTATATAATCCATAAATATTATCTACATTTCCCCCCTTTAATCTAGTAATTAAATTGTTATTTAAAAGGAAAGGAATGTGTAATAGGGTGTGTATAACATGCCTTATCTTTACATGTGCCCAACTTGAGTGTTTTTCTAGTGATTAACTTGTAACCAAGAGCCTATTGCATTATATAATCATTTCATGTAATTTGGGTTGAAATTACTTGAAATAGACTAAAATTAAAATATCAAGTTTTAGGATTATAGTGGGTTGATGTAACTTCCTTGCTTATTGGCAAGTTGATTTGAAAAATGTCAATCATATAAGGATATAAAAATAAGATTAGTAAAAATTTAGATAAATATTTAAATTGCATATATCTAAGGAGATAAAGATAGATAGATAGAGAGAGAGAGAGAGAGAGAGAGAGAGAGAGAGAGAGAGAGAGAGAGAGAGAGAGAGAGAGAGAGAGAGAGAGAGAGAGAGAGAGAGAGAGAGAGAGAGAGAGAGAGAGAGATTGGAAATCTCATGCCCCTTGTAGACACTTAGTTTTGGCCACTTATGTGCCTAAATTGGGATTCAACTCAATTTCTAGAAAATGACATAATTTAAGCTTAGAAATCACCTAAATTGCCTAAATTAATCTACATAAGGGATTTAATTTATGATTAGGATAGCTTGTTTGGTGTATTAACATGTATGCACCAATAATCTAGTTTAGTTTTAACCCTAGTCAAGTTATGACCTAGTAATTTGACACATTTGGTCTATCAAGCTATTAATTCACAACATTTAAAATAATTACCAAAATCCAAAAATTGCTATGTAATTACGACCTAGTAATTTGGCATGGCCCCACCAAACATGCCATTATGTATCTTAGGATAATGATATGCTAATTTTAGTCCACAACCTTACAGTAAAAATGATTTACCACCTAACATTTGAGATTATCTCAACCATGCAATGCAATGATACTTATAACCTAGTGAGGAAAGATGATAAAATTAAGTCCAACCTAAAATTTTTGAAAGATTGAGTGATTTAATCACCTCAACCATACCAAAAAGTAAAGCAACTACTACATTAGATTGGATTAATAAAGTCTATAAAAGTCCATGAGATATTGATATAAAAATGTCTATGATTTAGTAATAGTATATAAAATATTTTTAGAATCTAAAACTGATTTGGAATTTACAATATTAGGTGTACATTGCATAGCATATTCACCTTAGATATGTTTCATGATAATACTATGTCTAACAATGGTACCAATGTATAGAATTTTACCACAACTATGAATTTGATTCATTTAATTGTGTACTTTAGCCAATTTAGAAAACTATGTAAGTGTGGAGAACATGCTTCCAAATCATTCCCCCAACATATATGGACAAATATAAAAATTATTATAAAAACCAATGTGGACATGTTTCTAAAACATGTTCCCATTGTTATCTAGAAATGTTGAATACTAAATATGTGTAGATAATATACTTCTAAAGCATGCCCCCACTAAATATAAAAATTGTGAATGTGTAGAAGCCATGCCCATATGGCATGCCCCCACTAAATCTAAAAATTGATAATGTGTGTAATCCATGCCCATATGACATTCCCCCACTAAATCTAATAACTGATATAAGTACCAAATATTGAATAAGTGTGAAGAACATACTTCCAAAGCATGCCCCCACTAAATCTAAAAACTATGTCAAGAGTGGATAGGATGCCTATATAGCATGCCCCCAATAATATTCCCCCCCCTTTTGAGGTGAGGTAAATATATAAATTGGTAGTTACCTCACCTCAAAATAATAAAACAATTGTATAATTTGTAAATGTAACCATGTAACATATAGAAGGAACATGTCTACGTAGATATAACATTAAATCATAGAGAAACAATGTGATCAAAAAAAGGCCTAATATGCATGATAAGGATAATGGCAATGTCTAGATAGTAATAGTACAAGTTCAAAAATAAAACAAGCACACACATAAGATCACTTAAAATCAAGTCAAAAGGTAATGGTCCAAGGAGACTACAAATAAGGGGCATGTTCAAATGCCTCATAATTGAAGAGAGATGACTTATTTAAATGTCCACAAAGGTAAGGATGACATATTCAAATGTCTATACAAAAAAATAGTGATTTATGTAAATGTAAATTAAATCATACATAGGCACAAGGGGAACAATAAAATGAGTGTATTCAAATGCTTTAACAAAGAATATAATATCAAGGCAAAACACTAAATGAATTGTATAAAGTAAAGTATAAGAAACCATAATAAACATGTCATAGTAGCCCATGGATCAAGTATGTAAGGTAAAAATTTCAAGTGTATATCATATAAAGTACCATGTGTAAGATATAGTCATGGATAAAGACACATGTAAGTGCATATGTAAGATCAACCATGATAATGTAGAGTTATCATAAAATCATATAACATGTGTGTATCAATGTCTAAGAAGTGGATGCCCCCAATGTCTTCATGACATGACTAGAAGGAAGGCCCAACATATGAAATAGGAATAGATCATATGTATGTGTATTCTTGTATCACACTCAAGTAGAAGTGTGATACACATGTGTATGTAGGATTAACTTAGTATGCCATCCATCAACATGGAACTGACACATATATGCCAAGGATCTAATAGAACATCTAGGTGTTGAAATTTATTTTTTAGTTTTTCTTTTTTTAATTTTTTTGGTATTCTTGGAATGTTTGAAAAGGAAAAATAATCCTATGATGTCATCCAATGGACTCTCATAGATATATCCCCACTATGAACCTAGTGTAATTATCTTGTGACACTATTAATGATCACATATAAGTTTATTATTTATCATAGTAGTATCACTGATGCCTTGTGTATGTAAAATAGGACTCAATGATCATGTAATAGTAGGAGTAATAAGTATAGGGGTTCATGAAACCCATCATTAAGTGCTTTATGGTTTCTTTAGAATAGTATTAATAGTAACATGTGTAGGTGCTCTAGATATCTAAACATGGTGCATAGTAGATGGGGATTCCATAGAATCCATTATATGTCTATGATGTAATGGTCTCTTGAGTACCAGTCACCTACTAAAGGGGATTGCTTGTTACTTACCCTTTTGCATTGAATGACCCTTAACAGACTTGGTAATTAACTATCTGGGTATAAGTTTTTCTTATTCAAGAGGATGCTCATATGGAATTATGGAAACTATAATTACCCTATTGGCATGAATGTATTTAACACACTAATGCACTATATAAGGTACTGTTTAAAGTGTATGGATCCAAGGTCTTCCCAAGAACATATCAAATATTCTCATGGATGGTATCACTAAAAAATTTGGTAACCACATGTGTAGGACCAACCTATAAAGGTAGGTTAATATTGATAAGAACCTTTTGGGAGGTCCTCTCAAATGCTCTAACTGATCTAGTAGAAGGATTTGAATCATTATGAGTATAAACCAAATGTGTAGATAATGTCATGGTGAAAACATTATCACTTACACAATTATCAATCATAACACTTATTATAGGGTGTTTATTAATGCATGATTGAATTAATAAAAAATGAATATCATATTCATCATCCTTAATCTCACTATCATCAAAAGTAATAAAGGATCTCTGAACCATAGGAGTTATATGCCATGTGTAATTAAAAATAATCCCATCTAGTGGGTTTCCATAATGTGGTGTATGAGGATATGTTTTATATGCCATTTTCACTTTTGGTTACTTCTTGGAATGGTCTTGAAAAGGATTGTTAAATATTTTCTATTTATGGTGATCACTAGGTTGTGAGCCTAATTCCTTTGGAGGATCCTCAAATGTAATATTTTAGTCATCAATAATATCTTAGATCCTTTGAGTTTAAGGTAAATAATTTTCCTATAGAATGACATGTTCCTTGATGATAATAAAATTATTTCATCATATCCTTTGGGTAGAGGTCAACTAATATAAACTTCAATAGGATGAAGGAGAGATATAAGTTGACACTCTAGTAACCATGGGAGTAATGAAGTTGGGGACTCAGGTAAAACTATAAATCATCTCCTTGGTACATTATATAAGACAAGTCAATTAGGTTATTTTGAAACTTAGTTAATCTTGGTGGTTGTTTCCTTTTTAGGCTCAGGAAGTTTTACCTTATAGCTTGGTTTGATTTTAAACTTGGTACTAGATGTAGATGCAACTAGTGTGTTTGTTACATGAGCTTATTTAATGCCATAATATTCATTTCATAATCCCATATTGTAGACACTTATTTTTAGCCACTTTCATGCCTAAACTAGGATTCAATTCAATTTCTAGCAAATAACACAATCTAAGCCTAGATTACCTGAATTGCCAAAATTCACCTGCTTAAAGGATTTCACTCTCAAAAATGTGACAAGACTAGTTTATTTGGCATATTACCTTGTATGCACCAATAACCTAGTTCAATTTCAACCTTAGTCAAATTATGACATAGTAATTTGACACTTTTGGCCTTTTGAGCTATTAATTCATAACATTTAGAATAATTTTCAAAATCTAAAAATCACTAATAAAGATTAATTACATTGTAAATCTTAATTAACTTGCCTAAAAAAAATTTCATATCAAATTAGTGAATTTTATTTATTATAAAAGAATTTTTAGCCAACTATGAAGTCAAAGGTAAAAAGAGATAATAAAGTGATTAATTTTTTCCTTAATATTTCAAAAATTATGAGTCACAATCTCACAAATATATAAAGTGAGTTTTCACGCCTCAAAAATATCTAAAACTAAGGTGTCCAAATTTATTGAGTGATTTTACCCAACCCAGGGTTAGACTGACTCAACTTAGGTTCATTTAGACTCAACCAAATTTAGAATTAAAACTAATGTCCCTAGGGTTGGATTTATTTCTTTGATATATAAATAAAATTTCGCACACCATATGCCAACAAGATTTTATGTGTAATATTATTCTATTGGAATAACTTCAACAAGCCATTGAGAGTCATGTTACCATGCCCATTTTATGACAATATTCACACCAATCCACAAGTGACCATTGGAGAAGTACTACCACCATGGAGAATCATTTCTAGAAGACTCTAATTTTCATATACCGAGCGTGAACATCCTTATGCCACTAAGTAAGCATCAAATTTAGTAAATGAGGTAAATTACTTGTTTTATTTTTATCTCTATTTTGTGATATTATTTACTATGTTATGCTCCCCCTATTTATTAGGCAAGAGTGTTTCATTATATTACATTTTTATGTTTTATTTTATCATTTGGATTAATAAGGAACTAATCTATGTTTTATGTACTCTGTATATACGTATAATATTTTCAAACTTTATCAATTACTTATGTTTTCTCTCTTGCAAGAACCCATCAAGTCTCAATATCTTTAAGTATACGCCTTAAGGGGTACACTTGGAAAGGTGTGGGTAGACCATTCATGATTTGAAATATTGTTGTCATTTATTACCACTTGATATCTACACAACCATCTCTTAAAAACATTCCCCTAAGTTTTGCCTCCTCTTTTTCACCCTCCCTAGTCATTTTCAATGTTCATTAACCCATCCCTAGCCTAAACTCTTTTTTTATGGTTTAAAATACACTCTCATCCCCATCACCCTATACTCTAATTGATAAAAATAATTTAGGGTCTAGGTCAGGCCCTTGCCGACCTAGACTAGAACCTAATTTATTTTTGTCAATAATAATATAGAGTCAATTGGGCAGACCCTATCAGCTAAACTTCATAAAAAGACTAGGGTTATATTAAACTATATCAATACATTCATTTATTAGGAAGAGAAGATAAAAATAAGAGATATATATTGTGCATATACTTATCCACCATTATACTTGAGGAGCATAGATTAAGGTTTCATAATTTCTTTGGAGGTATGGATCTTGTCTTGTGGAGAAGTCTTTTGGATGAATAGATAGGTTGTGTAGCCTAGAGCTGATTTATCCTTGTCATCCTTACATACCAAAACAACCTATTGAGAAGCACCTTGTCCAAGGGAGAGATTGAGGCTCATTAGGTTCATCTTCAAAGGTAAGTATTCCTAACTTTGTTCCTCCTTTGTAAGAGTGAATAGATATGCATTTTTACTTTTCTCCCATGCATTAGGATTATGTAGAGCTTGATATGAGTATATTTATTCTATTCATGTTTAATTTTATGTTTATTACCCATGTTTTATGCCACAAGCTTTGGTGAGCACTAGATTAGAATTTAATTTAATTTTGTCATTTATACATTGTGAACATGAAAACATAGGACTTGGTTAGGGTTATTTCATAGTTTTTCTTGACTAGAGGCTTTGTAATCCTCTTTAATGATTTTATTGTGGTAAGATATCCATTGGCTAGTTATAGAAGATACGTCTTGGTCACAACCTTGAATATCTAATGTATCAACAATCAGAAATGTAAGTAGGATTTATCTTCTCTAAGCTATGATTGATTTATATATTAGTTGTATTTCTCTTTGCTTACATTTTAGTGAAACCCACATGAATCTAACCCTTATAGGTTTTCTTTCATGCCATCATTTTTATCTTCATATTTATAATTTTCTATATTTTTAGTATTTTATCGAACTAGTCAGTATAGTTCTAACTTTTTGTACAGAGGTTTAACATATAGTCACTTTAAAATGACTGTTTTATCTATGCAATTATTTACCAATTACAGGTTACTAAATAAAGTAGTTTGACATAGTACTCTTCTTCCATTATAGATTATCATACATAGTCAAATAGGTTGACTATGTCTATTATTTTATTTTATCAACATACAACTCAACATACATAGTCAAACAAGTTTACTTTGTTCGTTATCTCTTCTTCAACACATAGGGTTTTGCAAACCTTATTGAACCAGTTGACATAGTTGGAAGAATTTGAAATAAGCATTTGAACATCTTAGCATAATAATTTACAATCTAAATCATCTTCAAGACCACCAATATTCCTTTATTTTCTCTCTCCATAATTTCAATTATTCCTTTAGTATTATTTTTCATAAGTTGGCAACATTTAAAACTACAACCCTAGTCGAATTGGTCAACTTAGTTATGTAGTCTATCTTCTATCTGAGAGAGATAGTTGACTTATTAGATTTTGTTCTTGAATACATTGTTTATGTATAATATCAATGACCCAATTGACTCTTTTATTTATTGTTTTCATATAATCTTGCCTAAATTTACTATATACTATTCTAAATCAAGGAATTAACATTTATTTTGCTAGTAATTAATTCACATTTCATTTTATAATTATTTTTATGTTTAGAGTAATTCACATAGTCTAAATAGGTGGTTTTCCAAATTACCATTTTATTTAAACTATTTTACTCTTTTATACACATTACCAAACCACTTAACATTCAAAAAGCATTAAATATTTGTCTTCCCAAGGTCTACCTACTTGGATTTCATTAGCAAGGGGGGAAGTCGACTTAGTTTTCTGGCCAAGTATAAATATGTGGCTAATGGTATATATTAGAAAATCAGCCAACACCATCATAATTATGAGATTATGAAGTGAGGGGGTAGGCACCAATACCAAGTTAGTACCATTGTCAATATAGATCCATTTCATCCCAAATGTCCTAAAATGAACCTTAGATTAATTTCTAGTTCCCTATTTTCGGCCAACTTTCCTATCACATTAATATCAAACTTTATTATAACATAAGAACACTTATGGTGACCAATTAGTTATAATTTAATTTTTAGTTTTTGATTTATCTTTAATCATTGAGTGTTGTATTTTAAAACTTGCATTGGCCAGTGTTGGTGCAAGGTTTGTGTTGTGGGCTCCAATTAGATCAGTCACATTGATCCAATTATTTGTGTGTTTGATTTAATTCTTACTTAAAATTATCTTTCAAAATTTTTCCCTATTTCAAAACACTATCATCTTGGTCAATACAGTCTCTTAAAAAAAATTCTATCTTCCCACCAGTGGTACATAATCAACTTACATGACTATGTCTTCTTATCCCCTTATTCAGTTCTCTATTTAGTGGTACATAGTCAACTTAAACGACTATGTATCCTTATTATCTTTTTTAGCCATCATGTCTATAATACATAGTCAACCTGAATGACTGTGTATACTTGTCTTTTTATTCTCTTCCCTAGGTTATATAACATAGTTGACCAGTTTGACTTTATATCATATTTTTTTATTTTATCTTTGTATCATCCTTTTAGCTCCCTTATTTCATCATGAACTTCCTATTTGAGGACAACACAAATTTAAACTCAACATATATCATGAACTTTACCAATCCAAATAAGTTTCCCCATAAACAACTTGTGGATTCCACCTTAGATAAAATCAATGTGCATGTGTCCACTCACACTAAAAATTATGGGACTCCTCCTCATTCGTCTTCAGTTCATAACCCTCTTTTCTCCTTAGAATATCATCCTAAATTATAGTACACTCCTAATTTTATTTTCTTAATTAATGAGTGTCCTCACCATACCAAAAAAGACCCTTCCACTATTTACAACCTTATGGTAAGTTGTTAAGAAGAAGAAACCCATTCACCTTCTCCCACACTCTCTCATGGATTTATGGGAGATACCTTATTTTCTTCTCAACCTATCCATTCTATTTTGATTCCTTATCATACTATGACCTTTTATTCCTTAATTTCTTCCACCTCCATACTAAGTATCTCTACTAACATGGTTGGTACAACATCTAGTGGGTCTTTTACAAGACCCACTCTTCTCAATCCCTCCACTAGTGCATTGTATGATACCAATGGTAACCATGCCACTAGTACTTCTTTTTCTTCCAATCCTTCTACTACTGCATCTTTTGCTACATATGCTAATATTTCTACTAGTGCCTCTTTTTCTACCAACACCTCTCAAGCCACTAGTACCACACATGCCACTACTCATAGTGGAACCCAAGCCACTAATACCAATGTTAATGCCTTGCATGCCATGAAAACTAGTCAAAACATGACTCAAACCCATCAAATCTTATTACAAACTCTTAATCATCTTAATGTGTTTCAAGATAATAATGCTAATAAAATTATGAAAATGTAGAATCAACTTATTCATCTTCAAAATCAACCTCAATAGGTTCCATGGGGATTGCACAATCAAAATTTCCCCCACCCACCCCCTTTAGGTATTCCCATGGCAACCTCATTCCCCAACTATCCATTTCTAAAAAAATGATTAAACATCTTCAAAATGAACCTCTTACGCCTCAAATTGATAATATAGATATAGGAGGTATCACACCTACCATTAGTTATAATGGGTCAATTGATCCTACTTAATATTTAAAAACATTTGTTAATCTCTAAAAAGCTTGGGTTGAGTTAAACACTTTTACCACTACCAAGATATTAGCAAAAACCCTCTTTAGAGACACTTTAGATTGGTATAATCAACTCAAATCCCATTATATCACTATTTTGGAAGATTTATTTAACACTCTAGTACAAGAGTTTCAAACTAGTGACCTCCCTGAGAATACTTTGGCTCATTTTATCAATCACAAGTAAATTGAAACCAAAACCACATAAACTTTTATCAAATAGTGGATGACCTTATCTAATAAGTGTGAGTATAACATGGTGAATGATAACCTCTTTCATCTATTCACTAATTCTCTTTATCCTAAGTTGCAACATCAGCTTAGGACTCTCTTTCTCTCTTCAAAATTTGGAAGAGGCCCTCGACCAAGACAAGCACTATGATTTTATCATGCATCAGTTTAAGAAATCCCAACCTCATGTGGGCATTTGCATGCTCATCAAAAATAAAAATTATTATGATACCAATGATTGTGTCAGCAATTCGTATGATACCATTCATAAAACTCAAGTTAATTCTCCAAATCCTCCTTTGGAGAAAGCTTACCCATTAAACCATGCCCCTAATCTTAAAATTTATAAAATAAACAACATCAATGTTCATAAGCCATTATCCTTAATATAAATCCAAAGTCATATACCAAGGCCTCTTCCATGATATTTTGACCCCACTTTCCCTATGAAATCATGGTATGATCCAAATAAATTTTGTTGGTTTCATGTTATTTGGGGTCACTCTCATGAGACTTACAAGCAATGACATAACTTAGCTATGGATTTCCTCCTTGGTCATAATTTTGGTCATGATTCAATCATTTGTAAACATAAAAAATCCTATGACTTTGTTGTCAAATCTCATGAAACATAAAATAAAAATCAAGGTTTTAACTATGCTAATGTTCATCTAGCCATTTACAAAGACCCTCTTCTTAATCATCAAAATAATAATGACAAGCCTACTCCTTTCACCAATAACATTGAAATTCTTATAGACCAAAATACTAAATAGGATGTGTTAAATATGATTAATATTCTAATGGTATTCATTCTCATAGATTATATTCCTACACACACACACACACACCAATCATCCCAAACTTTCTATGTTATCCAAGATTTTTCCCTAACTCACCTAATAGAGTTGTGAAAAGAGGACCTTATCTCTTTCAAAGAACAAATATAAACACCTCCATTGGATAACACCTTGCATACTATTTCTAAAATTTCCCCAACCTCCCTAACCATCAACAACATTATTCAACCTTCTAGTACCACTTCTTCAAATGTATCATAAGATAAACCTAGATTAACTACACCATCATCTAACAACAATCAACCGATTTATCCCTAAACTAAACCAACCACATATTTTCAATGAAATTTTACATGTACTTCCAATCCTATTTACTAGGAGATCCTCCAACATTATGTCCCTCTATACAATAGCCCACCCATGGTTTATGATGTATGAGACCCTATCATGAATTTTAGCAATCTCCCATCTCAAATTCCCTTTCTTGAACTCATTTAGACTTTTTTACATCATCACAACCACCTTATGAAACTCTTATTCAAAATTAACATCCCCAATCCTCCCCTAGTAGGATGTGAAACTACTTTATCTAGGTCAAAAGATAGTATCTTGAAACAATGCAAAGAGATGTCTATACACATTGATGAAATAATGGACACTTTTTTTTCTCTCAAATTTACTATTACTTTTATGAACCCCAATGAGATTTTGCTTCATACAAATGATCCTCCACTCTTTATAAGCATATAAATCGATGATATCCAAGTTAAGCATGCTTTTATTGATGAGGGTTTAGGTACTTATGTTTCATCCCTCAACTTCATTAAAACCCTTGGATATTTTGAGTGCAATCTTAAGTCCACACACATCATGTATTAAGGTTATGATCAAATGTAAATTACTCCTTTAGGTTATGGGTGGATCCATATTAATGTCATATGTATCACTATTCAATTGAAGTTTATGATATTCAATTTTACCCTTTCCTACAATATCTTGTTTGGTAGGCCATGGACTCATTACATGAGGTTTCTTACCTCTTTTGCCTACCAATGTGTCAAGTTTCCTCTTAATGGTGATATATATATATAATTTAAGGAGACACCAATCCTTATAATTTTAAATAATTCCAAGACTTTGGTGTCTTCAGAATTCTAACCTTTGAACCTTTATCGAGTGTTCCATTCTAGGAATCTCAATTTTTCAATTTCCTCATCAACTCTATGTGAGGTTATCATGGTCACCTTGCACTCATCAAGAACATACCTCTTAACCTATTATATTATGATGATGATAAGCTAGATAAGATCAAACTCAAATGAAAACTTTAGAACTCTCTCCTCATATCAATTCCTAGTTCCACCATCTTTGAATCCATGATCCTACCATCTACCTATTGATGATATACCTATGGTCTTAACTAAGAATTGAAATTATATCTATTACACAATTATTGATGAAAATACCATACCTAATTTTACCATCGACCTTCATACACCCAATTATGTCGATGGTTATGCTTTAGATGATCCATTTCTAGGAGTTATTATTTAGGTTAAAGATGTTAAGATCCTTCATTATCATTCTTCTTTGTTTTAATATTTTTGTTCATCTTATTATATTTGGTCTTATATCATTCCTAATTTTATAATTATTCATCTTGTTCATAGGGTAGAGATGACATGTTCTCATGACACACCTCAATTTTCTAAATAAAATATTGGGACCAACATACCCCATTTTTTGAATTAGGACCCTTGAGAAACCCTTCAAATAAAACATGAAAATTTCAGCATGTCAAGGTCTTTTATAGAATTTTAAGATCATCTACTTTTTTAAGAAACAAACATATATGGTCTTGATTTTAATTATCTAGACTAACCTTGCTAATGAATTTCATTTGACTATAAGTATAGTTTCCATGGCATGCATCCCTAAGAAGCCTACATTCCCAAAACCCTAAAAAACCCTCAGTTTAAATTTGAATAAAGGTAATAACCCAAATTGGTAGGAATCATTTTTTATGGACTTAAATATAGATGCATATCTTATGATTAGTCATGTTTCTTAACACAACCTAACTAAAAAACTTGACCTCCTTCATTATTTTCCACTTTTTAAGTTCCTTATGGCCTAACCAAATGTCATTGTGTAGGGTCCTTTTATATTACCCAACATAGCTTAAGACTTTAATACTAAGGCCCTAATGTATTCATTAATAACATCATGACCTTAGTCTTAATGCCTTAAGCCTAAGTTTTTAATACCTTCATGGTCCTAATATTAACTTCCTTGTACTTTGAAGGATCTTATGATTGTTTCTTAATTATGATATTAAATCAAATAGAGAAAATATCTCCAAGAAATTTGGCTTAAAAGGCCTACATCTTAGATAATATGATGATCCACTCTTACTCACAAGGACTCAATCAGATGGAGCAAAGCATAGTCAAAAATTCAAAAGGATATAGGGAGCTCAAAAGATAGACATATGACACCATTACATTTGAGGACTAAAAATAAAAGGGACCCATTTGACACTATAGATAATAAAAATAAAGGGCTTAGATTATGATCAATATCTATCACTTTATCATGGCATTTTATCCAATGAAGTGAATTAACATTAAAACCTTAGAAATCCTTGCAAAAATTCCAAGTGGCATCCTTGCATTTAACCCTAAAGATTTTAACAAACGTAAAATTTAAGTTTGTATGAACATCATTTAAATACATAAAAAGACTAACTTGATGCATGCACAATCATAAAATTTAAGTCCATTAAAATAAATACTTCACTAGCTTAAACTTGGCATCCATCCAATTGCAATTGTTACCTATGAGGATATATTTGATATCTATGAGACTGTCAAATTTAACCCAATGAAAATATATTTCTTAAGTGTTCAAATAACATCCATAAACCTTTTTTACTCTAAAATGGATCACCAAGTAGAGGGAAATGCTAAAAATATGCCCAAAATGGAAGATCTCAATCTATAGAATGCAAATATATGCAAGAAATATACTTAGCCTAAGTCTATGCTTTAAGGATCCATAGGGAATTTCACATAATGGACCTTAAATCATAGACTTATCCTATGTAAAATTCATTCTATGTTGAACCTATTTTGAGCATGGTTTTTGACACAAGGCATAAATATTTTAACCTAATGTTTTTCATCATGTTTTTCTAAACATAATGCATACATTAGCTTAGAGTGCTTATGCCTCGACCTCCTTTTGAATCATGACTTAGACTTAAATTCCTTAGCTTAAGGTTGGTCTAGTGCTCAATAAACATGAAATAAACTTTAGCCTAAAGGACATAAGTCTAAATCTTGACATTTAAGAGTGTACTAACTCAATGCTCAAGCATGTTTGTACATCAATGGTCTATGTTTTATCACTAGATTTGATCCAATGGAATGAAGGTCCCTAAATAATTTTCAACAAAACCATAAGAAAACATAGACCCACTACATGGCCAATGATTATTCTCAAGGGACTGACATAAGATTGGTGAGCATGCTGAGTGTCACAACCATAAGGATTAAGGCCTAAGAATTAATTAAAATACAAGGGCCCAAATTATGATCAATGGCTCATGTTAATCTATTATTTTGATCCTATAGAGCAAAAGTAAGGAGGTATTTTTAAATACCAATGGCTAGTGTTCAAATGGCATTTATGGAAAATTATTCAAAAGATCTCGACCAGTACCACATAAGCTCCATGCAAGTAGAAAAGGACAAAATTAAAGATCTTTTGGGATCAAAAACACAAAGGTATAAAGGAAAATGTCTAAATCAAATCTAGAACATGTATAAGTCAAATCCTATATATATTCTACCATTAAGGCTCCAAAACCCTAAACCCTATATAAAAGTAACCCAAACAAATCTAATTGGCTATAATTCAATCAAGAGATAGGTAATTATGTTTTTGAACAAAAGAAATATTTCACAAAGATCATCTACAATCTAGTACAAATAATTAGAAAGAAATAAATAGAGACCATGCTATCTAGCAAATAATAATTGAAGGAAGAAGTTGAGCTTTATTTGATAATAGATAGTGAGGATCAAGTATTAAAGGATACAAAACTAGACCTAGTTGCATTAAACATCCATGACATTAAGAATTGGTTTGATCTTTTCTTTATGATAAAATAATTATATCCCATCTCAAAGGAAGAGTATAGAGATTCCACCACCAATAGATGACATAGTGACCTAGTTGTAATCCACATGGCTAGCCTCCACCATGCCATGGCAAAACCAAAGGTATTGCATTGCATTTATGTCCTTGCCCCCATTTTTGTTGATTACAATATTGATGGTGAATGGATTATTAAGGGGGGTAACTCAAAAGAGGTATCATACATTTCCATTGTTTCTTTTTAAAAGTACTACAAGCTCCCTCTTCCCCATGTGAACCTTCCCAAAATTAGAGAATGGATCAATAACCACAACCTAGACTTCATCCTAAGACCCTGACTCCATCAAGGGCCTCACATATTTAGAACCCTTGATGGAAAAATACCTATCATCATGTTTAGAGAGGGAATTAGGGTGATTGTGACCTTGTTGGATATATCTTTTGGTTCCCCTTCAACCACTTATGTGAATAAGGTTTGGGTCTCCTATATACACTTCCTAGTGGAATAAAAACTCACCCCTCCAACTGAAGATTTGATCAACATCTTTTCATCCAAGTAATTCATCACCATCAATAAAAATACCTCCAAAGAATTCTACATGATGTCTTACCTACTTGATGCCCTTAATCACCTTCCCTAACATTATGAATTGGTCCTTAGAGGGTAGGACCACTATCTCACACCACTACTCCAAGTTACACATTTTCAAGTACAAGAAGCACATGTAGTTTATCTATGACTACATTTTCCCAATAATATTTGAGGCAATCATAGGTGTCCCCATGCCTAGGCTTCACCCCCTCACAAAAAAATGTGTGGAGATGATTAGAGATGTATGGTGTTATCCTAATTACATAATCATTAGGATAAAACGAATAATGTCATAACCCTACATACTTCCAATGTATGTCTTGAATAAGATTTTTGAGAAAGAGATTGCCTCCCAACTCATCATTGGCATTGACAAGGTGTACAAATAAAAAAGGAAGGGTATGCTTCAACCCATCCCCTTGGACATTAGGAAAACCCTAATTAGAGATTGGAAGTAGGTGGAAGTTATGGTCACACATAGAAATTCATTTCACTTTCATCTAGATGAACTCAAAATGTGGGATCCAAGGAACAAGGTGGGGGATCATCTCAAGGATAAGAAGCTTAAGTTTGAGTATGTACACCAATTGGGTATCTATGACACCATATACATTAGATCCAAGAACTATGGGGAAGTGTTGGATAGGGTCCAAGGTCACAATGTCAAGCTAGATCATAGATTAGTCAGAGATTACAAACCACTTAGGAGAACATGGTAAATGCACCCCTTATAGTACCATATACTACTTGGGCCATTTGGGATATCTCATGAGAAACCTCAGGTAGAGAAATCATAGCAGTCCCAATAATAGGTTGAGATAATTTAGGATGATTAAGGTAAAGTAAAGGATAAGGTTGGAGAAGTAAGATTATAATAAATACCTAGAGAAAGACCCTTACCTTTAACCATGTAATAAATACTACCCTCTCTAATTTAGTACATTGTCATGATAACTTTGGAGCCAAAAGAGACACTTGAGGGTACTCTCAAATAACTTATAAAGTCTTATGTCTTAGGAGGAGAGGGTGACCCTTCAGTGGAGCCCAAAGAAGATGTAGGGAAGAAACTTATCCTAGTGGCCTCTGATGAAAAGAGAAAGGTAGAATTGGCCTTGGTCCTAGTAGAACCAAAGAAGAAACCTAGATTGACCTTCACTCATACCACTAGCAAAGTTAATCTCTTCAGTGATGAAGTTCTAATCCATGGACCAGTCATTCCTGACTAGTTCATCTATGGAAAATTTCAAAAGATCCCATCTCTCTCCTACTCATGGTCCATAACAAAGGTTGTTATGGATGTACATGATGATGTGAAGCCCTAAATAAAGGATATCATGTAGGAACATGAATAAAAGAATTATGGTCACCCAATACTTGGTACGTAAGATGATGGATGCTTTAGGAGCATCTACTAGCTCAAGAGTAGAGTTTCTAGAACCTCCCTAGTTTAAATAACTAATTACCATAGTTCATTTTAATCTTGAGATAGCAAGCCTAGAGAGAATAACAACCAAGATAGCCATGGTTGGGATGGAAGAATTCACATTTCAAAAGGTGGAATATTTTATAGGTTTGACCCCTATTATGGTAAAACAACTTGGTAAAGATGTAATACATGAAGAAGATGTGGAAATATTGATGGAAGCACATTCACAATAAGCTAAGGCTAGATTCTTAGGTCTAAAAAAAAGGATCCAAAATATGGAAAGAGAGAAGGAGAACTTATAGACTTAGGTAATCCTGTCAGTCCCAATACCATGATCAAGATGCTTGATGAGTCATTCTATGACATGTTTGAGGCATTAAATCCAATGAAGATGAGATAAATCACACTAGAGGACCAAGATACATTATCCAATGACCTAGTTACCCAATGGTAGGCCTTAGAGGATAAGATTACTCAAGTCTTCAACATTCAAGCAAAGAAGTAAATCCCAAACTTTAGAACCATAACTATGGGACACCTAGGCACAATCTTGGGGATTGTTATTGATAAGGTTCAAAGCTTGAGTACCTATCATACCAAGGTAATGAGGATTCGAAAAGATGATAAAGGGCTCATTATTAAAATTAACTTCTTGGGACCATGCTTATTAATCTTGCATAACCTACTACCCTTAGCCTCATCAGTGATGAAGAGTTCAATCAAAGAGCCACTTTGGTGACTCAGTAAATCTAAGGGAAATGCAAATGCTAATTTGGATAGGAAAATAACAAGATATCTAATATGATATTCAATGCAAGTGAAAGGATCAATGAAGATAGAAGCATCAAGGAGGCCTTGGCTAGAAATGATAAATAATTCGATGACCTAACAGACCAAGAGGAGGAGTGCATCATGAAGCCTATTTTGAATCTCGAGCTGGTTGATGAAAAATATGAGAGGGCCATGAGCATCCTCCAATAGAAAATAGAGGCCCCACAAATAATTTAGAACAATATTATAATCTAATAGAAATTAGGTAACATTTTATAATAAAATATTCCATTGTAAAGGAATATGCTAGTTTGTTAGCATATTTGCCTCTAGGTCATTATGATTTGGGAAAGCACATGTATTATATATCTTGTAAGGATAGTTGTCCTTAATTTTTTACACCTATATTTTGTAGATGATCGGTATGCTACCTATTCTTCTTATAAAGGCATGTATCACCATTGTAAAAAGGGAGATATTTTTGAGTAACTTTGTATATTAGAAGAAAGTAATAGAATCAAGGAATTCTACAATAATTGTCCATTTTTTGATGTGTTATTTTCTAATATATATTTTATATTAATTTTTAGCATAAGTCTTGAATTTGAATAGTATCTATGAATTATGAATAGTATTCTTTAATCTCAAGATTTATAATTTGTGCATATGTTATATTAATTGAAAGATATTAGGTTCTGCTTCATTTCATTTTTGCTTTATATTTAGATGTGCAATATCTATTTGATTATAATAGTGAATCCCTAAAAGTAGACATGGTTCTTACTTGTGATTCTTAAACATTTTCCTCTAAATTTTTCCTGATATATAGTGAGGCTTGAGTTTAGGCTATGTTGCATTATATATTTGTTAAATGTGTATTCAGTGGCCATTAATACTTTAACATAATGTTTAAGACTAAAATTAGTAATAACTTATTTATTTTCTTCCCTACCCTTTGCTTTTCCCCTTTTTACATCATGATCACTTTAGTTTAAGCCAGATTATAAATATCTATTTAGATTATTCTGTAGCTTAAAGCACAAATGAAATTCACTAAGTATCTATAAAGGTTCTTGAAGAATAAGCCAAAGTGGCTCCCAACCACCAATATTATATAAATATTTTGGAATACTTAACTTACTCTATTTCTATACTACCACAGACAACCAAATTGTCAAATCCTACAACTCATGCTCTGAATTTTATAGATTCTAAAATGAGAAGTGTTATTTAAACACTAAGGGCACCTAGGGTATACTTAGAAGCATCAAAAAAAATCTTAAGAGCATGATTATGGATCATACTATGAATGGTCCCTATCATTTTACTAGATAGTAAGATCCTTATAGCTTAATTCTCTAGAGATGTTTGATATTGTCTTCAAACCCTTTGTGCTTCTTGCTCCTCCCTTAGTTGAGCATAGTCTAGATATTATTCATGTTATAAATTTAATTAATCCCCTTCCTATATATGATTATATTTCTCCTTCATATGAGCCTCACCTAGTCTATCTACCAACCCCACCTCCCTTTAGAAATGACCTACTTCCTTTATCATAGCTTGATCACCTGTCCACCCAATAGGTTGATTAGCCTTACTATGACATTCATAGAGTTTCTAGTCATTAGACTAGAAACTTTCAACTATACCATCCTTCCTCAGCTCTTGATTCTACTCCCTTTATTAGTAAACCCATAAAGTCTAATAATAAGTGTAAATGTTGCTTCCATAGTATAGATAATCATTCCTCCACCCATTATTTATGTCTTTGAAAATATATCAACACATTTCATCCTAATCTTCCTTAGCATAAAGACAAGGCTATATCTCCTCCCAATTTATTACCTAAGTATATTCCCAAATATGGAGAGGTATATTATCTATGGCACTAGTGTAGTACCCATCACACTGATCATTATTTCATTATTTGATATCATCTTTAAGATCACCTTATGAGCATTCCTACACCTTCTATTCCTCCTTTACCTATGGTCCCTTATCCACTAGTAGCTCCTTCTTATCTCATAAATCCCACTTTCAATTCTTCTCTTGAGTATTATACATAGAATGGTCTACATGAGCATGATCCTTTAGTTATACCTATATTTACTATAGAGGAGAATTTATGAGAGGTCTTTTCATAGATTTCATAAAATATCGATGAGAACCTCATTGTAGTTAGGATATATCTTCACAAAGATCTATTATATGTTATGGATAATGTTTGTGGATAAATTTACCAGTATTTATGAATGTAGCATGGTGTTCTTTCACTTCCTTCTTCACTATGGTTTTGGATTAGATGTGTGTTCCACTTTTATATTTATCTAATTTATATCATTTGACTGTGTGTCAAATTTTTTTTTGTTTATCTATATTACATGGATCTATATATTTCCACATTATATGTTGTATATGGTTTCCTTTATTTCATTTTATCTTATGGATTATTTTACATGCTTATATTTAGGAGTTGATTTTTTTCTATGGATGTCTTTTTCTTTTCTCATGATTATTTTCTATCTTATCTCCATAACATAAATAATTATTATGACCTAGTTATACAAACTTTGCTCCCATTATTAAATATTTTTTTACCATGTGATCAGTTAGAAAATAATTCATCTCATTGTAATCCTATTTTATTGGTCCATTTTGGATCTCCCTTTATTCCCCTTATTTCCTTTCATAAAATAAGCATACACATGGTTAAAACTTGAGATAACATATCAGTTCATAGGTTAGCCTAAGTGTTTTATTTAGTCATGTCTTTAGACACTTATCTTCCTTTAGAAAAAGTGTAAATCACATTCATGTGTATCAATTCTATCACTCATGTTGTTTATTCCAAGTCCTTATGGAGGAGGAATCTCAAAATCTATATAAATTTATAATCTAAGTCATTTAACAAAAGACAATGATACAAAAGGCAACATTCAAATTACAAAAGTCAAATCACACTAGAATACATGGTCCAAATCACATCTCCTTGTTATAATAGAATATCAAACTCCATATTTATCCTCATGATAGAGTTGAGGTCAATTGGGGTGTGGTAGGCCTATAGATTGGATAAGGATAATAAATAAATCTTTTAGTGCTACCTACTTTCTCACACAAGTATCTAATCTTCATAGTATACTGACAGATCTATAAGAGGTCCTAAGAAATGGGGAACAAGTTGTGAAAATTTAGGTCCATTTTAATTTTCTTGTTCTTCTAACCAACATTATTTAATCTTAGTATCTCAATTATTTTCATATATAGCTTTATGCTTATTGAGAACTGGTATCCTTTGTATATTGATGGTCACTAGCCACTTAGTGTCTCTTTCATGTCCTTAATGTGCCTCATGTTTCCTAAGGTCTTTTCATAGATGCCAATGTTGTGGTGTTTTTACATTCCCTCTTTTATTTACACCACTCCTAATATTTCTCATTGATAAATATTGTTTTATTAACTGATCATTTCTCCTAAGGATTCCATTTGTGAGTTTCACTATAATACCATGGGTAGGACCAAGCCTTCCTCACAAATTACCACATCAAAAAAACTCCTTTAAAAAAATAATTCCCAATTTTTTCTACCTTGTTGATGTTCCCTTTGTGAGTTTTAGTGAAAGATCATGGATATTACCAGGCCTTCCTCATAAAATATTCCAATACCCCAACCATAATGAAATTACATATGTCAAATTTGAGATAAGTAGTAACTAAATATGAATTACATATCTTAATTTTTGATTGCATGTATGATTACAACCATTTTATTAAATTTTTCATACTTTTGAGCTTGAATTAGTGTGATCAATTTAAGTTCATTTTTTCATTTTTTGTTTCTCTTTTATACTTCCCAAAATGAGTTAGTATGATTGATTGACTTAATTGCTTTGTTTTTATATCATTTGGTTTTCTTTTGCCTTCCATTTTATTACATTATTTTCATATTTTCCAACATTATATAGTGTGATTTTACTTGTTTTAACTTGGTGCAAATATTTTACATGGTTTAAAAACATTTTATTATCTTTTTTTACCATTTTGGTTTATTATATTTAGTCATATTTTGTTATTACACATTTCCCATCATGATATAGTGTGTAGTATATTTGTTTTTGATTACTTATAATTTTCCAAGTAATTTTTTCCTTTTTATTTTTAGCCATGTATGTGTATGACATAATTCTATAAAATAAAACACTCAACACATATTTACCATAACATATACAACAAAATATAAATACATGTGCTAGAAATAAATATATCTATGCATCAACATCCAAAACCAAATACAAGTCATGCCTAAGGTTGGGCCCGATCATGCCTAAGCTTGTATATGTTATGGTAAATATGTGTTGAGTGTTTTATTTCAAATAGAATCTAAAATAATTCTTTGTTTTGTTCCTAGATGGATTGCATAGGTCTAAGGTTAGGCCTGATCATGCCTATATTATGGCCTAGCCATGCTACCCATAGATTCCTTGGATTATCCCCTCTACATGATATGCTATAATGAGGTAGTTTGAGTTCTCAAACATACTACATATCCCTATAAATTGGCCACCTAGGCCTACACCTATCTAAGTTGAATTATGGTATCCATGTGTGCCACTCTCTCCTGAGCTAAGGCTTGTTAAGCCTATGCCTCTCCCTCTCTCACCCCTATTAGTGGCTATAATCCATCTCCATGTGTCTACCTAGGCTAGGGAAAAAGGAACCACAAGATCATCTAGCATGATGGGTTCATATAAAGTCAGCATCTCATCTAAAATGTCATGGTGTGCATCTATAACTAAAGATCCCCATATCATTTCCTCTATTGTAGGATATTCAAAACCAAAACTAGATAGACATTAGATTACACTTAAATATCTCAAAATATATTTATCTACTATAATCACATAAAACTAGTATCTTATATCAAATCTTAAAATAAAATTATAACATTTCTCACCAATGCTAGTGTCACCAACCACCATCTCCCTATCAGCTCATCCATCAACCATAGTCTCTCTATCCATTTAAATATCGATCACCTCCTTCATAGGTTACTTATACACTAGTGCAAATTTAGGAGTCACAACTCGATCACATTGTGTTCCTTTCTTGAGAGGTATCTTTATGGACTAGCTATGTCTTAGAGTGGTTGTTAGGTCCTTTGACACTAAAGCCCTCACCTATGCCTACTCTCATTTTTTGTGCCTCAATCTACAATATGGATGGGGTGGTTATTGCTACAATTTATACTATGGTTCTTTTTGTGTGTTTACATCCACATCCATGTCATCTCCTCCTACTATCACCTACTACCATGCTTGATCAGTCGATGGTCTACTACACTACAACCTAATCATAAGTATCTCCACTAGTATTCATCCTCCCCACTGGCTCTATAACATGACATTCCCAATAAGAAAACACTACTAGAGGGGCCATTATGTGTGGGAGTCTAAACTAACTTAGAAAACATGCCACTAGATGAGGCTCTACCTATGAGGTGTAGTGGCCTATGATCTGCACCTGTGTCAACCCTATTACAATAGTTAACCAACTAGGCCATATAGTATAAATATGTGTATGGTTGCCATATGATCTCCCTTCATGTGATAGTCTAAAATGTTGGAATATGGGGCATAACCTAAGCTACATGGTCCTCCCTCCATTACATGACCTGAGGTAATATGTCATCGACTATATAGGGTAACCTAGATGGATGATACATGCAAAACCTCTCATATATCCAATCACTTCATAAAATAGTAAGCCCCATGGTCTTATACACTCTCGATAGCATCCCATACATATCATACATGAGCTGGACCTAGATGACAAACCCAAAGTTGTAGAGTGCTCCCTAATCTAATAT
The DNA here is from genome assembly GCA_037957365.1 of Torreya grandis. Taxonomy (NCBI): domain Eukaryota; kingdom Viridiplantae; phylum Streptophyta; class Pinopsida; order Cupressales; family Taxaceae; genus Torreya; species Torreya grandis. Next base: position 1,441,208 of record JARHVA010003325.1, on the reverse strand, counting down.
GGATTAACACAAAGTTATCACGTATAGTGGTTCCTTGTCATCCAACTTGTGACATAGCACTCATGATATCATAATTTTGATCACAACCTTTTGAATTTCTAGAATATCCATAATATATACATCAAACAAACTCACCTTCAATATAGTGTATATCCTATCTATGCATGTCACCCATCAGGCTAATGCTTGCCTCCCATTTAGATCATCCAATATCCCAATGATCATAAGTGTCCCTCCTATCAATAGTCTTAACAAAGTGTGGACATCTTCTAGCATGATACCGATCAGAAAGTGTTGGTCAATCATTCCCATGCTCTAAGAAACATGATAGTGAGATTAACACTAAGCAAAATTTGCCTCATCTCCATGATACCTCTAAATCCTATTGTGACTAATCATACTCTATCTATGTCATTAAATCAATCTAGAAAGTCTAGAAGCCATGATGCATCTATTAGGTGCAAATACCTCTGGTGTCTCTATAAAATATCAAACAATAAAGGATATATCAGATATCTATGTCAAATAATTAAAATACATTCTCCAAAAAATTAAAAATTAGCCACTTAAATCAGTTGGTTTGATTTATTTTATCAATTTTCTATAGAGTCAACCCATTTAATACTAAATCATCCCTATATTTTATTTGTGATATTAAATTATCCCCTTCTTTTTCCAACTGGATCGGCCATCTTAATACTAAATTGTCCATCTTCTTGCTTTATAATACTATATCATACCTATCATACACAATTGACCTTATTTTTTGATACTATATTAGTCCTATCCAAAAAACTAAGTCAGTCCTATCATATGCAGTCAGCCACCTATTAACATATTAAATCAGCCCACTGCTACATAGTTGTCCTTATCTTTCTAACTCACCTTATGGACTAAGTCAACTAGGTCAACTATGTTCTTCCCTAGTGGTGAATTTTTGACCATTTATCATAAATTCCTTAGGAATTTATTGGTCTAACTTCTTCCTATGCAATACTCCATTCTACTCCTAGTTTACCTAAAAATTTCCCAAGTTTCATTTTTTGCCTAGATTTTACCTACCAGTCAATTTTCTATTTTTAGATTAATTTTAAATAAAAATATTTGAAATTTTGAAATTTCTATTTTCTTACTTGTGTTGCACTCATAATGGCCATTACGCATCCCCCCAACATAGTTGTCATCTCCTCACCATTATGGCTCTCTGGTCTCTAACTATGTCTCTCAAAATTTTGTTTTCTTAGAATAGTTAAAATAAAAAATGAACTCTTTTTCACCCTATTTTTATTTACTATTCAAAATTATTTACCTTTTAAATATATACTTCCAAATTCCATGTTTTGATCATATCTTTGTTTCTACTAGCTCTTTTTTGGAACCATAAAATGTTTTGGGATCCTAACATCATAGAGAATATTTTCACCTATTACATGTATAAGTTTTAAAAATATTTTTTTTTCTCATTTGTATTAATTTCTATAGGTTTACCTAATGTTCCCTACATTTGACATATTCATATTTCTTGCATCTCCTTATTTATGTACAACACTAAGGTAAGTAAAGGTCTATGTTTTTTAATTATGTCTATTTCTCTTATTTTCTCCTTACCTAAAGTCATTTAGCTTTGGCATTGTATGTTTTTATGTTCTTTTCCAGAAGCACCATCTCATGTTGCACCTACATGACACATGATGAGATTTGATTGGGGCATATGTATACACATAATATTTTCAAAATTTATCAATTATTGATGTTTTATCTCTTTTAATAAATCATTGAGTCTCAATCTCTTTGAATGCATGCCTTAAGGGGTACACCAAGAAAAGGGTGGGTTGACCATTGGTGCTTTTCAAAAATTTTATCCCTTTATTACCACTTATTATCTATAGAACCATCTCCTAAAAATGTTTCCCTAAGCTTTGCCTCCTCTTTTTCACCCTCTTCTAGTCATATTTTGCCTTCATTAACCTTTCACTAGCCTAAACTCATGTTTGATGGTTCACAATACAATGTTGGCCCCATCAATCCTGTAATCTAATTGATAAAACTCATTTAGGGTCTAGGTCAGCCCCTGACCAACCTAGACCAAAACCTAATTTATTTTTGTCAATAATGATATAGAGTTAATTGGTTCAACCTTAGTCATTTAGGGTTAGATTTAACTATACAAACACATTCATTTCATCATTTTTTATAAAGAGAAGAGGAGAAGAATAGATATATATTATGCATCTGCTTATCCACCATTCTACTTGAGGGTCATGGCTTAGTTCTTCATACTTTCTTTGGAGATATGGATCTTGTCTTATGGATAAGTCTTTTGGATACATAGATAGGTTTTGTATCCTAGAGTTGATTTATCCTTGTCATCCTTACATACCACAACAACATCTTGTAAAGAACCTTGGCCAAGGGAGAGATTGAGGCTCAGTGGGTTTGTATTCAAAGGTAAGTATTCCTAACTTTGTTCCTCCTTTATAAGAGTATATATATATGTGTGAATTTTTACTACTCTCCCATGGATTAATATTCCATATACATTGGTGTGAGTATATGCCTTCTATAAATGTTTATTTTTTATGGTTATTACCCTCCACTTTGTACCACAAGCTTTTGTGAGCACTAAACTAGAATTTACTTTGATTTTGTCATTTATACATTATGAACATGAAAACATAGGACATATTTAAGTTTATTGCATACTTTTTCTTGATTGGAGACTTTGGAACCCTCCTTAGTTATTTTATTGTGGTAAGAGATCCCTTGTCTAGGTCTAAAAGATCCATCTTGGTCATGACCTTAAATATCTAATATATTAATAATCAGAAGTGTAAGTAGGATTTATCTTATCTAAGCTAGGATAGAGTTATAGATCATTTGTATTTCCATTTTAATACACTCTTATAAATCCTAAGATTCATATAGAATGCCTAGTGGGGCCATGATCCCTTATGGCCAAGGAGAATGATATGCTATCTTTAGTTTTTCTAACAAATGCATTTAATTCTTCAAGTTTAGAATTTTATGTTTAAAATTCATGTCATTTTTTATATATTTATACGGATCTATGATAATCATAACAAATCACCAACTATCATAGGAATCAGCAATGATATCTACAATAATTGATGACAATCTCTATGCCAAATTAGAGCAAGCTAGTTTCATAGTGAAAATTAACTTGTCTTGCTTTCTTTTTTGTGCTTAATGACCTGGTGATTGACTTTATAACCTTTTTCTTGTAGGTATGTGATAAATTTGAGTTTGAAACTTATTTATCAAACATTTTTCCTTTGAAACACTGATCCAGGCATCAATTCAGGCGACAATTCGGGTGACAGTTCCACCCCAATTGATGACAGAACTTCTAGGAGCCATAACTTTTGCACCGTAGCTCCAATTGACTCGCCGTTTGAACCGTTGGAAAGCTAGGAACGAGGGGAAAATCGTGAAATGGCATTGAGCTCCACTAAATTAAGTTTTACCCCCGAAAACCCAACGGAAGTGCCTCAAATTTCAATTTTAATAGTGCTGTCTAAAAATAGTAAGTTTCTAAAAATAGTAATTCCTCGAATTATGTATTGTTTTAAATATTTGAAGTCATACCACTTCATCTCCCCTGATATTGGTGACCTTCCACATCCTTCCCATGCTTTAAAATTGTGTATAAAAGAAGAGGTAACCTGAAATGTGAGGACAAACATCTCTTCCCAGAGATAAGCATATTTCTGTATTGCGATTTTGAGTAATACTACATCTCTTCTCAGAGAATTCATTGTTATTGTGTTATTTCTATGTTATTGTGATATTTATCAACCAAAACTTCTGAGTTTTGGATCAAACACATTTTATTTATATGTGGTTATAATAAACATCAACAATCAAATTAAATCAACATCAATTATAATAATTGGTAATGATCTCTATAGTAATCGGTGATGATTTGTCTAAGATAAAAATAGGATCCCAAGAGCTCAAATATGGAATTTTGTTTACTCATTTTCTTTTTGTCTTAGAATAATCAAACCCCCTAACATTTTTTTATTAACTAAGGTGGAGAAAGATAAGCTTAGACACTTATATATCTCACATACACTTTTGTTTGGTGCTTAAATTCACACTTGTCTTTTAGTTTTTTTCAAAGGTTTTGAAAGAAAAAATAAGGAAAAGGGGATAAAATTTCAATCACACTTGATTTGGTGCTATTAAAAGGAACATACATCTTAAATAGAGCTCTTAATATTTTTCCCCACTTTCTGTGTGTTTTTTGTTATTAGCTAGTTTCAAAGTTCATAGTTAGAATTCTTTGTTTGTGTCAAATTAGAAAATATTATGTGTATGCTCTCCCCCAATACCCTATAGGGAACTATAGTGACCAAAATCACTTAATTTATTAACTTGTTTATTTTTTCTTGTTATAAATAATATCGCATATGCTCTCCCCAAGATTTGAGTGACTTGGGTGACCCAAAAATGACCTCTAAAGTATTTACATTTTATTTTATTGAATTTGGCTTGTGGGAATGAGCTCATTTATCCTTCACAAGTTATATATGGGTGCATTAAGCTATAGTTTGATTTTATATCATCATAACAACCCTAATCCATAGTGGGGTATATAAATTATGCACATGATACTAGGATTGCCAAGGGGCTGAGTGGCTAGCCTCTTTGATCCTAATAAAAACTCATGTTGAGTCTTGATAAACATCAAACTCTACTAAGTAGTACATATTTGGAGTCACTATGCAAAGGGATAGACCTATGCATAGTAAGTTAGTAGGTATGAACCTAATCTACGTGATTGTTCCCTTGTATTAGCCACACTTGGGACCATTTAGTGCATTTAAAACTTATATATTTTTATTCATCCCAATTTTTCATGGAATTTATTATAAAATACTACGTTTTCCTCAGTCTAAGTTTATGCCACATACCAATTATTGAGAGACAGAGGGGGGTATAAAAATTCTACCTACACTTATACTTTAATTTTTGGATTAACACTTAATTCCTCATAAACATTTGTATATCTATGGAAACTTTGTCAAAAATTATGCACACCCATGTCATTTTTAGGGATAAGATGATCCATTAGTGTTATTTCTATTTTCTTTAATTTACATGTGTTTTTTAGACTAAAACTATTTATCTGTGTTGTCAAGTCAAAATAAGCCCAAAACCATCACATTGTTTTCACACCCCTTTAGCCTAAGAGGTGTTACTCTGCCCATTTTGTGTCACACTTTTTTTCCTTAGAGTTTTATTACAAAACCACTTGTGTGTCACTTAGTTAAATGGGGCATTTTTATGCCGTTCATTTTGTCTCAAACATTTTCCTTGGAATTTTTAGTCTAAAACCATTGTCATGCCATTTGTTTGAAGGAGCATTGTTATGCTACCTAAATCATTTCAAAACACTTATCTCTTTTGAAACTAGGTTCTAAAACTATTATTATACCTATATTATTTAAAACACGCCATTATGCTCCTTAGAACATTTGAGTCTTTTTTATTAAATTTGAAACTCAACCTTTCAAAGTGAAAATCCTAAACTAATTAGGTTTATGTCGAAGCGTCATCTAATTTTATATTGGATTATCTACCTTTTGTGTTTGGATTATGATACTTGGGTTGATTTCCTATTTTTATCTAAAGACCCCTTTGGCTAAACCTAGTTGTTTTTATTTGTCTTATGTCTTGTTTAAGAGTCCTTTGAGCCAATTTATTACCATATACCTTGTTTGAAGTTTATTGTGCTAAATTCCAAATTTCCTAATTTCATTATTCAAAAACTCTCTTATGATTCAAGTATCGAGTCTTAGTGAGCCAATTACTAAATTTCATATAGGCTAATTGCCTTAGTTTAATTTGTTTTTGAGTTATTTTTCAAGTTCTTTATTTTTGAGTCTAGCCTTTTTTTCACATTAAATGATTATGACCACCTTTGGGAAAATCATTGCTATCTTTTGATCATAGTTTAAAAAATTTCTACTTTGTCTAGATATTTTTATCATTGGTTATAACCACCTTTAGGATAATTAGTACTTCTCCATAGATGATATTTCATATTTTGTGTTACTATTCTATTGATTATAACTACCTTGTGGAAAATCAATATCATTTGTTAAACTAGTTTTGAGTTTGTTTTATCCTATCTTTACCTAGTTTAGTTGTTTTACCCTTTGGGCCTATTTTATAGAGTCAAATGTTGTTTATTTTTAGACCTCAATTTTTTTTTACATTTGGACCCCTTGTTTTTCATAAGACCTAGCTATAGATCTGAACATGCATTGTTACACACATAATGGGATCATGTATAATCTAGAATATAAAAACTTTATGACCAATGAAAATTTTGTTTAATATTTTTATGATGACATAGCTTATGATATGGATACTTATCCATCTTATAATATTCCATATTTTGAATAATGGCATGACCCATTAGCACAGTATTTGGTGACTGCACCTTATCCAATCCAAGAATAAGAGCAAATGGCATAATACCTTGCTCGAGTGATGCCTAACATTGAAAATAGACAATGAAAATATCCCTATTATGTTATGACACTAACACAAACAATATATGATCTATATTTTTATGAGCATCATCTTTTATAGAAAAAAGGCAAAGTTGTTGTTAGAGTCATTAAAGTAGGCACCAAATTTCCACAAGACTTCCCACATGAAATTCTAAGTAGTTTAATTATAAATCCTAGTAATTAAACTTAAATATAATATTTAAAATAGGAATCAACTCATTATAGTCAAGTTTTAGTCTAAATGTCTCAATAGAACCAAAGTATGCTTGTAAAAAGGAAAGGCCCTATGGATGAATAAATGGAATAGGTACAACAAGTGTACCAGAACTATCTCAACCTATCTTATAATATTAACATAAGGGATATTTCTAATATTCCAATTATTGAGATAGATCCATAAATAGGGTAAAAAATGGATGCGCTATGTAAACTAAAACATAGACCCATTTAGCAAGATTATGCTAGTTGGTGACATGTATAATGTCCTTATTTTAAATGAAGAGACTATTGTTCAAATAGAATTCCTCTCTCAAAATTTTATGGTATCATGCAAGTGAATTATAATTTGAAAAAAAGTGGATCTAATTTACCATCAATAAATACACAACACATTCCTCTAAATAATGTCATGAGTGGATTGCAAAAATAAGGAATAGGTCTGCCTATTTCCTAAAATCAACAACCAACCTCCACTTCTTAACTAGATGCCTCCTTGAGTGTGAAACAAGGGGAATGAGATAAAACTAGACCAACTTACCACCACAATAATTTTATAACACTATGCCACCTCAATAAGGGGCAATAAATGTTTTTCCACAACAAGCATAGACCAATATACCTCAATAATCACAAATATTACCTAACCAAAAAAATGTTTTTATTGTTTAAAAAATGTTAGTCAGTCAACATAAATAGATGAAAAAAACCTAATAGTTTCCTAACCAATAACAATTACCTATCCAACAACAAGTTCCTATTCAATAATAAGATTGAACCCACAATAGGTGTTTAACTAACACCAAGGTTCTTATGTATAGTAGGTACCAAGTGCTTAGCAATAGTTACCTTTTACCCAATAGGTATCACACATGAAACAAGGATCCAAATACCAAAACTTTCAATATCAGGGTTCTAATCAACAACATGTTCCCTACATACAATAAGGTTTGACAAGTAGATAATAAGTTCCCTCCCAAACCCAACAAAACCAACACATCTGATAAAGCCATATGCCATTACCATAGCCACAATTTTCTATCTAGGGTTATGTATCCAATCCAAAATATAATATGTTTCAATAGTATGATATTTTGTATCCACATTATAATCCCAATGCATGAATACATATACCTGGTCATCTGACAAATTCAACCAATATTTCATAATATGCCTACCCTGATTAAAGTGATCCACCTTTGACTACACAACCTCAATAGAAATAGACCACTCCATCTAATTTTATTTCCAAAGAGTTTAAATTGATGAAGGATGAAATTCAAGCTATACATATTATAAAATAGATAGAAATTTAACTAGATGAAATATGCTCTTATCCATTCAACAAGGAGTATCTATAAATACCATTTATGCCAAGTTATGATCTGCCTAAATTTGACAAATACAAAGGCAAAGGAGACCTTAAATAGTATCTAAAATAATTACTTTTTGTGTTCTATCCAATGGAATATAGTGACATATACTTAATTTTACTTTTTCTAAGGAGTCTAGCTAGACAAGTCTTAGAATGGCTATTAAAATTACCAAAAAAATATGTACCCAACTTCGATGATATTTTAGATAAGTTTGTAAAAAAAATTCATATAATCTCAAGCACAAGATCACTATTTTGGATTCAGGTCAAGCTAAATAGAAGACTGGTGAAATTTTCATTGTATACTTGTAATGTTGGAGTGAACTAACAAGCCAATTTACTCATTATCTACCAAATAAACAATTAGCTATGACATTTAATAAGATCCTACATAATAAGATATCATTCCATATTGAGCTAAAATATGCTTATACATTTTAATAAATTATAGATAAAGGAATACATATTGATAAATCCCTTATCAATAAAGTGATTATCAAGTTATCTTCTTCTAACCATGGCCAAAATCAACGTTAGGGCTAGTAGAACTAGAACTAAAACCAAGGCTAGAACCATAATCAGAACACAATTTAAATATTGTCTCTAACACCATCTAAATCCAATAATAATGATAGATGAAAACCCTAAAGCCATAATAATAATATTTTTGGTAATGGGGTCATTTAATCATGTCATATTCAGATGGTGCAAACACTAACTATCCATTTACCTCTTCCCACTCAGAAACTACCTCTTCCATACATTTGACCAAGACCTCCACAAAACTAACAACCATAGAATCAAAACCAATTACAATCCCTTCCTCTATGGATAATAATATCCATTGCAAGATAATTTAGTAACCTTGGTGACCCTATTAAATTTTTGTTCTGAAGATTGTTTCAGGTAAATATAATTAGCTAGCCAATACTAAATCCATCTCTTGAAAGGATTCATTTTATTGATTGGTGAAAATAAAAATAATTTTGTGAGTACCATCACATTATAGGACATTCAATACAATGGTGTATCCAACTCAGGTGTTTGATTGAGAATATACTAGAAAATAGAGAGATAGAAAGAAACACCCATACCTTTATGACCAATCATAACTTGGGTATATACCAGAATCCATTCCCCCAACATAACAATTAAAAAACTAGTAGTAGTACCAATAATATAAAAAATACTGATAAGGAACTCCAATGCAAAATCAACAACAATAATGTCATCCACAACAATAATAAAATAATGGTCAAAAATAAGGGAAAATTAACCAGACCAACCAAAGAGGCCATCATGTCATCATGTATACCTATAATAATGTTATAAGACATGTTTTAGATGGTCATGTTACCATTATTACCATAAATTTCTAGCCAAATACCAATATACCTAGACCTTCATCCAATAATACTTATCAACCTCCTTATGCTAGTGATTCTTTTACAGGATGTGTTAGCATTTAGGATTAACACCATCCTATAATAATCATTTGAAGCCTCATTACCTACCCAGCCAACTACCAAATCCAAGAACCAAATCAAGATTTTATAGACACAACTTGATGAGATAAGATCACTATCAAAGGACCACAAATGAATACTTCAAATGAGTCCATTTAGCCTTCTCTTTGGATCATAAATAAGCCAACTAAAAAAACTAAGGAGAAGACCTATGATATTGTGGAACTTATAAAAAATGCATCTATACATATATCCATCATGGATTTGTTATATACATCTACCATCCATAAAGACATCTTGAATGAGTACTTGAACTAATCCCTTATGCTTGATGACATCAGTCTAGACAAATTCTAATCATGGTGGGACACTTGGCTCTTGACCAACATCTTACCTTTGAGCAAAGTGATATGCTATCTTTGGGCCCTCTGCATAATAACCCATTATACATTTATGTCAGTATAATAAACCATAAAGTTAAACACATATTTGTATGCAATGGTTTGGGCCTTAACATTGTGTCTCTAAATTTGTTCAAACATCTTGGATATACAATACTCAACTTGTAGCTAGATACCATTATTATCAAGGCATATAATAACAAAGGACATAAATATCAAGGTACTATTACATTTTTAGTGGTCATTAGGACTTTTACCCATGACACTTTATGCCATGTTTTGGATCTGGAACTATCTTATAATTTTTTATTGGTTCAACCCTAGATCCATGAAATTAGGGCCATGCCTTTTATTTTGCATCAGTGTATAAAAATCCACATTGAAGAACAAAAGTGGCTATACCAACTTATATTCAACAATATTAGTATTATAAACATCTTTAGGTAGAGTATAAAATATATAACTATCAATTTGGTATGAATCCTATGCCAAAATCTAATAGAGAAAGAGCTTAAAAGAGAAAATTCATTGAATTAGGCCTATAAGCTAATTACATTAACCCAAAAAACCTAGCCTCAACCTTAGCCATGCCTCTACTATAAATTTCTAACCAATTCTATATAACTAATAAATGTCTCAAAGAATGCAATACCCATAATGCATTTCATGTTTCCAAATTACTAAAAAAATACAAAATCTTATGGGAGACCTAAGGCCAAAACTGCTTGCATGGAGTGGGAAACCAAGGGAAAATCTCAGTTGAACAAGCCCATTATTATCAAACTAGCCTCTAGGCTAGAATAAGACCCCCTAGCCAAAGATGACTCATGGATTTACATTGATGAATTAGCTAACTATTACCAAATTGTAAAGTATACTATCCCTAATAGGATTATGGATCACCTAGCTTATGAAGGTAGAGGCCTAAGGTACATCAATAAGGCATAATCAAACTAGTCTTAATGACTAAGTATAAGGTAACCCATGGTATTGGATTTAAAATGCCTAGGGGTGACCCTACATACCTTATCACATTCCAACACCATTGACTAATTAAGATGATGTTGATAGTGATATAGGGTATGATAATAACATCTATGATGACCTTGCTATTACAAATTTTTTATCCCTCATGCCATTTACACAATTAAACCTATTTATCAATTTTCACATTTAACCCTTTACCATCCACAATTAATAGACTGGGACCAAAAAGAGTCAATAATGCCATTATATGAGTTTGAAAATGATGAGGCCATATGTGACTTTTTGGGATTGAGGAATCACATTCCTCTTGGAGACCACAAGAAAGGATTTTCTATTAGATTGGATTCTATTACCTATTTTAAAGAGTGGATGAATTCCCCTAGCCAAAAACATAAAAAAAAAATTAAATATTGAGGTCTAAAAGTGAAAACCTCTTTAAGTCACTTTTTGACCAGGTAAAAAGTAAAGGGAAAGGTGATCTTCTTGGTGAAAACTGATTTATGGCACCATTAGATAGGGTTGTTCACCCCTATCCCTATGAATCACATGAGACCTATCATCCAAATACTATTCATGGATTAGAGATTAGTACTGAGGAGCAACAAGATTTTTCATAGATATTTCTGGAGTGCCTAAAGGTATTTATTTCATGACCATTTCTAGCATTAAGAGATTCATATTCATCTTAGTATAATTAGATGAGCTAATCTAGCTAAAGGACTTTTCCATTGTTAACCAGTATAATTCCTTTCTAGCTATTTTGGATGATGGATCTAAACTTATTGTGGAGGACACTTTAGAGGTACACATTGGGACTCTATAAGACCCAAAGTGGATCAAACTAGGTGTTTTCCTCACTAAGGAGGAACATGAAGTCTTTATATCCCTTCTAAGTGAATTTATTGACATATTTACATGGGCCTATTTAGACATACCAAGGTTAGACCCTATCTTGGTTGTACACTATCTCATTGTATACCTTAATGCCAAGATTATTAATTATAAACTATGTAGTATGAATCCTTACATTATTATGTTAGTCAAGAAGGATTTGGAGAAACTATTAGATGCAAAATGCATCATGTCAATCGACTATTTAGAGTAGATTTCAAATAGTGTGCTAATGAGTAATAAACCAAAAGGTATTAGAATCTACATTGATTTAAGAGATATCAATAAATCTTACCTAAAATATGACTTTCCTTTTCCTAATATTGACATGATAGTCAAATCAATGGCCATATATGAAATTATTTCTCTTAAGGATAGATTTTCAAGTTATAATGAGATCAAAATAACACTGGAATACTAACATAAGACAACATTTACCATTCTGTAGGGAATGTTTTATTACCAAGTGATGTTGTTTGGACTTAATAATGTTGGATCCACTTTAAAAAGAATCATAATGTTGATCTTCCATGATATGATTCATGACATTATTGAGTAATATGTCAATGACATCTTGGGTAAAGTAAATACCTATGTCAATCATCTAGCCATATTATGAAGAGTCTTTGAGAAAATTTCCAAGTACAATTCCAAGCTTAATCCAAATAAATGTGTATTTGTCATAACTTATGGGAAATTTTTTGGATGAATTATATCTTATGGATGTATAGAAGTTAACCTAACCAAATTTAATGTAATTAAAGAAATGTTATTGAAATAGCTTTGCAGTATCCAAGGCAAGATACAATCAATCAGACACTTCATCTCATAATTTGATGACAAATGTCATTAATTTACACACTTACTAAAGAAGGGTGTTACATCTCCTAAAATAAAGAGTGTCAAAAAGTATTCGATCAACTTAAATAATATCTTGCCAACCCACCTATTTTTCTTCCACCCACACCAAATAAGCCATTATTTATTTATATGTCAGCAATCGAGAATGCCCTAGGGGCACTTTTGACATAACATGAAGAATAGGTAAAAGAGAATTTTATGTATTATCTAAGCCAAAAATTGGTCACTTATGAGCATAATTATACACCAATTAAAAAATCCTATTTAAAAATGGTGTTTTCATCCCAAAAGATGCATCATTATAAGTTGAATAATAAGACCATTGTCATTACCAAAGTAGATCCACTCAAGTATCTACTTTCTAAATTAGCTCTACAAGGTTGTATGGCAAAATGGATTATACTATTGAGCAAGTTTGAAATTTAATATGCCAATTAGAAGGCCATTAAGGGGAAATTACTTGTAGATCAACTTGTAGAAGCTCCTTTTCAAGATACTCAACCCCTTACATTTATATTTACAAATGAGGACATTATGATTGTTAAATAAGAAGAACCACCTCTTAATGCTAAATAGTAGAATATGTACTTTGATGGATCATTCACAACTCATATATTAGGGCCTAAAATATTATTTTCATGCCATAAGAGGATCTCATTCCCAAGTCCTTTCATATTGGATTTACCTATACCAATAATATGGCAGAGTATGAATCACTCATTACAAAGTTTTGTTAATAACTATAGTGGAACATTTAACATTTGTTGGTACATAGTTATTCTTAGTTAATCATCAATTAGGTCACCAAAAAATGCTAGACCAAATATGAGAAGTTGATATCCTATAAATATATGGTCGATACTCTCAAGTAGAAAATTACCAACATCTAATTTGAAAGAATAACTTAGGCTAATAAAAAATAGTTGATGTTATGGCCACTATTGGATCCATGATCAAGATCACAGATAGAGCATGAGATTATCAATTTCTTTTTGAACATCTCTTAGTGATAGCACATGAATGATCAACCATCAAGATGGTTTGTGACAATATTGGTTGCATGTCTCCCCAATACTCAGACATATGTGCATATCTTCAAGACCAAACTATGCCTCCTGACTTATCACGTAATAAAAAAAATCCTTCACCCATATAGCCTCTTGTTATACCCTATGTGGACCAACCTTGTATCATATAAGCTATGATATAACTCTACATCGTTGCTTACCTTTGGAAGAATTTAGACTAGGATTGAGGGAAGTTCATGAAAGAATGTGTGGAGCTCACACTAGTGGGGTAATTTTAGATAAAAAATTATTGTGTATTGGTTATTACTAGCCAACTATGGAATTAGATGCAACTACATATGTAACAAGATGTGTCAAGTTTTAGAAGCATGCCAATTTGATTCATGCTCTAGCCAAGGCACTCAAACCATTGACAACACCATGGTCATTCTCAACATGGGACTAGACCTCATAAGGAATATCAATCTAACATCCTATGATGGCCATATGCACATCCTAAATACTAATGAATACTTCACTAAGTGGGTGGAAGCCATTCCCCTGAATTACATCATCAGTAAGTAGATCTCCAAGTTCATATTCAACCATCTAATCTATCATTATGGAATCCCCTCTAACATTATATTTTATAATGGTGTATAATTTAAAAAAAATACATGAAAGTGCTTATTACCAATACCACATCAAACAACATTTATCTACTACCTACTACCCATAAGGAAACGACCAAGCTAAGGCTTATAATAAAACTATTCTCAATATTTTAATAAATATTTTCAATGATGTTAGTCATAATTGGCACTTGCATTTATTTAATGCCATCTGAGCATACCATACCATTTTTCATACTACAATAGGAGCTACACCCTATTCACTTATTTATAAAATTGAGGCTATTATTCTTGTTGATTTTGAGTTTCCTTCTCTCCAAATTTCATTGCATTACATCATTGATGATGAAGACTACATAGTATCTCACTTGTAAGAGATAGGCGTACTTGATGAAAAATACTTGGCCACCCTAAATAATCTTTAGGCTTATCATAACATATTAAAGGGATAATACAATATGCATGTTAATCATCATGAATTAGATCTTGGTGACCTGGTGTTAAAAGATAATTATAAGAATGTAAATGTTGAAACAAATAAAAAAGTAAAGTTTCAACTAAACTAGTTAGGGCCTTATGTAGTTGTTGATAACGATAGTTATGGAGCCTATAATTTTGTTACACCATAGGGAGATGAAATTGATGAACTAATGAACATAATGCACATCAAACATTTTTACTCTTGAGGGAATAAAATTATTATCTACTATGATCATCTAAGTTATGACACATTATACCCATTCTTTGTACTATACCCCTTACCATTCTATCATGTCCTTAACTCCTCGCCAACTAGTCTTTTTACTTAACCCCACCTATCATGTTTGGTCTTGGTTCTAATTCATTTGTACTTCAATAACATTCAATGTTTGATGACAAATTTCATTTCAATAGTTATTTTATAAGTAAATGTTTTAATGATAATATATGAAAGTAGTGTGGTAGTCGTCCTGGAAATTGCATCTTTAATTTGTTGTTACACTCCCACCTTATGCTACTAATTATAACTACCTATGGGAGAATTAATACCATTAAAACTTTGTCATTATTTCCTAATTATAAATACCTATGGGAAAATTAGGAAAAACACCTTTACCATGCATGTTGCATTGACTTGTCATTATTGTTGTCATTTACCTTACTATTTGGCTATACCTGAGTTTGTTAGTTCTTAGTTGGATGCCTTTTGTCTAGGTAAAACTATAGTGACTCGAGGTCCTATGGGACTATATAGGTAGTGCCTAATTTAAATTGAGGTCAAATTAGTCACCCCTTTGCCACGCTCTTTCCATTTTATAATTAATTTAAGTTTGAATTCTCTCATTATTTTGTGAGCATGTTTAAGCCACGCTCTTGTCATTTTGTGAGTTGGACCATGTTGTATCTTTTAATTTCCAATTGAATTAAGATGTCTAAAAAATTATAAAAAAATACTTGAAATAGTTCAAAAGCCTCTAAACATTAGTAAAGGACCTAGAAAATCCTTAAAATCACAAAATCATGAAAATTGGATTATAATTTCCATGCAAGATATAAAATCATTCAAATTTTCTGGGATGAGCCATCTTAACTGTTCAACTTCATTTCTAGACCACCTTGGTCTTTTTCTTCCCATTTTTGGGATTACATCAGCTTGAGATTTGTAAGGAATATATAGGTAGCACTTGGATACATGGGGTATCTCAGGTTACCTTGGCCACCTTTCATTTTTTGACTACTTCTTTGCATTAAGAATTTGGGAACTCCAAAATATTTCACAAGTAAACACTTGTCATTTAGTTTCCCCATCTTTATTGGCCTTAGTTGTATGCTCTCACTATTTTGTGAGTTGATGTTTTAAACATTGTGTATTCAAATTTGATGCACTAATGACCACTTGGTTTTTCTTACACTCTTGTTATTTTATGAGAAATTTCCATTTGAACACTCTCATCATTTTACAAGCAACCATTGCCTATGGTCTCATCATTTTATGAGTTCATTCTCATTCCAACACTTAGATGTAGTAGACAGTATGAATTACCAATTCATTTCATTTATGAATACATGTATCTTGACTTTCAGTATGGTTTTGGCCTAAACAATACTCTTGTGCTTGTGTGATGTGTTTTTGTTGATGCTTTCTTGACTATGAACATCATTCCTCTCTTTTATTATGCACTCATCATTTGGAGATACCATTCCTATTTCCTCTACAAGTCAATTATGTTTTATTTTCATTTATTTTCCTCTATCCCATATCCTAGGAGAATTATATTTAGCCTAAAGTTCACATTGGATTTTATGTCCATAGACCTATGTAGGTAGTGTCCACTTTCTTAGTGCATCTGGAGTCAGCTTGACTACCCCTTCCTTTTCTTATATTCTCCCCATTTTATTTGTTTTATTTTGTTATCTCGTATAGCCTAAGGGAAATGCTATTTTTGGTGTCTTATTTGTGTCGTTATCTCTTATAGCCTAGGGTAATTTTTGTCATATTGTTGTTCCCTATGTCCTAAGGGTAATAGTTTATCATTGTAATTTGTGTCATTGTTCCCTATAGCCTAGGGGCAACCTTGTGCCTTTTGTTCATGTGTTTTTTTACCTATGTGATTACTACATATTTAAAGGGTCACCCTGTTGCCAAGAGTAACGCCTCTATTACACATGCACAAAATAATTTGTATGTTATTTTTACTAACATTATGATTAACCATTGTTCATGTATTGCTATTTGTTTAGCTTAGCTTATTTGTTTGCCTTCATGTGTTTAGAATAGTTTTTTTTACTGTACCTCTATTTTCTTTAGATTGTTTAGTTATTTTGATTATTTTGTTTTCTTTGTTTATAGTATGTTTATTTGTTTTATTTTTTTATTTATTTATTTTATCTATATTTGTTTATTTTCTTTGTTTTATCTTGTTTATATTTTTTGTTAGTTTATAGTTATTTTTTTCTTTGTGTCGTATTTATTTGTTTGTGTGATTTATTTTTTGTTTGTTTTTTGTTGTTGATTATTTTTGTTTGTTTAGTTGTTTGTTCACATGTTGTTTTGTTTATTTATTTTTCAGTGTTTTATATTTATTGGTGTTTTATTATTTGTCTTTGCTTGTGTTTTATTTGTTTTTATTTGTTGGTGTTTTGTTATTTATTTATTTAGCCATTTTTATCTATTTGTCATCCTATTGTTTGTTTATAGCCTTGTTTGTTATTTTTTTTATCTAGTTTGTTTATTTTATTGGTTTTGTTTATTTATTTGTTTTTGTTTCTTTTTTTTTAATTCACTTGTTTGTATTTTATTGTTTGTGTTGGTTTGTTGTTTCTATTTTTGTTTATGTAACTTTAGGGTGTTTTTGTATTGTTGGTTTATTTTTTATCCATTTGTTTGTTTTGTGTGTTTATTTTATTATTGTTTGTTTGTTTTGGTTTCTTTTATGCCTTTTTATTTTTTGGTTTTCATAAGATTATTACATTTTTTTTGCACTTAAGTCTTGATTATCCGTATCATGTACTTAGATTATTATTTTTTGTATTTTGTTGTCACTCAAATTTTCACCCTTGCAGAGGTAGTTTAAGCCTTCTCCAAATTGACTGGAATAGAAGATTGCCTCTAGGATTGTGGGTTGCCTATAACATAGGTAAACCTCTAGATTGAAGGGTTAACTCCCTAGATTTTTCTATTGAAGCTCATCACCTAAACTACTAGCTCATTTAAATGAAAAGGGAGAGAGAATACATAAAGTAAACTATTAAAATGAGGTGATGCATCAATTGTAAATTGACCACTACCAACCAATTACATGTACACTTAAAACACAAGCCTAAATTACACATACACTAATCAAAATCTACCCCTTGAATTAGTATTTATCATAGAGGTTTGTGAAGCAAACTAGAGCTAGGAAGACTAAACCCAAGGTCACAACATGAAACTAATGGAGAAACAACTCACTAAAATCATGAAAAATACATTAGAACACTTCAAGATACCTAAAATAGGTTTTCAAAGCTAAATATGAATGTAAACAAGGATAACATGCTAAAAAAGAGAATCTATCAATTAGTAAGATCAACTAGTCTAATATACACATTAAAAAAACTCATAGAGAAGGTAAACTAGATCATTATTTATTGCTCAAAGTATAAAAATGAGAAAGGCTTCTCCATACTCAGTGTTGACCAATTTTTTCTCACAGGCCAAAATCGTTCACCTTCTCCCTTTGCCATTCAACAACAGTCATTTCCAGGTTATACAATTCAATGCCAATGGTTCTTCATCTATTTCAGTCATTCATTTAGCCCCTTGATTTATCAGATTTTGGTTCATTCTTCCTCAACTCCAGATGCGCCTAGTTCATTAGCTCATCAGCCTAGTTCATTAGCATGCATGGTTGCATAAGGCAGGTGCTTCAAGCAAAGGATCGGCTTAAAAGTGAAGGCAAGGGGCAGACACTCCAATTGAAAGGATCAGGTAGGTCCTAGCATATTTTAAATTTTAATTTATTTAAACAAATCCAAAGGTGCTCCAGCAACAAATTAAAAGGGCTGAGTTGCTCATAGAATCAAAAGTCAGGCGTGGCAAAACCAAATCCCACGACTTCACACAAAAGAAAAAAAGGGAATTTATGTGGACTTTTTGTCTATAGGAAATGTTTGTGGACAAAGTCCACGGGATATACACTGCCAAGGCCAAGTGAAAGGAATTTCCATAGACTTTTTGTCTACAGGAAAACATCCACAGACAAAAGTCCATGGGGAAATAACCCTTGGGAACACAAAAGCCCACGAAAAACATAGAGACCTGGTGGTGAGGCAAAGGCAAATAGCGACCCACCTACAAAGCAAAGAGAGAGTGCCAAGAGGTTTGTGAAACATTTAAAGGCCTGGCAGCAGTCTGAATAAACAAGGAAATGTCAAAGTCAATAGGAAGGGAAGGTGCTAAGAAATAACAAGGAAAAGCAAGTGACAGGAGCCAGTAAGGACTGTGACAAAGAGCGATGGCCACGTGGACGTCAAGTTCAGTGAAATAGAGATAACCATTTGTATTCAAAACAAAAGAAAGTGATAACCAAAAAGGAGCTAGAAGTGAAGTGACCAGCTGAAAGTTTACCCCTGGGGGGGCAAATAAGTAGATAAGACAAAACAAATAAGAGACAAGCAAAAAGCATGGTTCTAGCAGGCCTCTTCTAGAGGGATGACATTAACATAGTATTTTTCTCCTTCCCAATGAGGGACGTGATAGGCCACTTTTAAGCAAAGTGCCAAAGGAGTCTCTATCTTTTTTGGATATATGTTGCAAAACTTGTTCATTTTGGAATGATCTTTTCACAGTTTAGTCAGGCGCAACCCTACTCAAATTTTCATTTGAATCAAATAAAGACAGCTTTTTTACCTCTTCTTGGATGGATACTCTGTGTATGTTTTGAGTGTTTTCTTTGTGTTCAGTAATTGTCTTCTAATGCTCTCACAGGTTCAAGCACCAACACACTATCTATCCACAAGGCACCATTTTCTATAGCTGACAGGAGGAGAGATCTATTTGGAAGTATAGAATAGAAGAAGTCATTTACAGTATGTATTTCACAGCATCTTGGTGAGTCCCTATTCCTATGTTTTCATAAGAACCTCCCTGCCAATTTCCTGCACCCTGGTCTTTCTACCAAGTCTAAGTGTATGTATGTATTTGTCTGATTCAAGAGTGGGTGTGAGAAGGTGATCTTGTTTTGGTGTATCACCTCTTTAGAGTAGGTTGTTTGTTTTCTTGTATTTTTCTCCCTTTCCCCCTAGTTTATCTATATATCTATATATCTATATTTTACATTGCTTGAAACAAACAATGATACATCAAAGGGAGCTAGCCCTTATCTAGAGACTCTCCTCTCTTGCTTCACTATCCCACAGGTGAGAGAGGAGATTCCATGTTGTGAGGAGAAGGTAGGAGTTTGACCTCCTTGCCCTAGGTGCAATTTCTAACGTCAACAGTTTTGGCATGCCTGGTGGGACTATAATTTTCAATGTAGTAAAGTTTAGGATTGATGTTGGTCCTGATACAATCGATTCAAGTTTTTAGCATTTGGCAACTCTGAGTAAATCCACTAGTTAATCAGCCTGGTGCCATCATAAATCATCCATTTCTTGTATGTATACTTCTTTTACACATAATCATGGGTTTTGTTTTGCTACAGATAATATCGATCAAACTCAAAATATTCAAGGAATCCCCTCAAGTAGATCTCCTAGTTGCCCTACAACTATAAGGGAGGTGGCATTGGAATTTGAGAGGTAGACAATGGAAATTGACAGGCTGGAAGAGCAATACAAATATTAGTAGGAGCTGATGTATAAAGAGGAGTGTTTGTTTAGGCAAGCACAGGCCTTGCAGTCCATGAAGGATGAGGTAACAAAATGGAGAAATCCATCTATCCAAGGTAGTCAACCTTACGTGCCCCTTACTCATCTAAAAAAGGCCCCCTCTTTTATACCAAATATATTTTATCAGATTGCACTTGTTCTTTCTAGCTCATCCAATAAAGTTGCTCCCAATCCCATGTGCCTAGCTTTTCAACACCAAATGGCATCAGATCAGCCTCCCATGGAGATGAATCTTCTAAATTCCTCATACTACAAATCTCTCATTGAGAATAGTACCACTAGCTAGCACGTCCCTCCTCCAATGCACCAATAGTGTTTTCCTTGCATTCCTTAGCCTCCCTAAGTTTTCTAGCATGATGTGCAAATTTTGAGTTGGAGGAAGGAATGCCAAGGACTAGCTCAGAGCTTTGAAGAGGATCACCCTGGTGACCTCCAAGAAAGACTCTTTTAGGACAACCTAGCCAAATAAATTGAGGATTTAGAGGCCAAGATGAAGCTACTCCTTGAAAGAGAGTTAAAACTTCCAGCCCTTGTGGAGGAGCCTCAGGACCTTGTGGAAAACAAAGTTACTCCCTGTTCACAGGGGCATAATTCTAATTCAGAGATCCTACATTGGGGGAAAATAGTGGAATCATGGGATAGCAAGAAGGAATAAGAGCAAGTTTTTCAAAGCCTTAAAGATGCTGAGGCTGTTCCTACTGATGATAATGCTGGAGACCTCCAGGAAAGGCTTTTCCAAGAAGATCTAGCCAAGAGAATAGCAGAGTTGGAGTCTAGAGAGAAATTCCTCAGCCAATGTGTAGTGGATGGCTCAAACCAAACAGCACATTCCATGTCTGAACACACCCCACCTACACATTTCCAAGAGAAGTATCAGGGCGTACCTAATATTGATGAAGTGTTGATCAAGTGGAAAGAGGAGAATCATTCGATTCTAGCTCAAGGACTGCCTCCTCTTCCACATGTTTTCTCCACTTTGCCCCTTCTCAAGGAAGAACCTATTTTGCAAGAGGTAGGTGAGGAGAAAAAGATCCAATCTGTAGTCCTTCAAGAGGTTGTCATGAGCGACAATGAAGTCAGAATCATCATTGATGCTCCTTGTGAAGACTTTATCAGTAGTGGAGAAGATACAGGTCTTGCATATATGTAGATGTTCCAGAAATACAGAGAGGGACAAATGCATGGTAAGCTCTCTTCCCCTCTGTTTGATGAACTTCCTTATTGTTTTGATGAGGATGACTACATTGAAGAACCTGAGTTAGAGGAGGATCAAGAGAATATTTTTGAAAATCTAGAGAACTTGATCAGCAAAGAGGAAAAAGAGAGGTCTGTCTTCTTGGAGGAATGCCTTGAAGAAGAGAGTTTTAAATAGAGAAGTGAAGTTTTATGGGATGAGTAGTCATTTTGTGAGCCCATTTCATACATCACAGCAGTCACCCTTCTTTAAGAAGGCCTAGAGGAAGTAGAAGGTGAGTCTGACAAGTTTTTTAATGAGGTAGAAGAAAACAAATCAGACCATGATACATTGCAAAAGAATTGCACAGATCAAGGGGCTTATGGTGATGAGCTAGCAGCCATTAATTTCTTGGTGTGGAGCACCTATAGAAGGGAACAGCATTTAACAAGGTTCCAAGGACAAACAGATTACATATATGTTAGAGGCATGTTTGATTTTGATCCACTCAAATTCTAGCCAACTTAGGTGATAGGCAAGAGGAGCAAGTCACCATCTCTCTTTTTCATTCAGCAACTTGCTTGGCACCATAAGTCCTTTCACCAGGAAGGGGACTTAAAGAATTTTCCTTTCAATCTAGGAGGGAGGTGAACATTCCTAGTTAGCTATATATAATAGTTTGCTTTTAGTTTTTTTCCTATTTTCCCTAAGTGCAGTTACACAAGTAGTGTTTTTTAGCCTTGTGTGTTTCCCTTCGCGTGTGGGGTAAAAGCTTCATGTTTGATTCTCAAATCTTTTGGGGCCTATTGCTAACTTTTGTTATAGCTACATCTAACTCCATGCCCAATGGAATGTAAGGAAACTAGGTTCTAAGCATAGCAAGCATGCTTCCCTTGTGAATCGCCAATCTGTTGACCATTTTTTTCTCATAAGCCAAAATCATTCACCTTCTCCCTTTGCCATTCGATAATAGTCATTTCCAGATTATACAATTCAATGCCAATGGTTCTTCATCTATTTTAGTCATTCATTTATCCCCTTGATTTATCAATGTTTGGTTCATTCTTCTTCAAATTCAGATGGGCTTGGTTCATTGGCTCATCGGCCTAGTTCATTAGCGTGCATGGTTGCATAAGGCAGGCACTTCAAGCAAAGGATCAGCTTAAAAGTGAAGGCAAGGGGAAGACACTCCAATTAAAAGGATTGGGCAGGTCCTAGCATATTTTAAAGTTTAATTTATTTAAACAAATCCAAAGGTGCTCCATCAACAAATTGAAAGGGCCAGGTCGCTCATAGAATCAAAATCTAGGTGCAGAAAAACCAAAGCCCACGGCTTCACACAAAATAAAAAAAGGGAATTTTCATGGACTTTTTCTCTATGGGAAATGTTTGCAGACAAAGTCTATGGGATATACACTACCAAGACTGAGTGAATGGAATTTTTGCAAACTTTTTGTTCATGGGAAAACATCTGTAGATAAAAGTCTATAGGGAAATAACCCACGAGAACACAAAGGCCCATGGAAAACATAAAGACTTGGTGGTGAGGCAAAGGCAAATAGCGACCCACCTACAAAGCAAAGAGAGAGTGCCTGAGAGGTCTACAAAACATTTAAAGGCCCTGTAGCAGTCCGAATAAACAAGGAGCCATCAAAGTCAATAGGAAGGGAAGGTGCTAGGAAATAACAAGGAAAAGCAAGCCACAAGAGCTAGCAAGGACTGTGACAAAGAGCAACGGCCATGTGGACGTCAAGTTTAGCAAAATAGAGATAACCATTTGTATTCAAAACAAAAGAAAGTGCTAACCAAAAAGGAGCTAGAAGTGAAACGACTAGCTGAAAGTTTGCCCCTGGGGGCCGAACAAGCAGATAAGACAAAACAAAGAAGAGACAAGCAAAAATCATGGTTCCATCATGCCTCTTCTAGAGGGATGACGTCAACATATTATTTTTCTCCTTCCCAATGAGGGACATGATAGGCCACTTGCAAGCAAAGTGCCAAAGGAGTCTCTTTGTCTTTTTTGGATATATGTTACGAAACTTGTTCATTTTGGAATGATCTTTTCATAGTTTAGTCAGGCACAACCCTACTAAAATTTTCATCTAAATCAAATAAAGACAGCTTTTTTACCTCTTCTTGGATGGATACTCTGTGTATGTTCTAAGTGTTTGCTTTGTGTTCAGTCATTATCTTCTAATGCTCTCACAGGTTCAAGCACCAACACACCAGCTATCCACAAGGCACCATTTTCTACAGCTAATAGGAGGAGAGCTCTATTTGGAAGTATAGAATAGAGGAAGTCATTTACAGTATGTATTTCATATCATCTTGGTGAGTCCCTAATCTTGTGTTTTCATAAGAACCTCCCTGCCAATTTCCTGCACCCTGGTCTTTCTGCCATGTCTGAGTGTATGTATGTATTTGTCTGATTCAAGAGTGGGTGTGAGAAGGTCATCTTATTTTGGTGTATCACCTCTTTAGAGTAGGTTGTTTGTTTCCTTGTATTTTTCTCCCTTTCCCCCCCGAGTTTATCTATATATCTATATTTTGCATTGCCTGAAATAAATAATGATACATCAAAGGGAGCTAGCCCTTAACTAGAGACTCTCCTCTCCTGCTTCACCATCCCACAGGTGAGAGAGGAGTTTCCATGTTGTGAGGAGAAGGTAGGAATTCAACTTCCTATCACTGGGTGCATTTTCTTGCATCAACACTCAGGTGGAAGATATAAACTTAGCCAAAAGTAGCTCAATATATATCACAAGTGTGAGAGAAGAGAAGAAGGGCATAGGAGAGAGAAGGTAGACAAGTGTCATGTGAGTTAAAATAAGAAGATTATTTATATAACTACTTTAATAGGTATAAGATGACATGTGTAGATCCTCTGAATATTCTCTAACTCTCTAAGTGGCATGGGAGTTAAAAAGCTTGTTTGATACCTTGACTAGCTTGTTGAAACTTCTCTTATTCTTGACATGTTGAAGGACAAGTGGACTTCTTGATGGTTATATAAGTTTCTCATACCTATTTTTTCTTCTCTTTACACCTCTCAATTGACCCCATTATGTTCTATTTGACACATCACCTCTTTATCTTACAAGGTGTCTAGAAGAATCTTCATCTCCTTAGGCCTATTTTCCACACAAGTCTCAGAACTTCATTTCTTCTTATTTACCATATTGGACTTAAAAAATTATTTGGAGGCCTCAAAATATCCCCAATGAGTCATTCTCTATCAAAATCCTCAAATAGGCCTCATTCCTTGTAGCCCTAAAATGATTCAAACCTCCTGTGTGGAACAAAGTATAGAAGGTGTTGAGAATTTGAAGACATATTCTAGTACTTAGTATAGCTTTACATCTCCATATTCAATTTAATTCTCTAAGAGTGAGTGGAAATATCCTTTTTTCACTTTCTCTCTCCTAACTAGGCCCTAATTAGGCATTCATGCCAAGAGAGTGAAAAATTCTTATACATGCTCTCCAAAAATGATAAAACCAAAAAAAGTGTGTGATTCAATTATAAATCATCCTCCCCATCCTACATGATAAATTTAAAGATCTAAAAACTTAAAAAAACCTTAAAAATAGAAAAAAATGGTCTTTTTAACCCTATTATATACAATTCTATATAATATTTTACCAACCAATGGCATGGGATGATGCTTAGTGGAGTCTTGAACATGTTATGGGTGGTCTAAAAACTTTTCTAATCCATCCGGAGACATGAAAGTGGATCTATCTCTCATCAGGTCATTATGGCTCTCTTAGGCATCTTGAGAGTGCTTTGAACTCTTAACAATAGTTCATAAAGCTAGAATCATGAAACCACCAAAAATTTATTAAACTTACCTTAGAAGCTCAAGGTCCCATGCAAAATGTGTGTTCCATACCAAAAAAATCAAATTAGCATCTCAGTTAGAAATAAGCATTCTATGAGGTCTAGGTAACATTGTAATTTATAACTACATGTTTTGAGCTTGACTTGATCTCAAATTACCTAAAAAGGTCCATGAAATACATATTAACATATTCAAACTACTTTCTAACCACCTTATTTCATCAAACTTCTCTACACTCTCATTATTATAGGCTTAGGGTTCTTAAGCCTAATTGACTGTCACACCCTAGTTACCTATTTTCACCTCTTTCATTCACTGTCAGATATTTGGAACATCATGGAGTGTTTGTATATGTCCTTAAAAATCTATTTAAGGTTCTCAATTCTCACCCTAACTCCACTTCACCACTTCATCTCCTTTTTGAGTGTCCAATAGGACTATGTATGTGACTAGGCCTATTAGAGGGCTAAACAAGCTTGATAATAGTGTTTTACTCCTTGTTGAGTTTGAGGTTATTTTTATAGTAATTTTCACATCATCTCAATCACTTTAATTTACCTTATTCTCCCTTAGACCTTCTCACACATCTCAGACCCTTCAAACAAACATAGACCTTTCAAAGCAAGCAGACATGTACCTATAGTTAGTTGATTAGGTAGAGTTTAGATACTTATCATTAGGTCTTAAGGTGTGATTGGATAATGTCATCATCATTAACTCAATTTATATCACATAACCTCCCTTAGATCCTCTAAATATCCTTGAACATCCTCAAACAACCAAATTCCTTAAGGATGAGCAAGTAGACCTATTTCATGCATTAAGGACTGCACTTGACTATGTTTACTTATTATTACTTGTGTTTGAGTGTTTAGTGAGATAACTTTTATCATTATACATTAAAACTCTAACATCTCACTTTCCCTTAGATGCTTGAATATCCTTTAAACCTTTCCAAATAAGCAACTGATCTTATGAGTCTTAAGTAGGAATATGTGTATACAATTGACCTATGACCCTTGTTTTTTCTCTATTATGACCTCAAACTCTTGAATGGCATTGACTGACTAAGATATCCTTTGAAAAATTTTGGAACATTTTACCTTCAATCAACATAGCCACTGTCTAGGGCAAGTTCTTCAAGAAACTAGTTGTAGGTGGCATTTGAATGAAATTTGACTATGTTTAGTCTTTTTAGATCTTAGTTATCACCTTTCAAACTTCAAATGGATTTGTATCATGTTTTTTTGACACCTATATACTCATTCAATGTTTTAAAACTTTTTTACTATCAATATCTCTACCTTAATACCAATTCTTCAACTTGATTGTAGGTATGCATTTGAGAAGGTATGGTTTTGTATTGTCTTGTATTATCTGTCTTCAACTCCTACATGACCTAAAATACCTATAGTGATGAATTATTCATCAAGAGAGGTATATTATTCATTTTTTTCAAGTTCATATACTACTTAGGGTCTCTCACAACCTTTGTACTCATAGTCAACATAGTCATAGTCTTATATGTGATATTTTAGGCATTATTAGCTCAGTATTTAAACTTTCATAAAATTTAGATGATTAAAAAAATCCATTTTATTCATGCTCCTTATATACTTTAATCCATTAAAATTAATATCATGTTTTTTAATCCTTCAAAATACATTGACAATATGAATTTTCCATTGAATGACAAACCTATAGGTATGTAGTTGATTATTTAGTAACCTTACAAGTTTTAAAACCTTGGAGAGTGCAACATGGTCACTAGGAATACAAGAGAATTATCACCATTGTATCAACATATTTATTCAAGTAACACAACTATTAACTCTTATAGATACATATTCAAACCATTCATATCACCTCAATTGTTAGACACATAGAATATAGTCTATAATAAAGATATGTCACCATTTTAAACTAGTATATATTATATGAATAATTAATAAGTCATGAATGAATTTGTAAGGATGGTAGTAGATCATGAAGATTCACTCAGATGCATTAAATCACCTACAAAACTTATAAATTCATAAAGTTTTATAGTCACTTCAAAACTTCTCACAAGAAGCACTTTTCATTTTAAAAGGACATCCACACATGCCAAATTTTTTAATTAATATGTGTGATTCATGTACATACATATTATAACTTATTCCAAAAGTTTTCAATCATCCATGATCTCACACTTTTTACTGGAGTTACTCTAAACTCAACCTGTGGGGTTTTAAGATCTTAAAAAGTAGTTTGGATTCTTATAAATTATTCATAAATGTAATATAAAAAATCCAAATACAAATTATAATCCCATATGGGTAACCAAAAATTTCAAAAATATCATCCCCAAACTCTACTTGTATGGCCTGCACCATCTGATTGAAATCTGCCTTCACTAGCTTGTGAATGGAATGATGGAGGAGTGAAAGAGAAAATTCTACAAATGTGGATATTGAAACTTCTTCCAATGATTTTTCATGAATTTTATAAGTTAAAATTTTGTTTTTAAGTTATATTCACTTGCAAGTGACTTCAAGAGTTCGTACAACTTCCTCTAACTCTTCAAACTAGCATTGAAATCTAAGAATATGGATTTGCTCTAACTTGATGATAGGTTTAGCAGTTTTGTAACTGCTTGAAGCTCATTATAATGTATATGTTATTAATTTTTCATTTATGTAACTTTTAAATACACTTGAGTTAGCCAAAAAATCATGTTTTCACTTAATTTCACCACCTCCAAGTCTATAAATAGACCTTAGGAATTCCAAAACTTCATGAAATGTTGTGAAAAGATTTATAAGACATTAAATGGCATTAATAAACCACTAATCACCTATGACACAACCTGACTATAGCTTTTCCTTCCATGACATGCCTAAACCACTATATGACCACAACATGATTTTACCTTAGCTTATCTAAACTAACCTTAAACCATGCTAACAAGGTTAAATAAAGACTCTAGGGATCATATAGAGTATGAAAATACCATATGATGAGTTTGAATTTATATGGTGGTGACAAATTTGACTTGAGGTCAAATTTGGTCAACATTCTTGGTGATTCATAGGGGTAGCATGTCTATAATACTAATAAGACTAGTAACCTTATATGTCGATTGGGTAATAGAGTCTTTTGTACTTAGTTTTAGACTTGAATAAACTTTGAACATGACACAACAAATTGATTGACCTTCACAACACATAAAATAAAAAAACAAGATGCAAAACAAATCAAGACACACACATGTTCTCTCAAGTACTTAGGAAACACAAAAACAACATAAGCAAACTAGACTATATATAAACTAACCTAAAAATAACTCTTCCTCCTAGATCAAAGGAGAATATTGCACCATCTTTTGCTCCATGAGATGAAGGATGGAATGAAGTAAGTTTTCTCTTGAGATTTGGTTTTTATTTTTTCAAATCCTTTATGCTTTCCAATCCTCTAGGCCTGATCTCAAATGCAATGATAGTAAATTCAAACATGTCACCTATGAAGGTGAACTCATCTTGTACTTCCACAATATTCTCATGGTGTTCTTTGATTGTAACTTTTTTCAATGATGCTTCATATAGGAATGTTTATTTGTCCTTCATATCATCTTGAATGAGATCAAACTTCTTACTATATGAAATCTCATCAAGCTCTTCAAGGATGTTTTCATACTCAAACCATTCCTCATCATTATCCTTAATGAATACATCTTGTTAAATCACCTTATTCACATGACCTTCAACCCTGAAAAGGCCTTAAATTTCTTAGAGAAGTTAAATATGCTTATTCCAATCATCTTTGCCTTCTTTTTCTTCAAGAAACACAACCTTTTCAACTTCATCTTCTTATTCATTATCTACTTGATCAACTTCAACTTGCTTACTTGAAAAGTTTTCAACTTCAAGGTTGGGTAAAACTTGCACAAGCTTGGCACTTTAGAAGCTATCATATTATCTTTCAAGAGACAAGGTATCTTTAATAATGTCTTCAAATTTACCAGCATGAGGTGTAGGATTTTGAAGGCCTTCAAATTCTTCATAAATTTTAATGAACTTATACCATGAGTCACCCTTATCTATGGAGTCAACACCATCTTCATCTTCTATTTCTTTCTAGATTCAACATCTTGATGTTGATTATAAGACTCTTCCAACATATCTGATGTGATGTTCTTCTCAAGCACCTTCTCTTTAATGTCTTGATCAACCTCTTTATGGAAAAATACAACCTCATCAATATTTTCTCTTTCTCCACTTAATAAGATTGACTTTTCTTGTATTCACTAAGGGGAGTACCTATAGTGAATTCTTCATCATAGACACTTGATTTATCTTCTTGATCAACTACAAACTTAACTTTATTTAATTCAATTATCTCCCATAGGATGGTTTCTCCTTCAATAAGGGATGATGTGGGAGGGTTGTGGATAATTTCATAGGTTGGAGAGGGAGTATGAGGTGTGGTGGATAATTTCATAGGTTGAAGAGGGAGTAAGAGGTGTGGTGGATGGATCATGAATGGTATTATGAATGGAGGCTTCTTTAATGAACACATGCAGAGATGACAAGTTGGGTTATGTAATGGGAGATACATATTGCTCAACAATAATTTCATTTTCTTCATATCCTTCTTGTGGAACTTCAATAGTTGCAAATTGATTCAAATGATAGGGGTTTTGGTGAGCTTCAACATGTTGATTAGATTATCTAATTTGAGATTCTAAGATTTTATATCTTGCTTCCCAATCAATGGTATCATCTGATTCCTCATGATAAGGCTGATAGGAATCAAGTTGAGATTGATATAGATTATAGGGCTGATAGGAGTCATATTGAGACTAATAGGAAGGCATTTCTTGGTACTTTTCTTGATAGCCTTCCTCATAGGCTTCTTCACAAGGTTACTCAAAAACATCATGATCATATGAAGGAGAAGTAAGATGACCATAGGGATGGCATGGCTCATAGGGATGATAATAATATTGATAGGGCTATTGAGACACATAATTGGGGTCATGACAAGGTTGGTATGGAGTATAGTAGAAACTTTCCTCATACCCAGCCATGTAAACCTCATTATTCAAATAAAAATACAAGATATTAGCAAATTTATTTTCATAATAAGTACTTGAGATGCTAGAACAATTTTATTTCATTCATAATATCCATTGGTGTTTGTTTAATACCTATAAAGGCTTATAGGAAGAACACACCAATAATTCTTCCACTTTTTTGGACCTTAGTCCCACTGGGTGTGATAGAATTATCTTTATCTGTTTGAGATGAGGGATTTCATGGAGTGATGTCATTATCTTAAAATCATGTTCATATCATCTCAATCACTTTAAATTCCCTTATTCTCCTTTAGACCTTCTCACATATTTCAAGACCCTTCAAACAAACACAGACCTTTTAGAGCATACAAACTTATACTTGAAGTTAGCTAAGTAGGTAGAGTTTAGATACTTATCATTAGGTATAAAGGTGTGATTGGATAATTTAATAAACATTAAATCACTCACATTATATCACCTTATCCTCCCTCAAATCCTTTGATGATTCTTGAACTTCTTCAAACAACCAAATACCTCAAGGATGAACAAGCAGGCATGTTTCATGCATTTAGTATTGAACTTAACTATGTTTACTTATTGTTGCTTATGTTTGAGGGTTTTATGATATCATTTTCATAATTATATAATCACATTATAATATCTCAATTTCCCTCAAATTCTTTAAGATCATTTGAACCTCTCCAAATAGGCAATTGATCTTATGAATCTTATGTAGGACTATGTGCATGTAATTGACCTATGACCCCTATTTGGTCTCTTTTGTGACCTAAAAATATTTAATGGAATTACCTAACTAATATATCCTTTGAAATATTTTGTAACATTATACCTTCAATTAACATAGCCACTATCTAAGGAAAGATCTTTAAGAGGTTGGCTTTATGTGGTGTTTGAATGAAATTTAACAGTGTTTAGTCTTCTTAAGTCCTAGTTATCACATTTAAAAATTCTAATGGATTTTTATCATGTTTTTTTGAAACCTAGATACCCATTAAATGTCTTAAAATTTTTATACTATCAACATCTCTACCTTAATACCAATTCTTCAACTTGACTGTAGGTATGCATTTGAGAAGGTCTGACTATGTATTATCTTGGATTGTCCTTCTTAAACTCCTCCATAAAACCAAATAAATATATTTATTAATCCTTCATCAAGAGAGGTATCTTATTCAATCCTTTAAAATTCATATATTTCTTAGGGTCTCTCATAACCTTTGTACTCACAGTCAACATAGTCATAGTCATGTAAGTGACATTTTAGGCATTGTTAGCTCAATCTTCAACTTTCATCAACTTTAGATGCTTAGATAAATATATTTGATTCATGATCCTTATATACTTAAATCCATTACCAATAATATCATTCTTTGTCATACTTAAAAATACATTGATAATATTAAGTTTTCATTGAGTGATAGACCTACAGGTCTATAGGTGACTATTTAGCAACCTTGGAAGTTTTGACACCTTAGATAGTGAAACATGGTCACTAAGAATTATAGATAATTATCAACATTGTATAAACATATTTTTTCAAGAAACATGGATCTCAACTCATGTATATACACATTTAAACCATTCAAATCACCTTAATTTCTAGACACATAGAACACAATCTACAATAGTGATATGTGACCATTTAAAACTAGTAAAGATTATCTAACTAATTAGGATTTCATGAATGAATTGGAAAGGATGATAGGATACCATGAAGATTAAATTATAAGCATAAATCTACCTAGATAACTCAAAAATGCAAAAAATTTGACAATCATTTGCAAACTACTCATAAGAACCACTTTTTATTCTAAAAGGACATCCACACATGACACCATGATGAATGAATGTGTGTGAGGAATATGAAAACATTTAATAAATCAATAAAACTAGTTTAAATCATCCATTATCTCACACTTTGCACTATAATTTCTCTAAACTCATTTTGTACGTTTTTAAGCTCTTAAAAAGTAGATAGGATTCTTAGAAATTGTTCATAAATATAAGAGAACCAATCCAACTACCAACGATTAAAATTATAATCCCATATGGTTCCTAAAGTTTTTCCAAACTATCATCCCATAATTCTACTTTTACATTTTGTATCATTTTATTGAAATCTACCTTCATTAGTTTTTGAATGGACTGATGTAGGAGAGAGAAAAAATTCTACAACTATGGAGCTTATAACTTCTTATAATGTTTTTTCCTAACCTATATAATTTTAAAGGATGTTCTAAAGTTATTTTCACTTGAAAGTGACTTTAAGAGTTTGTACAACATCCTCTAATTCTTTAAACTAACATTTAAATTCAAAAATCTAACTTTTCTCTGACTTTATGATAGGTGTAGAAGTTGTGTAACTACTCCAAGATCCTTATAGTGTGTATGTTATGAATATGTCACTAAGGTAACTTTGACATACACTTGAGTTAGCCCAAAAATCACATTTTCAATTAATTTCACCACCTCGAAGTCTAAAAATGGACCTTAGGAATTCCAAAACTTCATGAAATGTTATTAAAAGATTTTTAAGACAAAAATGACATTAAAAAACTCCAAATTACCTATTACACAACCTAACTATACCTTTTTCCTCCATGGCATGCCTAAACCACTATATGATCACAACATAATTTTACCTTAACTTCTCCAAACTAACCTTAAACCATCTTAAAAAGGCTAAATTAAGACTCTAGGGACCATATAGATTATGAAAAGACTATATGACAAGTTTGAATTTATAGGGGTGACGAATTTGGGGTCAAATTTGGTCAACATTTAGTCTTACACTTGGTTTATTTTTTATATTTACATCTTGGATTTTATTATTCATATCTTATTCTTGGGTTGTTTTAGTTTACATTTAAATTAAGTTTTCCATTCTTAAGGTATATATTGACATTTTAGTTTTTTATAATTGTTATGTATAATAACAAAATCTAAAGCAAAAACCAAGCATACAGAGACTATCATAGCAATACAATAGTAGTACTTCTCAAATATATTCAACTAACCAAATACCCAAACACATGCCTAAAACCTTAAGTAATAAATAAAATTTAAAGTGATTTATAATGTGTTTATATAGTTGTTCATCTCTAAATAAGCATACATGATTCATACAACATAATAATATGAACAACCAACATAACAACATTTCATAAACATGGCATAAGTAATAAATAAACAAAGCATACATGAGCATAAATCATCAAAATTGTTAAAAATGAATAATTCTAATCAATGTTAAACATGAGACAAATAAGATAATAAGCATGGCATTGTGTATATCATAAGAATATCATATACATTTACACTAGCCTTGAAGGATCCAAAATTGCATGTCAATGTATCTCAAATGTCATATACATAGAGTATATATAGATATCATATGAATATCATAAACATGTAATTTTACACATTCTAAGAAGTGTATTTTTCACATCTATGGTTTGTTTTGTATACCATTTGATCTTATGTGCCTTATTTTTTGGATGTATTGTAACCAAAAAAATCTTTTTAGGCCTCCCCTGAGACCCATTTAACAACATTATTTTTCTAATATACCCCATGTTTATTAAAACATGCATCTTAAAACTCACATTTAGTCAAAAAAATATTGTTACTCTTTGACAGCTCATCATAAATCCATTTTATGGATTTTTTGCATAAATTACGCTTACCAATTTGCCCTGTTGTGATGAATTCTTTTTTATCAATCAATGAACTATCTTGCCTTTCTATGGAAAACTCATTTTAAATCACACAATTTAAATGTTTGAATTATTATAACCACCTTTGGCCAAATCATTATTTTGAAATGAATTTAATGATTATAATCATCTATGGGCAAATCAAATGAAAAAACTGCCTTTACTCAAATCATTATTTACCCACTCCACCCACTCTACCAAGTCAAATGACTACATTGGTGATTATAATCACCTTTAGGAAAATCATTATTTCATATTTCAATAATTATTATAACCACCTTTGGGAAAATCAGTATTCATCCCACCACCCTACCAAGGAAAATATTCATGCCACTACTTTTAACCATCTTTTGGAAAACTAGTGTCACACACTTTATTACTAATTATAATCACCTTTGGATATATCAGTGACTTCACATCCATTACTATTTATAACCACCTTTGTAAAATTTAGTAATCCCACCCCTATTACCATCTAGATCATTTCATTTTCTTCATTTTGAGGGAACATTTGATGATTCTATTTTGTCACCCTCTCCCTCAAGGGGGCATTAAGGGATTACCAACTACCTTTTGGGACATGAACCATTTGGATTTATAACATTTTAATTATTTTAAAATATGATATTTCACATGTGTCTCATAATGCCTTCTCAAATAGGGGAAAATTATAAACACTTATTTTTTCCACATTCATGATAAAACCAAGATTATTTTCAATTTATAGCAAATTATACAATCCAAGCCTATAAATTTCCATAATTGACCAAATTTTTCTACTTAAAGGATTTTATTACCAAAAAATATGACAAGGCTAGTTTATTTAGTGTATTACCCTATATGCACCAATAACCTAGTTTGGTTTCAACCCTAGTCAAATTACAACTTAGTAATTTGACATGTTTGGCCTATCGAGCTACTAATTCATAACATTTAAAATGATTTACATAAGCCAAAAAATAATAATCAAGATTAATTAAATTTCAAATCTTAATTAACTTGCCTAAAAAAATTCCAAATCAAATTAGTGAATTTCATTTATTAAAAAAGGAATTTCTAGCCAAATATGAAGTCAAAGGTCAAAGGAGATAATAAAGGGATTTGTTAATTCCTAAATATTCCAAAAATTATGAGTCACAACCTCACAAACATCTAAAGTGAGTTTTCATGACTCATAAATATTTAAAACTGAGTTTTTCAAGCTTTCATGAGTACTTTGACCCGACCCAAGGTTAGACTGACTCAACCTAGGTTAATTTAGACTCAACCAAAGTTAGAATTTAATGTAACCTCCCTAGGG
Organism: Torreya grandis; assembly: GCA_037957365.1. Classification (NCBI taxonomy): domain Eukaryota; kingdom Viridiplantae; phylum Streptophyta; class Pinopsida; order Cupressales; family Taxaceae; genus Torreya; species Torreya grandis. Next base: position 1,405,368 of record JARHVA010003325.1, on the reverse strand, counting down.
TTATAATTAGTTTTTTAAACTAAAAATACAAGTTCCCACACCATATGCCAACAATATTTTGTGTAATATTATCCTATTAGAATACCTTCAAGAAGGCATTGAGAGTATTGTTATAATGCCCATTTTATGCCAAGCTTCACACCAAGCCACAAGTGATCATAGATAAGTGCTACCACCATTGAGAAGAATTGTTAGAAGACTCTAATTATCATATATCTATCATATACATCCTTATGCTAACAATTAAGATCAAATTTGACAAAGGAAGAAAATAATCACTATTTAGAATACCCAGATATCCTTAGTAGCGGATACAATTTCTAATAACACATGTTGGATGACTTCTTTTTGTATTATTATTGAGACATATTTATTCAACTTAATACCTTTACCACAAATTTTTGAATCAGGACTTTAGTCCATGCATTATTCATAATACTATTTTTATGGTTTACTTGTGTTATTTTTGTCTCTATTTTATGATTTTATTTACTATGTAATTTTTCTCCTAGTTATTAGGCAAGAGTGTTTAGTTTTAGTGTATTTTTATGCTTGATTTTTATCATTTGGACTAATAATGAACTAATATACATTTTATGTACATTTTAAACTCCTAAGATACACATAAAACATGGCATAATTTATATAAAGATTTGAACTTCTTAACAAAATTGGACTCATGTAATGAAGCAAGCAAACTTTGCTTGCATATGTCTTATAAATCCTTATCTACCATAAGATTGGTCATTTTATCTAGAATTGTCTTATATCTCAAGACATATTCATTGATAGGTTCATTGGTTCCTTGTTTGATTTTGAAAATTTGAGCATAGGAAACCTTATCATAAATATTAATAGAAAAGTGTGATAAAAATTGGGTTGTAAGAGGTTTAAATACTTTTAATAATTATAGAGGTAAATAATAGAACCACCTCAAATCATATTTATTGAGGCTTCTTATAAATAATTTGGTCAAAATATTATCATTGGAGGCATAGTCAAGGCATGCCACATAAAAGGTTTGAATGTGTTATTTAGGATTACCCTAGTCATCATAAAATGTGAACTTAGGTACAAAAAATCTAGCTAGTAAAGGGTACAAAGATATCTCAAGTGTAAGAAGGTTATGAAACACATATTAAAAATCAATAGCATGAGGGGATTTTAAAGATTTTTGATCAATGTTTGTAACATTGTCCTAAAAGGTATTTATAACTTGAAGGAATGTTTGAATAGTATACCTAGTGGGATTTAGATTAGCAATTTGAGTATTCACGAAAGGGGATGAAAACATGTTTTTAGTAGTAGTAGGCATTGAAACCAATAATTGTGTTGAAACAATGGGTAAATCCATGATTGTTGTATCAATAGTAGTTTTAGGAAACAAAATTTTAAACACATAACCCTTTACCCCATTATATTTATATATATTGATGGGTGTGGGCTTAGTTATAGTACCTTCTAAATATTCACCATGACTGGGTGAGGTAACCTCAGTTTTATCTTGTTTACTTATCTCATCTATTATAATATACAAAAATGCATCCATTAAGCCCTTGTTATTATTGAGATGAGTAATCAATTCTTATATATCTTCCATTTGGAAATAAGTTTTTACACTAAGATTTTCCATTAGATCATAAATTAAAAAAATACAACAAAGTAAAACAATCAAGAAAATTTAAAAAACACTAATTGGCCTAGGATTTTATGTTCAAATATTGGGTTTACCAAATGTTTAACCCTAATTTTGGATAAAGGGGGTTATCCTATCCTTTGTGGTATACTAGGGTTAAAAATATACAAATGATAATACACAAGGGTTATAATCATATATACAATAGTGCAATTGGATGTTAAACTCATATTTAAACATTTATTGGATTAATTATGTTGGGTATAGGCTAAATATAGAAAGTAAAACTAAGTTATGCATGGAAATGATAAATAACTAATATAATTAGCTATTCTGATGCTAAAACAGTGTTAGATATAGAACAAGTAGGAAACAAGCTAGGAGATAGTTCTAGAATAGACATCATATTCTATCTCTAATTTTTTTAGAGCTCTAGATAATAATATCATCCTAGTGTGGTTACATCAATGCAATTGTTTGGGTTTGATGCAAGTTTCTTGTACATAATACCTGTTAGAAAGAGATGTGACCACCTATATGATTTTAGGTTTAAATTTTCCTTCACTCTAGTATATTTATATTTGGGTCATGGATTATCACTCCTCATGAATTTTTAAAACCCTAGTTCTTCATCTTTATAGTGACCTTGGAGGAAAATAGGTTAATGGGCACATGGTGTCGATATAACCCAAAAGACCCCATTATTAGTGGGAACTACCTACATAAGAAATACTCAAAAAGAAGGTCTCATACTCATGTATTTGTCCCCTATATTTTAGCTTGTGTGTGAATAATGCAATATGTGGAAATCAAGTAAAAAAGTGACCTAGATTGTAACTTGTAAAATTGGTCTCTTGGGATACTCCTTTAGTAATTCAAACTTGTAGATGTGTTTTACTTATGAATTGTATGGAAATAGATAATATTTATTTAATTCAATGCTTGATAGAGTGATTTTTTATAAGTTATCTTGGTATCTTTGGTCTTTTGCTAGGTCAAGAATGAATGACGGTTGATCTTGTATTTATATCAATCCATTTGGAGTAATAACTTGTATTAAATTGCTTATGCCAACCATTAAAATACATTTCATCTATAAATTATATGACTTTATATTAATATACACTTGCATCAGGTTAAGACACTAACATCGACACTAATGTCTATCATGGATGTTAGTGTCTAAGGATTAATAAATTAAGTACATGTTTAACACTTACAAAGATGGAAGATAAGTATAATTTAAGAATTTTATTAAAGATAAAAGGCTTGGATCATCAACATAATATGTGTTAAAATAAGATATATAGGCCAAGGGGCATAAGATAGATTAGATGAAATACTTACAAAAGTGGTAAAGGTCATGAACTAAGAGGAATAGCCAAGGTCTGAGTTTGCCAAGTGTACAAGGCTGATGTGTTATATAATCCATAAATATCAACTAAAGTTTGGATAAAAGCTTTAATAAAATATATGATGATATTCAAGGTGATGCTAATAAATAAAAATTTGAAATTTGAAATGATCTAACCAAAGGTGGGATAAGATTCACATTAAGTTAAATAGAAGGTATGCATGGGCTAGGATGACCTATAATTATCCTCTTTATCTCAATAGATTATGACTTGAATGAAGTCACAATAATAGATATTATATATAAATGGAATGCAATAAGGAACTATAATAGCCATAGACATATAAAAATGTAATATACAATCAAATTTAAATAGGAAAGGGTTCCAAATCCTTAGCCTATGACATGGGTTATAACTTTTAGTAGGACTCAACAAAGATAAAATAATGTAAAATTGATAACAAAAGGGTGTATCAAGGATATAATAAGGATATCACATGCAATGAATTGACAAATCAAGGTAACCAAATTCTATATATATATAAACATTAAACTAATAAGAAGGTGAGGGGTGCAATGGTTAACCAATGGGTGGTATATGCAACCTATGTTGATAAATGGTAAGCCTAAGCAACCCTATAACTATAAAAAATTATTTAGTATAAGGAAGAACATAATCAAGGATAAATAACACATATAATTTAATAAAATATATATATATATAATCTAATAAGTACATAATGGAAATAGAATACAAATAGAGATACTTACCTTTATGTGGACCTGTCGATACCTTAATCTCCCCCTTTGGCTGAAGTGGCTCTTTATAAAAGATGTTGTAGTTTGATGAACTCAAAATTCAAGATGAATACCTAATTATCCTTAATTGGGGATTCCAAAGACTAGTTATACCTCCTTAGTTTAAATTGTCATATTGAGTTTCAAAGTCTAAAATCAAGACTAGACCTCAAAAATAATAATTTACCTTATAAGTCCTACAAATACTAATTATGAGTAGAAATATGAGTGAAATTAGAGCATATGAGTGTGTTATATTGTTTGGGAATGAAATATAACCCTATATGGATCTAATACCCAAAACTAACCTTAACTCTAAGTCGATAATATAGGCTAAGACAATATGGTTGGTATGATGTTAGTTGACACAATGTATTATATCGACTAAGCCGATAGAGTATAGAATATAGAAGACATACTCAAAATTTTATTGACTAGGTTGATATAGTACATGTAAGACAAGTATGAAACAAATTATATTGGCCTTGCCAATATAATAAGATATAGGGAATCTAGCAAATATGAATGAAAAGTAGACAAAGAGGTAAGGCAAAAGAGACTAAGAGGATGATAGGTTGTTAGTAATGAAGGTATGACATAATAGTATGAAATCATCTCTCATAAAGTACCATGATCCAATCCAACCCCACTCCTAGTGCACCTTTTAATACATGCACTTAAGGAGATTGATGCATCGACAAGCGTTTGTAATAAAAAGTGTTGGTAATGTGATAAAGTGAAAAATATCAAGTATATATAGAAATTACACCACATTTTGTTTTAGTAATAACTATATTAAAGGAAACATTTTAATTTATATTTGAAGTAAGAAAAAAATGATCACTACATTGAATTTTAATATAAGAAAGAGAATTATCACACATTGTTTTTTGTTTATAGAGAAGGAGAATACTATCCAATTTTTTATGTCATTCACTATTTCAATAGAGGAGAGAGGAACATCATATTCATTTTCATCCTTTTGTATTTGAGCAGATTGCAAAATATCATCATGCACATTTGTAGTATTACTTGGCATTTCAAGTGAAAGAGAAGTGATATCACTTTATTTTGTATCATTTACTATGTCTGGAGAGAGAGAATGAATATCACATTCTTTTCTATTGTTAAAGAGATAAAGGAAGTATCATAATCCTTTGTATTATTTAAAAATTTTAGAGATAGGATAGAATCATCGTGATCATCCAAATGTGTATCATCTACACATGGTATTTTTATATTGTCTTCATTATGTGTGATGTAGTGTATGAGGTATTTCATTGCAATTTTCCTCTTTTTATAGTGTCTAACTAAAAGAATTAGAAGAGGAGGTATGGAAATAATTTTTTTCCATTTGAACATTAAATTTTTCATTTTCTTATTAACTATATGAATCATTATTGTACCAATATTCCTCATGTTCATAATCATAATCATTACCCTCACAATCATGTTCATCATATACATAATTTTCATAATTGATCATTCATTATATAAATTTAAGGTATTGGATTTTAGGAAATCTAGAGGGTGAGGATTATTAAAGATTTTACTTGATTTTTCATTTTGGCTTTTAAACTTAATAAATCCCTGAGGACATAAATAAATCATGCTACTACTAAACAAGCAATCATACAAATAGAAGAGTTTTTAAAATGGAAACCCTTGTGATAAAAGAAGAAACCCTAAGTAGGTCTATGATTTGCATAGTTATATACAATATTTGGGTTCACCAATATATATTTATATATATTTTTTAGATTATTAAAACCAAACTAATAGATAATTCATATTCTTATAATGTATACATTCATTTATACAAACTAAATGCTATTGTGATTTATCACACAAGTATTAAGGTAATTTATAAATAAAGGGGTAAGAAATCCCTTAGCTTGTTTTGTGTTTTATTACATGTTCTAGATATTTATGCATTTATTTATTATTTTATGTAATCTACTCTTGTGTGGCATGATTTAAAGTTGATTGACATATCCACACATGACATCAATTTTAGCCTAGGGTTGATATGTTGATGTTTTTGTCTAGGTTGATTTTATTTTTTGGGAGCTTTGTGCTTCAATATTTCTTCTTAAGATGTTGTACCTATTCATGTTGACCCAATTTACACCTTCAATCACCTTTAAACCTACATAAAATAACCCATTTTTATTCTTTTTTGAATCCCTAGCTTTTGTAGCCTTGACTAGATATAACCTATAAAAGGGTTAGTATTTTGGGTTGAGTTGTCATAAAATACCTCACGTTTCCAAGCACTACCTACATTGCCAATAATTTGAAGAGATCAAACCACATGTAGCACTCCCTCTAATATGATATTTTAGACAATCATGTAGATAAAAATCTATATGTTATTTCATTTAGGATCAACCTTGACACAAGTATGCAAAATGGACTTTGACCTTAATATACTTCAAATTTTGTAATTAGTAATGAGATATATTAATGTGAACTTTTTAAATGAGATTTTTTAAAATTAATGACTATCTTTACATTTATTCAAGAGGATATATATATATATATATATATATATATATATATATATATATATATATATATATATATATATATATATATATAAGTCTCAATTTTTAATTTTGAAATCAATTGGTGCATAAAAGGTAACTCAAAGAGGTCCAATGTGTAAAAAATAATGATAAAAAGGGAAATGTTCTTAAAATAAACTAAAAAAAGATCTTGGACACTTCAGTCACTCTTGGTCACTACCATTAAATGTTAGTGTCTATGAATGACATAATCATCTAAGAGTTGGGAAAGTTCCAAAGCCAAATACAATAATATTAAGGGTCCTTATGAAATAGTATATAAGATTGAAAATGATAACACAACATGTCTCATAATCAAATAAATTTAACAAAAAATAAGAATAATAATCAAAATGTACCAATAAGTCATTTATTCAAAATTTAAAGTTGATAAGTACAAAGTCACATAAAATGCAAAGTGTCAATAAGGATTTTACCAATTTTGGGTATCTACAAAAATAAGGAATCCATAGGATGAGACATAGTAGGTTGGAATAATTCACACACATGGAAATATTTAAAAACTCTAAGATGGAAAGGAATATAATCACAAAACCTAATCATAACCCTGACACAAGGGAAAACATATAATCTTAGTGTCACATCCTATCCCACTCTACAAAAACTATTTAAGTATTATTAATGGATATGGAACTAATGATTTGTAGTTCTAATTTTCATATGATATTAGGATATGTATGTTATATGATTGGCAATCATTATTATTTTTGTGATCAATTATGCTACAGGTAATTTGCATATGGTTATGAATATACTATGTTATATGATCATGTTTGACTGGGATTTCATTTTCAAATTGATTTTTATTATAACAATTCATTGATAATTATATATATTTTGAGTACTTAATTTTTTTGTTATAATCTCTAACTAACTAATTTTTATTTGATCAAGGTGGTTTCAGGATTGTCTCACCCTCATAATTGGTATAGAGGGAGAGTATCATAGGGGAGGAGGGTGAAAATATCAGTAATGGGGATAAAAATAATTGAAACAAACCCATATACACACACCATGCTCTTTTTTTCTTAGGTGAAATGAATGGTAATCAGTATTATGCTAATATGTTGAGTGTTTCTTTCATTATTTGTCCTTAGTAAGGCATGTTTACATTTATTTTGAGTGGTTATTTATTTTGATGCTTTGATTAGCATAATATGAAAATTTTATGTTGGTTATTGTGTTTCCATTAAAACTTGATATGATTTATATTATGTTGAATTATGCAAGGTAAACCATTTATGTGTTTTAAACCTTTAGGTGAGTATTGGGTGTTTATTGATCTTGTTTAATTGTTTACTTATGACCTTTTTTGGTGACAAAGTGGTGGTGGGGGATAAAATAGGTTAAAATCACCCAAAGTAATTTAATTAAAATAATTTTATGACTTTGGAACTTTGGATTTTTTTTGGTAAATGTTTATTAGAAAATTACAATAAATTTGAATGGAATAAATTAGTTTTAGTTATCTTATGTTTGACTTGTACATTATTTCAATGATGAAGAATTTACATGTGGTTTCCATGATACAAATTAGGGCATATGACTATAAATTAGAAGGCATAATATGTAAATCAGGTGGAAGTAAAGGTGAGTTCATAATGAAGTAGTAATAGTTTATTAGAAGAGGTGATTAGCCATGAAAAACATGGTTGGATTATAGAAAAATAAAAAAAGAATGAAAAATATGAGAATGGTAACATGGAAGGAAAGGGAACAGAGCTCAGCAAGAAGGAAAAGCTACCATTTCATACATTTAGATGACATCCATTGTAGAACAAGGTCGATTGAACTTGAGTTTGTAATTTTAGTTATTTTTTATAGACTTAGTTTAACAAGAAAATATAGCTCTTTGATATGGGTTGCAATAGTGTACTTCATTTAAATGTGGGTAATGGTAGATTTTTGTTAAATAGAACTAGGGTTTCATGTCTATAGACCTATGGATGGAACTCAGTTCCATCTATAGGCCTATAAACATGATGTTGAGCCTATGTGTAATGAAAAATAAATTTTATTAGTAAATTTCTTAATTAGAACCTAGGGTTTTAGGTCTATAAACTTGGGTATGGAACTTAGTTCCATCCATAGGCCTATAGGGTTGAGGTTGAGTCCTTTTTCAAAATAAGCCCAGGTATTTTTATGATAGATGATCCTAAAACATAAATAATTCACAGATGTGTAAGTATTATTTAGTATAAAACTTTCTTGAAAATCATCAAGGGGGAAAAACCTTATGCCATGTTTTATCCATGTAAATTGATAATGTTGGGAGAGATCCATTATCAGAAAATAAACATATATTACATAGAGATTGAGTTTGCATATGTTTCAATTGGGAACTTAAATCATATATCATATTTGTAAAACCTCACACATGTTGAGCATTATATATACTAGTTATAGTAGAAATCTCTAGTTAATTTTATTAGAATAGTACCTTGGCACTTGTGTTGGTTGTTAATAAGTTTTAGAAAGGTATTAGAATAACATTATGGTATCAAAGTAATGGTTTCACACTCAGACCTAATGAGTCTACTAACATAAAATTAATTATCTTAATTTTAGTGAGGAGAATGGTCAAAGGTAAATAGAGTGGAGAGGGGATCGTAAATGTGAACCCTCAAGCTAATCCTAATTAGCTAGTAGCTGAACAAGCTATAAAAATTGATTAAATACTCATTGTCATTAATGATACTGGAGACATGATACCATCTCTAGAGTGATAAGTTCATGGACTAGAGGATGAAAATGAATAAAAGGTACTAGAGGAATAACTAGATGATCAAGAAGAGCCTCAATATCAATGACATGATGAGGAATAGTAAGTAGTAAAAACTCAAGTAACTATAGAGCTTGTGTGACATATGAAGAAAGTGAACCCACCCAATTTTGATGGTACACTATTAGATGATGGTGTTGAATATTGGCTCACTAAAATGGAAAAATATTTCAAGATTCAAAATTATTTTGAGGTAACCAAGGCCATTTTGGGGATTACCAACCGGGTAGTAAAGTAGTAACTTGGTGGGATAATAAGAAGATAGAGATGAGCCTTGATTCCACTACCACTAATTGGGAGTAGTTTGTGACTCTTCTTAGATCATGATGGATATCCTATCTATAATTTGATCAAAAATTGATAGATTTATATAATATGAAGCAAGGGGATTTGTTAATAAATGTATAATAAGAACAATTCATAAAACTCTTAAAGTATGTTCAATAATATCAAAAAGATAAATGTTTTTAGATCAAAAAATTCATTATGGTCTCAAAAACCCAAATAAGATGTGAAGTGGATTTTCATGGATCATCCACCATGGACCAAGTATTTGGAAAGTGAGAACAAAATATGAAATTGATTGCTGAGGTTAGAGAAAAAATCAATAATAAGTTTGAAAGATCAAAAACAACCTTAAAGATAAGAACTAGAAATGGAATGGGAATTTTAAGAACTAATTTAATAGCCATAATTTAAAATTAAATAATGATTTAAGGAATAATAAACCTAAAAGTGGTTTTAGATAAGGATTTAATGGAATTAATCAAGCTAAAAGGAAAGAACCACCTAGAATATGATTTACACGTGGAGGAGATCATTATGCTATGTGCTTGGTGGAAAATAAATGGTAGAAATAAGAATTAATCCACTTCTAAATCATAGTTTATAACTTTAAATAGCATATTCACATATCAATTGATAATTATCAAGTGGAATTTCAAGCCTCTCCCATTGGAGTATCAATTAATTTTTTTAGTCAACCTTTTTTTTATTTTGATAGATACAAGAGCCAGTGACTATTTTCTCTCTCCTAAAATATTGAGTAAATTATCTAGGAAAGTTAGTTTTATGGTAAATTCTTGGTCAATTTAGTTTAGAAATGAATCCAAGGTCAATGTTGATAGAATTATTATTGAGGTTGAGATAAAGTTTCTAGAATTCACTATGATTGTTAGTCTTTATGTAACACCACTAGGAGCATATGATGTGATCTTAGGAGTGAATTGACTCTCTAAACACAAGTCCAAAGTTGATTGTTTTCTTAGGAAATTTGAGTGTTTAAATGATTTGGGAAATCAAACCCAAATTTAATGAGATAAAAGAGATTTGAAGCTAAGTAAAATTTCATCTATTGAGTTGAAAAAGGCTCAATGAAATGGATGTCAATTGTTCCTAGTCAATATAGATGAAATTGGTAAAGCTAAGGAACCCTGGATATAAATTTATCCTTTTATACAAAAATTTTAGGATATTTTTCTAGAGGAATTACTAAGTCTACCTAATAATAAAAAATTTGACTTCACCATTGATATCATTCCAAGGTCAGAACCACAATCCAAGGCTCCCTCCAAAATGGCATTTGAGTTAAACTCCAACTTTAGGATATGTTGGCTAAAATATTGGTTCAACCAAGTGTTTCACCATGGGGTGCACTTGTAATATTTGTCAAAAATAAGGATGCAACCATTCATCTATGTATTGATACCTAATTATAAACAAGGTAACAATCAAGAATAAGTATTATTTACCTCACATTGATGATATTTTTTATCAAATTCATGGTGTAATAATATTTTTAAAGATTGATCTTCATGTTAAGTATCATCAATTGAGAATTAGAGAGGAAGATATTCCAAAAATAGCTTTTAGGACTCGATATGGGCATTACAATTTTATGGTTCTTCATTTTGGACTAATGAATTCACTTGTTGCATTCATGAATTTCATCAATAATGTGTTCAAATATTACCTTGATCAATTTTTGCTAGTTTTCCTCAATGATATTCTCATCTATTCTAAAATTAAAAAGAGCACATTGAGTATTTTTATTTGGTCTTACAATGGTTTTAAAAGTATGAAATCTATGTAAAATTATCTAAGTGTGCCTTATTTTAAAGAATATTATAATACTTGAGACATATTATCTCTAAAAAAGGAATTTATTTGGATCTAGCCAAGATTAGAGCCATTGTAGAGTGGCCAACACCCAAAAATGTGCATGAGCTGAGTAGTTTCATGGGTTTAGCAGTATATTATAGGAAGTTTGTGCCAAATTTCTCTAAGATAGATAATTTTATCACCTATTTTTAACATAAAGAATAATGTTTTATTTGGTCTGATACATGCAAAGAAGACTTTTAGGTTTTGAAAATGAGTCTTACTTCAACACCAGTGTTGTAAATTCTGAATCCAAATGGTCATTTTATAGTTATAACTATTGGAACCCCACTGGGTTAACCAAGAGTTACACTAAAAAAAATTATACATAAATTACACTTATAAGATCGTGTGTGTGTGTGTGTGTGTGTGTGTGTGTGTGTGTGTGTGTGTGTGTGTGTGTGTGTGTGTTTATAATATTACTATTTAACTACTAAATTCATATAAATAATTAATTATAGAAATTAATTAACCCACTGGCTAACAATATGATTCATTTAGTTTCTTAAAATAGCCTAAATTAGATTACAATAAGGATATCTCACATTAAATATATAATGGAAAGAATCAAGTACAAAAAAAATATGATATAATCCACATTTCCACTATAATAATCCTAAAACCACTATTGTCATAATATTCATAATTGATTACAAGTATCAAAACCTTTTTTTAAAATATCTATCATATAATAATGTACAACATGTTACAATTCATTATCAAATATACAACATAATACGTATAATTATACAAATGATCTTCTCAAATAGCTCCATGATCCATAAATATATCTTGAGTATGATCCCAAAGGGTTGAAATCACTGATATAGTGAGAGAATCATATGAGTGTTTTACCTCCAACCATAGACTAGTAGTCTATCACACACCTCCCCATTGGGAGTGGCCCCACCCTTCATGGATGGGTAGATAAGAATAGTGAAAATATCAATAAATCAACCAAAACTCATGTGTGTTCATTCACTAATACATGAAGCAATCACATAATCCATGAAATCCAATCCTTTATCTAAATGGCATTCGCATGTACATGTAAACTAGAAAGTATAGTAGATTGATAATATCTTAGTTATAAAATTACTTTAGCCAAAGTTTTTAGTATATAAATTAGATATAAAAATATGAGTCAATTCCACTCACATAAAACTCTCTACTACTAAATCATGACTATCATATGATATTAGGGGATAGGTATATGAGTTTAATACTAGCATCCTCATATAAATATCTCTTTTTATCCAAAAATATAGTATAATAGTTTTCACATAAAGACTCAAAGTAGTATAACACATATTATAGCATATAATTAGCCCAACAATAATATAAAGTACAAAACAATCATAAATCTAGAATATCATTATTTCCATTCACTTAATACACAAAAGTGACAATATATATTTATAAAATTAATTGTATTCCATAACAAGATATGTATAAGAGGATAAAATATGAATCAAATCATTATAAGTCTCTTCTTAACATATCTCTCATTCACAAATATCATATATATATATATATATATATATATATATATATATATATATATATATATATATATATATAGAGAGAGAGAGAGAGAGAGAGAACTTAACCAACAACATAATCCATGAAATATCGCATAGCTCATAGAAAGATTAAGTCGATAATTTTTCTTATTAAAACTCTCCCCACTTAATTTATTATAATATTATTGTATATAAGAACATCTCATTAATGTAAGGTTACAACCTGATGATAACTAGATCTGCCCTATTAATCACATATAGAAAATAAGAGCCATTATAGTTATTATAATATCTATGTGTATAAGATACTCAAGTTTATCCTTAAATATCATACAATATATGAACAATTCACCTTGTTAATACATCAAAATTCAAAATCAAAACTTTCTATTTTGTATCCTACAGCTCTTTAACACTTTGACAAGGTACAAGTGTTTCTCAATTTTGAATTATATAAATACATACATATAGATCCTATGTAACTATCATAAATTCATAGACTTAAAAATATTTTAAGACAACATATATATCCCATATGATAAGGTACTTATCCAAAAATAGAATAAGTGTATATATCATGCAAAATTTACTCACAAGATCTTTCATAAGTTCTTACCACACATGAATAATCTTTCATGTCAATGATCATATAAATGTTTATGTATTTCACACTCAGAATCATAACAAATAGATGCACCCTATGGTCCATAAGAGACTATATTTTTCTTAAGAGACATAACCTAAAATTGTATCCTATGGCCCATAAAAGACTATATTTTGATTGAATGTTATATCCTAGTAAGATTTTACTATGAACTAGCATTCATAAGTGATGATAAAATTTGTATATGTATAAAAAAATATGACTTGATTACAAAGGGCTATTGTTATCTTAAATATATAAGCTCATGTTTTGTTGTAGCTTAAATTTTCACCCGTTGAGAGGGTGTTTCAAGTCCTCTCAATATAATCTACACATGGGAATAATCCTAGGTATTGGGTGACCTAAATAATGGATTGAACCTATAGATAATGGTTATCTCCCTAGATGCATCACTTAGTATAAATCACTAATCTAAAAAATTGAAAGGAAAAGAGAGAAATAAACTATGAACTAAGGGGGTGATAAACCAAATTTTAGGACCACTACCACTTATTTTCATTTGCACTAAGATCTATAGGACTGAAAGAAACATACACTTATCTTAAAAATAACCAATACATCAATGATTTTAAGGGATTTTAGGTAGTGTGAGACTAGGAGGGAAGCTAATTTCCACTTATAACTCTCATGTAACCCTTGATGACACTCTCCACAACATGTAATAAGAGATCAAACTGCATGAAGGCAATATTAATAGGAAAAAAAAACAAGGTGAACTAAGTCTACACTTGATTAAATCAACCATTCAAACTCCACACTACATACAACTTTAGGAGGTAAACTAATAGTAATTTATTGATAAAATGCATATAAAAGAGTATAGTTTCACCATACCCATGATGGAATAATCTATTACAATGCCAAAATAGGCCATAAATATAAAAGAGAATGAGAAGGAGAGAGAATATGGATGTTGGAGAAAGTCATGATGACTATAAGCACTCATGAAATAAGTTAAAAATAATAAAACTACCAAATAATAGTCCAATATCATCTTATTCACAGGTTTTTCTTGGTGTGATGATAACCTTTTCAAAGGTGGCATGGGGGATGCTTCATTTCCTTGATGACTCATCCTTGGGCTCTTGAAACTACCTTTTTGTTCTAGGAGGAGTTACAAGTTCATCATTTGACATATTCCTAATTATCCTCTTTGACACCTCACTTTGTCATCCTTGGATACTCAATGGATTTTTCCATCTTGTAAGATTGAAACCTAGGTTCAGGCACCTCCTCGTACTAGTCTTCATCATTGGAATATGTAAGTTCATGTTTGCAACTTATTTATCTCTATGTTAGTAAGAAATAAATATTGTACAAGCCTTATTATAGCTTAAAAACTCATTATGTAACCTCGATATATTTTTATAAAATTGATGAGGACCTAAAGCCTTTGAATAGGCTTAATAGACCTCCCAAAATGATCAAAGATCTGGATATATCTCTATACCCTGATTTAGGCCTATAACCAGCTCTTTAAGTCATTTTTTGTATCTTCTACTCTTCACACATGACAAGTGTTTACTTTCATGGATTCCCTTAAGACTCACAAGGACTATCAATATATTTTCAAGGTCAATTAAATGCATTAGAGTCACTTAAGGATCAAAACTAAGTCATCAGGTCCTTAGAAGGGTTTTAGGAGGGTTTTAGAGTGTTTATCTTGTTAACAATTGTTAATAAAGTTAAACGCCTTAAATTATTAAATAATGAAAATAATTTTGAGTAGAAACACCCTATGAATATCTCCAATATCAATTTTCACCCATGCAAAAATTCCTTCAATTTTTGACCATAAAACCATACATTCTCCAATTCTTCATAAGTTGAAAAGAGGGTTTCTGAGATATCCCCATTCTTAGTGATCATTCATACCATAAAGGAACTTTTGAGAATAACCAATTCCACAAAATTTATTAATATAAACTTCCTAAACACCTCTAATAACCATTTAATCCCATGCATTTTCTCAATTAATTTCTAGACTTCAAGAAGAAGCCTCTCATGCTTATTAGGATTGTATGTATAGGTAGAGAGAGACTTTGAGAAAATAGGTCATAAAAAAAATTATTTTATTTTAAATACATATAAGAGGTATTAAAAATCTATTATGAAGTTTACCAAACTTATTTCAATCAATTTATCTCTTCAAGAGGCCTAAAACCTATTTTGACCTAGAATAAGGGTTCGTAGGTAGAATTCTTGTTTTGACCCTAAAGGTCTATGTTTTAGGGTCTTATTGATTTTCCAAGGTATCAAATAATTATTAATGAATTATATATAGTATTATTGACTTATAACACACTCAAAATCCATACTTAGACCCAAAAAATGCATCTGTTCCTCAAAATTTATAGGTAAGCCTATATATTCTCCTTAAAGCATAACACTTCGTTAGAGATTCAACAATGAACCCTCCTTGGATATTTAATTATATTCACAAGAAGTAGTATTATTAATTAGTTTTATACCTTACATTACCCTCAAGCATAATGACTAGATTAAGTAATTTACACTTTCTTCATTTTATGCATATAGACCTATAGGTCTGTTTTTAATCCTAAAACATGCTAAGCTTGAGAATAGCCTCAGTTAAGTGGTTTATTCTCTCTCCAATGAATCAATCACTATGGGAATCCTATTTTATGTTTATTATACCTATTAAAATATTTATTATTCATTCTCACAACCCTATAGACATCTAATTCTTATCAATATTGTGCTAAAATTACAAATTTTAATGACATTTTGTAACAAACCATAATCTATACCAAAATCACTAAAATGTTCCACTTCTTTGGCACACATCATGTGTAACTGATAGTTATTTTCCATTGATACCTGATTTATGAAATGCATTTTAAATAATCATTATCTTTTCCTAATTCACTTCAAGTCAAATTGTGATTAAGTAAAATGACATCCTAGACCACTGAAATCCTTTGATTCATCAACACACATCATGTACATGTGGTGATTCACGTCAATATTGTCCTAATTAAGATAATACCCTATACACAATATTTACCTTATTATGATTCAAATCCAATTAAATTATGACCAAGTAAATTGACATTTTTTACCATTTTGATTAAACATGTGACCAATTTCCAAGAATTGTAGAATGCTAAGTAAAACCAATCAAATCAAATTAGATTAAGAGATTAAGTGGAAAATACATGGAAATTTATTGAATTATATTATTTTAAGTTCATAAATCAAAATATATGACCCATGACATCATCAAAGGGGTGTCAATCACAAGGCATTAATGGAGATAAATATTAGGTTAAACTTGCCCATGCCTCATTAATATTCCCTTGATCCAAAATACTAATGGATTTATCCTCAAAAATTGATTTAATCCTTCGCCATACATATTGATCTCAACGTGTAAAATCATGGTTGATTCTCAAAATTTATGAAAAGCTATAAATACATGAGTCATGGCCATAACTTTTAAACTTTAATTGTATAATGTTATTATGCAAAAATAGTGCTAGAAAAGCTTCATTCATTCCCATAAATTGACAAATCAAGGAACCAAAGCCATTGGTGAACTAAGAGCTGATGGGGTCAGATACACTACATTTAAAAATACTTGGAGCACCAAATCTAGGCATAAGCACATTTATTACACATCTTTGAAGGAGAGCCATTATGAGAAGGTATTATTTGTCTTGCTTTTCGCATTAGTTTATTGATTTCATTGGCACTACCCCTCAAGGGATTAGGCTTAGCACTTTAGTTTCTCTATGATTATTATGGGTTTTATTTACTAATGCATGAACTAACTTACTTCATATTTTTTTTTACATTTTAGCACACCTTGTGGGACCACACATCTCACATACCATTTTATCCTTCTAATTATGCATTCAAACCATCTTTTGATGCTATTTGATCTTATTTATTTTAATTTTCATGTTTTCTATCTTTTAGACCAAATGTTGAGATCACCTTATGAATAGTGAGGTCATCCTAAACATCATCAAGATCATCCTATAAAATAAGGAGGTCACCCTGAGAAACAATGAGATCACATGTTGAACGGTGAGATTGACTGTTGTGATTTTACATTCTCTATGTGTTTTTTTATAGATCGGTGAGATTGACCTAAATATTAGTGATATCTACCTATGATGGTAGGGTCATCTAATAATTAGTGAGATCATCCTAGACCAAATTTGTAGGTAACTATTGTGTTTTTTATTTTTTTTAAATCAATGAACTCATCTTGTTAATCAGTAAGGTTGTCCTACTAATCAATGAGGTGACCACACAATCTATTTGCTTCTCTATGTAATAGAAAGATCACCCTGTGGAATACAAAAATTGATTTTTTGAATGGTAGGATCACTCTATATAATAATGAGATTTCCCTGTGTCAAAATTCTAGAGATTTAAAATAACAAGCTTTAATTTCATTTTGATATCCTACACCCTTACTTTGATTGTTATGATTATCTATTCTTTGTGTGTGTTTTTTATAGATCAGTGTGTTAGGGAATAATTAGTCCTCATATTAATTTTTACATCATAATGTGAATAGTTATGAGAGTACTAATTCACTATTATGTATAGTTTGGTTGTTAGTTATATTTAGTAATAATTAGTTATCATAATATTACTATAAATAATGTTACAAATATAGATTAGAATATATTATTTGTTTAGATACATTGTTATGAGTTACAAAAAAAATTGTATATAGGAGTTTTCATAATCTTAGGGATTTAGGGTGAGAGATTGATGGAGAGATAATCTCCATAATTATAGGAATGATATTCCTATAAATATGTAATGCCCTGTATGGTTTTGTATCAAAGTGTAATGGAATAAAATAATAGTTCAGTGTGTTAAAATATTTTTGAGATTATCTATGTTCGGCTCCATTATTCTAGAATGTTATTTGCTTAATCATACATTGATATAAACCAACCCCATCATCTAGTATCAGATTAAGTTGTGGTTTAATGGAATCCTGATGATTGGTAGGGGAAGTGATCTAGTTCTTCACCCTTGAAAATGGTAATACACTATGTAATGTTTATTGATAAATAAATAGTCTATTTTAGCATAGATTATTTTTTTTGTAGTCTTGTGTCAATTCATGGATAGATAGTCTAGTATTTTTAGAAAAAACCAGAGCAAACAAAGAAGTATTAAACAACATTGGTGTTCATATTTTGCATTCAGATCAAGATTTTTCAATAAGTATATGCTTGCATAAGATTGTATTTAAATTGATCTTTGCACTAGGTTTTGACATTTTCCATCACCCTCCACCATATTTATATCAAACATCATTAGTTTGGAGTAGTTTTTCCTCCATATTGACATCTATATCATTCCTTGCATTCATTCATGATTTATAGTGTTAGATCATATTTGAAGCTTGTTAATCCATTTATGTATTTGTAGTTGAAGCCTATGAATATTATTGAATTAGATAAGGAATTATTTCTTCTAATCTCTAGAATGCATGCTTAGTTATGATGCAAATCTACTTCTTGGTCTAGGTGGTTGGGATAATAAAAGAATAACTACAAGCTTGTAATATATTTTAGATAGATTTAATTATTACAAAGACCAAAATTTGTTTCATCATTATCTATTGGTTTCTAAGTATTATAATAGTAAGCATATATCCATTTGATGTGTTTGATTTATATTCAAGTATACTCTCTCACACCATAATGCTATCAATTATAAAAATGCATTGATCAATATGAAGTGGATATATATTTGGTTTATGCAAGTGACTCACTCCCAGATCTACATTACCTAATTTTCTTGACCCTTTGCTCACTAACATGATAACTTAGTGAATGTGACTCACATTGGACACTACTAGTGTAGCATTAAATGTTCCAAGACATAGTTCTAAGGATAATAAACTTATGATTTTCATCTTGAGACTTTATTATATTAATTTTTCTCATGATACATTATATATCAAGTTGGCTTTCAATCTTATCAACACATGGAGCTCATCATTTTAATTGGTGCAACAACTCAGTATATTTTATTTTTTATAACATATCAAAATTCAACATATGCACTTAGTTATGGTTTGAGTCTTTAGTTGGGATTAGATTTCTATACTATGTCAAAGTTCATATTTTGGTGTTTGTCATATTTAATAGTGAAGAGTTTTTTAATTTTTGGTTTAGGCTTGGGTATTATTCTCTTATGGTCATAGTATATTAAAATTATAAAGTTTTAGAGTCTAATTTATAGCTTTGGGGCATACAATGTCAATTATATTTAGGTTTAATGTTTAATCATTCAGTGTAATTAACTGTCAATATCAAAAATTCTTAAAAATGTCAAAGGAGTCATTTTTAAGTATGTCATTTTTTAGCTCATTATAGAATGAGTCAAAATTTAGAGTTATTTAATGTCATTTGGATGTCAGAGTCAAAATTTTTATTGTAATAGATGCATTATCACTTTTATGCAACATCTAAATTGTGGGGGGGAGTCTTATCATAAAAAATGACATAAATATGAGCTTCAAATCTTCATCAACTTAATAAGCAGCAACCTACTAGAGGTTTGAGGATACTAGAGGATGGAGGCTTTATATGCCTCTCATTAGCCACTAATGAAGGGTCACTTCTTGCTATAGTGGTTCATATATATATATATATATATATATATATATATATATATATATATATATATATATATATATATATATATATATATATATATATATATATATATATATATGTTTATGTATATATATATATATATATATATATATATGTTTATGTATATATATATATATATATATATATATGTTTATGTATATATATATATATATATATATATATATATATATATATATGTATATGTATATATATATATATGTATATGTATATGTATATATATATATATGTATATGTATATATATATATATATATATATGTATATGTATATATATATATATATATATATGTATGTATATATATACATATATATATATATATATATATGTATATACATATACATATATATATATATACATATATATATATATATACATATACATATACATATATATATATATATATATATATTCTATTTTCAACACTTGCTTATTTTTTTGATGAATAGCAGGTGTATTTCCTATTCTCCCACATAGTGTACTACATAAAAAAGGTGTTTAGGATATGCAAGACTGAAAGTTGAATAGATGGTTTTTTTCATAGTTCCCACATTGTATGGGTTGATGTGGTTCCCTCAATGATTGGTTGATGGAAGATGTTCCTATTTGAAGTTTCCACATTGATTTGATTGATGTGTTCTCTACAGTGAATGGTTGATAAGAAGTTGACGTGTTCCTTCATTAATTTCATTAAGTACTATGAAACATAAACTACCATGTAAGGCCTAAGTGAGGGAATGTTAGGGAATAATTAATCTTCATAGTAATTTATGCATCGTAATGTGAATAATTATGAGAGTAATAATTCACGACTATGTATAGCTTATTTGTTAGTAATTAATTGTCATAATATTATTATTAAAAAAATTAAAAATATAGATTAGAATATAATATTTATCTATATATATTGTTATGAGTTACAATAATATATCATATATACGAGCTTGCGTAATCATAGGGATTTAGGGTGAGAGATTGATGGAGAGATAATCTCTATAATTATAGGAATGATATTCCTATAAATATGCAATGTCTCATATGGTTTTGTATCAGAGTGTAATAGAATAAAATAATAGTTAATTATGTTAAAATATTTCTATGATTATTTTTGTTTGGCTCCATTATTCTAGATTATTGGCTTAATCATACACTGATCTAAACCAACACCATCACAGTGAGATTGACCTACATATTAGCGATATCAACCTATGGAATGGTGGGGTCATCTAATAATCAATGAGATCATCCTAAACCAAATTTTTAGGTAACTATTGTGTTTTTTATTTTATTAAATTTATGAATTCATCTTGATAATTAGTGAGGTCATCCTACTAATCAATGAGTCACCACACAGTCTATTTACTTCTCTATGTAATAGCAGGATCACCTTGTGGAATATAAAAATCACTCTATTGAATGGTAGGATCAATCTATAGAATGATGAGATCATCCTGTGTCAAAAAATTAGAGAGTTAAAATATAAAGCTTCAATTTTATTTTGATATCCTACACCCTTGCTTGACTAGTAACACTCTAGTTTGTAGGATTAAGACACTTTACTAGTTTATTTTTTACAACAAAGGCAACTTCAATCACATTTGAATTTGGATTTAAAATAAACATCCATTGTAACTTAGGAATATTAAGACTCTTTCTTTTTTTGTCATTTGTTTGTTAGTTAAACTAGTTTTAAAGTTATTTGACTTAATTTTTATATTTGCAAACTAAGCTTAGCATGTATGCTCTCCCCCATCCCCTTTAAGGAACTCAAGTGACAAAAAGTACTTTGCTTATTGATTTCATCACTTAGTCCAAGTATAGAGGGAATGTCTCAAAGGCACTCTCAAAGATCTGAGTGACTTGGGTGATCCCAAACTGAGTTTTAAAGTCCTAATTTTATTTCTTACATCTTGGCTTATGGGTGGGCTTTCATCACCTCCCCATAAGTTATTTAAAGAAGCATTGACATGAGAATTCATCTCCTAGTATCATTTCTACCCCACTCTATTATGGAGTATGAAAATTGAGATATTAACTCATTAAGATGTTAGTTTGAGTGATTAAACTAACTCCATTAGCAATTATTGCCCAAAAAATAATGGCTTAATCTAGATATCACACTACAGAGAAATCTGATGAATGTAATGGTTGTAAAAAGGACAAGAGTTTTTTAAAACAATCTTATTAGCTTGAATCCAAATGAAATGTTATTCCTTAGTATTAATCACACATATGGGACCATATAGATCAATTAGAACTTATATTTTTTAGATAAACTACATTTGTCATGGAGTACTATTGGTGCAAAGTGAGTAACCCAAAGTTCCATGTCACCATATGAATTATTGAGAAAAGAAGGGGTCTAAACAACCCTAATTTTCATGCACCTTTAATTTTTAGATTAACAACTTAATTCCTCTCAAAGAGTATATCTATAGAATCTAATAGTATAAATTAACCTTTTCAGTTTTA
Organism: Torreya grandis; assembly: GCA_037957365.1. Taxonomy (NCBI): domain Eukaryota; kingdom Viridiplantae; phylum Streptophyta; class Pinopsida; order Cupressales; family Taxaceae; genus Torreya; species Torreya grandis. Next base: position 1,382,715 of record JARHVA010003325.1, on the reverse strand, counting down.
GTTTAGGAATGAGTATTTAGATGCTTTTTGTTTGTTTTTTCTATTGAGTATAAATACATTCTATAAACCTCTTAAGTCTTGCCTTAACTTGGAATTAAATCATTTACTTTTATATTTAGACTATTTTATTTCTTGATTTTTTTTAAATGTCATCTTGTTCATACTCAAGTACAAAATCACTTTTTAGTTTGAACCAAGTGAAAACCACAAAATCAAGTCAAACACATAGTTCATTGTACACTTCCAAGACGAGGTGTTACTCTACCTATTTTTTTGGTCAACCTTTGCCTCATATTATTTTTATGTTAACTAACGATATAGTATGTTGTTCACATAGTACCATTGTGATATCCAATTTAAAAACCTTTAAATCAGATCCATTCAAACCCAAATCTAATTTGGGATCAATTGTTTATATCAAGGTTCATTTTTAAACCCGCATACCTTTTGTGATCCAAGTCATGCTAAATCAAGGTTCTTTTTTTAAACCCACATACTTGTTATAAGCTAATTCAATCCAAGTTAGGTTTATTTTTAACCATGTTCTAACCCATTTTATTTTGGTCATGTTAATTTTGAACTACATGTATTACCATTCTATTTTTGATCATGGTTCTTTTTTAAACCCACATACTAATCATATGCTAAACGAATCCAAACTAGGTTCTTCTTAGACCCATGCACCCATTACTAGACCATTTCAATGCTAAATTAGGGGTTTATTTTAAACTCATGTACCACATTCCATTTTTATAAACCAATATCACCCTTTTTGGGGGCATCTTTTTTGGACCAATACTTCCCTTTATGGGGTTATATTTTTTGGACTGATATCACCCTCTTTGCAGCTAATTTTTAATTACCAAAATAATCCATGTTGATTATAATATGCTAACCCTATCATCATTCTTTGGAATACATTAGAAATTAATCTATATAGCTATCAAAGGTTACCATTTTATGCCCTCCTCCTATGGCCTACATTGGAAACCAAGTTTTGCAATGCCCAAGGATTATCATTCCAAGCCCTCCTCTCTTTCCTTCCAATTATTATAGTTAATTACCTAAGAAAGGTCATTAAATCATGATTAGGTGTGTTAAAGCTACTATTATCGGCCCACCACCAGTATTTTTTGAACCCATTATTGAGGATCTTCAATTGTATGAGCTAGTCTTTGTTGATCCCTTCTTTACTAATCTAATTTTCAAAATGCCCAGTATTAAACCACAAGCCATTACTCATCCAATGAAAAATATTATTCACTTTTAAAAATTCCAAATAATGGTATTCATACTGAAAATTCAATCAATATTCATCCAAGATTCTTTATCTATTAAAGACCTAAGTGTGTTCAAATCTGATATTTTGCAAACAAGTGTGTGGCAAGGCCAAAACAATCAATCAATTTTTGATGTTATTGTTGGAATACACATTCATGATGAGTCAACCTATGATGAATTACCTTTTGATCCTTTCCTTATTATTGATGGAGTTACCTATCGACCCTTGTCCTTTTTTTGAAAAGTCTCACTTTGATAAGCTAATTTCTATGGAGTCACTCTTAGATCCATTCCCTCTCTTTGAGGGGCTTCACCTATACAATATAATCTATGTTTAACCCTTATTATATGAATATATTTTCAAATATCCCATTATTTCATCATAGTCCATTACTTGTCCAATACCAAACACTCAATAAGACATCATTTTAGCAAGCTCCACAATCGAAAAAGAATCAAATTTAGATTCAGGTTCTATTATTAAAATAATATCACATTCAACAATAGAATAATAATCAACTTTAGTCTCAAAATTGGATTTAGAGTCCTTTATTTAAAAATCAAAGGAAATTAGGGGATGTTATAGCATTGGGTACATATATCTTATAGATCAATTTAAATATATTTGTGATCCTTTTATGGTTTTTGAAGATTATTACTTTAGATTCAACACAAGTTATCCTAGTGTCTTATATGAGGATTGTGTTTTCATTCATCATTACATTACCATTACCACCACTAAACATATCCAATATATTGACATTCCACCTCCCACAAGCATTGATTGGGACCAAAAAAATCACACTTTGTTGAACAGTATCCATGGTAACATATCAGGTGAAAAATATTAAGGCGATCAAAACCAAATTCATATAGAAGAAGAAAAATCTCCTAGTAAATCATATTTGGAGGTGTTAGGGGATAATCATATTCTAAACTCAACATCTTTTAGTGAAACCTTATTTGAGGTGCTAGAAAACAATCAAAGTCAAAAGTTAACATTCCTTAGTGAAACCTTGTCAAATGTGCTATGGGATAATTAAGACAAATTTATTAGTGAAAACTTCTTTGAGGTACCAATAACTAAGCATAACAGTTCTTCATTGCTTGATGAAAATTTTATTGAATATGATATTAGTATAATTATAATCTACAACCTAATTAGATTAAAACATCTCTAAGGTCTAAACTACAAAATAATGTGTAGAAGTCTTTGGCCCTACCACAACCAAAATTATGTTGAATCTATAATCAACAACATTTTGTGTGACTAAAATTCTTGATCTTCGTTTGTTACCCAATCATTATACATTCCATTATGAACCACTATTCCATTGCTAACTCAGACCATTTATCCTATGCCTATCATTATTTACCCCTATTGGGTGTCCTTTCCTTTACAAAATCTTTAAAGACATCTTATCTCAAAGGTCAAAGGAAATAGAATCAATGACCAATGAAGATCACAGTAGCATTATTGGAATCCAAATCAGAAATAGGTTTTTGATAGAGAAGCTATTCAAAAGGGGTGTGGGCTAACAACTTTAATGATTGAATATTTTAGTTATATCATATGTTGATTATGATGTGTATCTCTACATTAACAAGAATAATAAAACCTTTTACCTCATCTTTTCCATTTACCATTTACCTTGTCTTTCCATTTTCCTTGCCCTTTGCTTTGCTTTATCATCCTTTTGTACCTTGCCATATGTTTTTACTACATTTACTTGAGGTCCTTTGGGACTATGTAAGTAGCACTCAATTTTTGTTGAGGTCAGCTTGGTCACCCCTTTGCAATGCTCTCACCATTTTTTGAGCAACCTAATCTTTTCTCTTACCATTTTGTGAGCAACCTAAGCCACACTCTCACCATTTTTTGAGTTACCATTCCCACATTCTCACCATTTTATGAGTCAATTTTATATACCATTATTTTCAATTTAGTTGAGATACCCTAAAAACTCAAAAGCATGGAAATATGCTAGAAATTTCCAAAAACATTTGAAATAGTCTAAAAGACCTAAAATTTTGAAAAAGGATTATAATCTCCATGAGAGATATAAATCCCCAAAATTCAAAAATATTTGTCTTGTCCTAAATCCATTCATTATTTTTTGAGCAACTTTGCATTATTCATTTTAGAAACCATTGGGATGTGTCCTTCCCAAATCCACCCTACTAGGAAAACCTCATTATTGGTTCTAATTGTTTTAACCACCATATGATGTGTCATTCCCTTGCATGTATCCTTGATCTTGGGCACCATCTAGTTATCATTATTTTTTAGCCTTCATAAGTAGATCTTGACTTGGTTAATGACAAGGTGATTTATGTTACTTTTTATTTTTGTGGGTTGTGTGTTTTATTTATTATTTTTTTTTATTTTTTTTTAGTGTTGTGTTTGAGTACATTTTTTAAACCTTTTGAGTTTAGCCTTAAATTGGGATTGAATTATTTACATTTGTATTTGAATTGTTTTATTGCTTATTGATTTTTTAGTACATTCTTGTTCCTACTTAAGACTTGATGATTCATATATTTATTTTGAGTTGGTTACATTTTGTATTTGAAACCTCTTTTTCTTTTTCTTTGCTTTTTTTTTATTCAAATGTAAATGCTTACAACTTTGATTTTTGTATTTTTTATCATTATATTTAGTTGTAAATATTCACCATTGAACCAGTCCATTTACAATATAAATTCTATTTTATTATAGACTATTCATACTTATGATGCATAATTTCATTTGCCAAAGTAAACACCAAGTTCTCCAATTTCAAAAGTCAATGTGGTGCTAAACAACATATCTAAAAGAATTGTCCTACATATCTACTACCTAAATAGGATATCATAAGCATAAGTGAACATTGGTCCATATTTATTATATTAATCATTCCTCATTCCATTTTCTCCTACTTCTAGAGAAGTACATTGACTTGAGGTCCATCTAGACTTTGTAGGTAGTGATTGGATATATGACGTATCTTAGGTCAACTCAACCATCCTTATCATCCTTGTTTCAATCTTATTCACATCCATATTCTACCAATCTAATATCATAATTATTCAATCTTCATATTCTTGGTATGCCTTCTATTTCATCTCTTTGTGTATCCTCTTATGCCTAGTTAATTTTGGCTTCTTTAGTTTTTGAAAATTCATTAGACCATTGCAGTTATGTTTATGCCTGCTCATTTTTAATTTATGCAATAGGTTATATCCTTAATCTATGATTTCTAATTTGACCTACTAAGGAATAATATTTAGACCAATCACCAATCTAATCAACCCTCCTGGGGTAAAATTAATTTATCAACCAATCAAATCTACTCTACTAGGGCACATTATTAATTCATTAACCTCATTTATCTAGAGCAATGCTCTCATTTTATTTTATTCTAATTATAATCTCTAAAAAAATTTCCCTCATTTTGGAAAATCAAAATATGCAACTTGTTTTGGGATCGATCATTCCCTAAGCCCACAACTTTTGCCCTATTTTGGGTGTGTCAAAGTGTGTTGCTTATATTTTGGGATGAATTATTCCCATTTATCCCACTTTTGGTCCCACTATATTTTATTATATTTGATCATTATGAATTAACATGTGAAAGCATTATCTTATATGGATTTAATCTCATCCATGGGTTAATTTCACTCTTTCTCTATTTTTTGAGATTACATCCCTCTCTTTCATCCCTACATTCCCTCTCAAGGGGGAATCATGGGTCACTAATTATTTCTTCAATCATTACCTTATAACTTATTCTTAATGACTTTTACATTATTTGAAAAGTCATTTCTTCATCTAGTATCTCACCACACCTTATCAAATAGGGTCAAAATTTAGACATCCAATTATTATCATTATTGTGCTAAAATTACAAATCTAAATGACATTCTAAAACAATGCACAATCTAGACTAAAATCATTAAAATACTCTAATTCATCTAAAAACATAATGTGTAAGTGCCAATTCTTATCCATTGATCCCTGATTGGGGAAATTCATTTTACAGAATCATTATCTTTTCCTAATTCACTTCGATTCAAATTGTGACTAAGAAAAATGATGTCCTAGACCATTGAAATCCTCTAATTCATCAGTACATGTCATGTACATGTGTTGATTCACATATATATTATCATAACTAGGATAATACCCTATATACAATCATCACCTTCTTTTGATTCAATTCTAATAAAATTATGACCAAGTAAATTGACATTTTTGACCATTTTGATTAAACGTGTGACCAATTTCCAAGAATTATAGAATGATAAACAAAACCATTAAGCAAATCAAATTAGATTAAAAGATTAAGTGGAAAATCCATATAAATTTATTGAATATCTATTATTATAAATTCATATATTAAAATATCTTAACCATGACATCATCAAAGGGGTGTCTAGCACTAGGCATTAATGGAGATAAATATCAAGTTTAAGCCCACCCATGCCTCATTTATGTTCCCTTGCTCCAAAATATTAATGGATTTATCCCCAAAAATTAATTTAGTCCTTGGAAACACATATTAATCTCAATATGGATGGTCATGGTTGATTCTCAACATTTTTGAAGATCTATAAATACATGAGCCATGGCCATAACTTTTAATCTTCATTTGTGCAATGTTATTATGCAAAACTAGTGCTAGAGAAGCTTCGCTCATTCACTAAAATTAGCAAATCAAGGGACCAAATCCATAGATAAACTAAGATATGATATAGTTTCATGCTACACCACATTTAAAAATAATTATATCACCAAATCTTAGAAAATAACATTTATTGACTGCCTTTGAAGGAGAACCACTATGGGAATGTATTTAGTGTCTTTCTTTCTACATTAGTTTCTTGATTTCATTGACACCACCCATTGAGGTAATAATATTAGAACATTACATTATCTATGTTTATTATGGTTTTTATTTATTAATTCATGATCTAAATTGCTTTATAGTCCTACTCTACAAACCTAAGGTTGTACCTTTTCCTCATATTCATGCAAAACTACCCCTTGGTTATAAGTGTTATTTTAGGTAGATGATTGATTATAGTTGTATGTGTATTATTATTCAAAAAATAATATCAATAGACTATGTAAGATATTATTTAGTGTAGGTAATATTCTAGGGTCATTTATAGGAATATAAAATCAATCCCTCATTGGTTTATCTGAGATTGTATTTAAGAGCATTATTATTTCTTCAGGTCTTCAACTAGATTAACACATTCCTCAACCATAGAATCCAAATTCAAAGTGATAATTTTCCATCATAGAAAGGATTCATACATCCCTAATATATATTCAATCCTTTTACACTTTATATTCCCTCCAACATTCATATTCAATGCAAAGCTTGCTCTCTTCTGCTCACATTCTCCATATAAACCTATATGTATACAGTCCATCAGAAGATCCTTCTAGAGAAGTTGAAGGTAGATATTAGGTATTTAAACATATATATATATATATATATATATATATGATTACCTACATTAAATTATCTCTTACTATATAATATTGAGTTGGATAGGTCTCTATTGAGCTCACAATTTTGACCACACCTCTTTTATGCAAACTCAAATGAGTTATTCATACTACCTTCAAACCTAGACCAACTTGATGTGTAAGTATGCTTGATATTTCTATTTTTACCATAAGTGGAATTGAGGGGATAATATTATTGTTTAATGAGTATTATTTTCAATAAGGCATCCCCAAAACATTTTATATGTTTACAACATGGTTGTTGCATGCCTCCAAAATTATATTTCCCATAAAAGAGACTATGTATTAATTCATTAAAAGATCTCTTTGCCATTTGAAATTTTTTTTGATTTTATGATATCTTATGAGGATATATGAGACCTAAAATAATTTATAAAACTTATTTTCAATCATTTTCATATATCCATCAGACCTAAAAATGCATTTAAACTAGAAAAAGTGAGCCTATAGGGTTTTGCATGGGTTTTAGAGGCTCCAAACTCTTTAAAATGGTTCATAGACCACAAGGGTTCTTCCTAAAAATAAATATTTTGGATTGAATAGACCCCCTATATTTCCTAATATCACTATTCTTGAGATGCTTTCTCCTTCATGAATGATCCTCAACAAAACTTCTTTCTTCAGCTTGCCAAGAACCTGATAGAGAAGATGAAAAGGTTTTTTGCCTTTTTTGAATATACCAAAGCTTAAAAATCCTAATTTATATCTAAATACATCTGAGGACACTTTTATCATCATCACATGTTGAAAAATTACCTCTTTTCACATTAAAACCTACCTTTTGGGAAACTTGACAAATGTATTTCAATGTTGCATTAACTTAGATTAGCATGAAACAAGGTGAAATTACTTTATATTTTAAAACATACCTTAAAACATGTTAAAAACCTTATAAAGGGTTAAGTCATGGATATTTGTTAATCAAATTAAGGAAATGACTTCATAGTTTGACTATACCACCCTAGGAGACCGTAATCACTACTAGAAGAAACATTACATATTTATCATGACAAGACAAGTTATGACCAAGACCAAAACCTTCAAGAGATATCAACAAGGTTAGGAAAATTATGACCAAAGTTTTGAGTTATACTCACTCATGGTAGCTAATTTTTGCTATCATCTTTGGTGACCTCTTAGGATTACATGTTTTTTATACATCTAGACCAATTGCCTTATGAATCCATTGGGCTATGGATTCACCCATCACTCAAGTACATATATGGTTGGACCTTGAACCTAATTGAAGATTCCTTGAAAAAAGAATAGATAACTAATATACCTCCATACAAACAACAAGACAAGAAACCAACACACAACAAATAAAAATAACTATATCTACTAAACAAATGTACAACAACATTTAGAGGAAGGGGAGACAACTAATTTACCCTACACTAATCTAGTCTAACAACTTGAGATATCCCTAAATGAAAACATTAACTGTTAGAGAAAAGTATCTACCTTATTTCACCAAGCTCATGTAACTATCAAGCTTGATGGTAGCCATGAGAGAATAGAAGAGGGGAAACTATATGATGATCTTGACAACCTATTCTCCTTCAAAATTAACCTTGTATACCTCTTACACCTGATTCAAGAATTATTAATCAAAAGTATATGCTTAAATTTATATTGAACATGTTTAAGCTCATCTTAATGTCTTCAAATGAACATGATAAGCAATGGATCCTCTTCGGTATCTTCCAACCGAGATACGTAGATTATAGGACATGTTTTGATAGTATTACACATCTCACCAATATTCTCTTTATGATAAACTTCCATCTTTTTAAAAACTGATTGACCAAAATGAATGGGTGATATGATTCTTACAACATACTTAGGGAACCATCTTCAAGAGGAGATGTTTCTATCCTTGGGAAGTTGAGGCCAATAGATATTTGCATTATCTTCCAAGAGTGAAAAAGTGTCTAAAAATGGACTAAGAGTTTGATAGCCTACCTTGAAAACATAAAATAAGTCAAATTCAAATGAGGTAGTTTCTTGAACTGATAAACTTGGAGAGTTGCCTCTTCTATGTTTGTTGGTTTGCTTGATAAAACTACATTATTCAATCTAGATCAGACCATAACCTCCCTATATAAAAGTGTAACCTACTCTTAGGACTTCAAAAAATTCCTCTAACTAAACTTCACTTGGTTCTATCTCATTTAGATTTTATTCTAGCTTTACGTGATCTGGTAAAGAGGTATTCACAACAAGAATTGCAAAGGAATTAAGGTATGTACCTCCTTGATCATGTTCTTGGGACTCAAAGAAATCTTTAGCATATTCCAATGAATCCTTAGAAACTTATTATTTATCAAGGGAAATATGAATGATGAACTCTTCATCACACTTGAATCACTCTCCTCATAGCCTTCTTGAGGCTCACTTATAGCTACAACTTGATCTTCTTCATTTTCCTCCCATAGAATGGGTTTTTCTTCAATGATGAGCTGATTAAACTCATGAGTAAGATTTGGGATTTTGATATTAATGAGGTTATCATTATTATCCCTCCATTCACTAATAAATCTCTCAACTCTTGATATTCTTTGGTATTCAAACTTATCAATAAGGACCTATTTCTTCTTTTGGATGTTTTGTTAGATTGACCTCCATGATGGGAAAATCTGAGTTTCTTGAGTAGGTATGGGTTGGGATTGTATAGTAAAAGGTTCCTCTTTAGCTTCAATTTTCCAATCTAATCATTTTCCATTTTTCCTATCATATGATTCAACCACTTGCTTCAAACTTGGAATTTTAAAGGACCTTTTTGGGAGATCTTAGGCAAGAGGAAGAGTGTTTTGTGCTAAGAATTCATCATTCTTACTCCTCCACGCAATAATAAAAATATTCAATTTTGATTTAATTTGGTCTTCATGGACAACTCCAACTTGAGGAAAGGGTGGAGTTTACATATCCATAAGTTTTTATTGATGGTATATTTCAGCCTAGGGTAGATTGGGAGCAAAATAAGGCTGATGTGGAGTAGGATAAAAAACATGAGACTAATGGTATTGAATTTTATACCTCTCATGAACCATTAACCTATCCTTTATACACTAAATTAATCCACCTATTTTTGGCATTTCATTAGTTAGTATTTCCTTATTTTCTCTCTCAATAGGTGCCCACTTAATCTTAACCAATTATAATGAGTTCCTCATATTTTGAATGAGATGAATAGGTTCAATTAGACCACACCTTTTATCTATTAGACTCTCTCATATGCCTCTCATAACCTAATAGAATTTGTTTGAAGCTTGAGATAGACTAAGTAGAAATGTGGCTATGTTAATTAAAGGTAGCATAGTTTTGACAAGGCTTATTAGAGTGGTGAATAGACTACCAAGGAAGTGTATTTGGAGTTGGATGGGGCATATAGGATTGATGGAAAGACTGGTAATGTTGGTATGTTTTTTTTTTGAGGAGGAGAGGAATGATAATACTCTTGATAACAAGGTTGTTCATATTGACAACTAGAGCCATATAGGGGGTAAGTAAAGTTATTGTAGGGCTGATATGGATAAACATAGGACTAATAATGATCACCATAGTGCTGATAAAGAGGTGTAAAATAGGTAATACTTCCATATTCATCCATCACACTTTATGAGGTAAACAAAAAATAAGATAAACTATCAATTATTCTTTGACAAAAGTACTTAGGCTCCTTAAACCAGCTAATAAGAGTTTAGAGTCACCATTAATGCTTGTGTTCATGCCTCCAGACACTGATGTATTTAAGGAAAACACCAAAAATCCTTAAATATATGAAATCTTTATCCTACTGGGCATGCTAGAATTATTATAACTTAAATTTCACCCTTTGATATGGTGTTTCAAGTCCTCTCAATCTAAGCTACACATGGGAACAATCCTAGGTTATGAGTGACCTAAAGAATGTATTTAACCTCTATATAATATCTAACTCCCTTGATGTATCACTTAAGATAAATCACTAATCTACCAAATTTTAAAGAAAATATAGAAAGAAACTATGAACTAAGGGGGTGATACACAAAATTTTATGACCACTACCACTGATTTAAATGTGTATTAAGACCTATAAGACTATAAAAAAAACATACACTTCTCATAAAAATAACCTATTACATCAATGATTTAAAGAGAGGTATGGTAGTGTGATACTAGGAGGGAATATACTTTTCACTTATAACTCTCATGAAACCTTGATGACACTCTCCATAACTTGTAATATAAGATCAAACTACATGAAGACAAGATGAATAGGATAACAAAACAAGGTGAACTAAGTCTACACTTGATTAAATCAACCATTCAATATCCACACTGCATACATATTTAAAGGAGGTAAAATAATAGTCATTTTATTGATCAAAGGCATAAAAATGAGTAAGGCTTTGACACACTCTTAGTGGAAGGATCCATTACAATGCCAATCCAAGCCATACATATAGAATAAAATGAGAAGGAGAGAGAAGATGGATGTTGGATAAAGTCATGATGACTATAATTACTCATGAAACATGTTAAAAATAATAAAAATATCAAATAATAGTCCAATAGAATCTTATTCACAAGTGTTGCTTGATGTGATGATAACCTTCTCAAAGGTGGTGTGGTAGATGCTTCATTACCTAGGTGACTCATCATTGAGCTCTTAAAACTACCTTTTCTATTATAAGAGGAGTTATAATTTTATACTTTGGCACATACCTACTTATCCTCTTTGACACTTCACTATGTTATCATTTTCTCCTCATTGGTTTAGGCACCTCCTCATACTGGTCTTCATCATTAGAACCTACAAGTTCATGTTTGCAACTTCTTTATCTTTGTGTTAACAAGAAATTAGTCTTGTACAAGCTTTAATATAGCTTGAAAAAACATTTTGTAACCTTTATATCCTTTTTTAAAATTATTTATGAACCATATACCTATGTATAGTCTTAATAGACCTCTCAAAATTATCAAAAAGTCTACATATATCTTTATACCATGATTTAGGCTTGTAACTAGCTCTTTAAGTCATTTTCTATACCTTCTACTCTTCACACGTGATAAGTATCTACTTTATTTTATTCCCCTAAGATTCCCAAGTGCCATAAATATAATTTAAAGTTAAATCAAATACATTAAAGTCACTTAAGTATCAAAACTCGGTCATCGAGTCTTTAGAATGGTTTTAGGAGGGTTTTAGAGTGTTTGTCAAGTTAACAATTTTTCATAAAGTTGAAGCCCTAAAATTATGAACTAATACCACTAATATATATTAGTTACACCCCAATATATCTCCAATATCCATTTACACCCATGAAAAATCTCCTTCAAGTTCTAAGTATAAAACCATAAAAGCATACCTTCTCGAGTTCTTCATAAGGTGAAAAGAGGGATTTTGAGTGATCTCCCTTCTCAGTGATCATTCATATCATAGAGTAAATTTTGAGAAAAAAAAAATCAAAAAAATTTAGGAATGTAAACCTCTTAAACACCTCCAATAACCATTTCATCCCATGAATTTTCTCAATGAAGTTCTAGACTTCAAGAAGAAACCACTTGGGCTTGTTAGGATTGTATGTACAGGTAGAGAGAGACTTTGAGAAAATAGGTCATAAAAACGTTTTTATTTGATTGTAAATACCTATAAGAGGTATTAAACATATATTATTAATTTTCACAAGCCTCTTTCAATCAATTTATCTCTTTAAGAGGCCTAAAACCTATTTTGACCTAGAATAAGGGTTTGTAGGCAAATTTCCTATTTTGACTGTAAAGGTATCTATTTTGGTTCTTCTTGATTTTAAAAGGTATAAAATAATTTTTAAGGAATTATATATAGTATCCTTGACTTATCACACCCTAAAATTACATACTTATACCCAAAAATGCATACTTTCCTCAAAATTTGCAGGCAGGCCT
>JARHVA010003325.1:1165000-1365000 GCA_037957365.1 Torreya grandis | reverse complement strand
CTTAGAAGGTTTTTATGCTTTAGTCCATGTCATTTTCATACCTTACCATTTTGTGTTGTTTTTCACTACCATTTTCACTGTGTTTTAACCCTATTGTTCATGTCTCACCCTATACCACCCCATAGTCATCTTCATTCACTCCATCATTCCTTCCCAATATAGAACATGATAATAGACCTTCATACCCCCTTGGATCCCTCAAGGACAATTAAATCATGTAATGTTGGATCTATATGGTCATACACCTAATTAAGGAGGTAAATAACCACTTACAGCATAGTCAATGGGGCCTACTATAGAAAAATCTCCAAGAACACTATGTAAACCATTAAAAGGCATGAAGAGAAATATGACCATTATTGGGTACACATTATATAGAGATGATTGAATATTTGAATGTGTTACTATATTTTAAGCATATGTATACCACTCTTCTCTCATACAAACTTGATATTTAAACCCCTGCATACAGTCAATATAAGCAAATGAATGCACACAACAATGTTGATGTATATGAAGAACCAAATATTGCTTGTGATGAAAGAAAACACTAATTCAAGGATAAGTATGGTTCATAATAAATCAAGGATAAATATACCAATGATCACTCCATCTAAAGAGCAAGATAATGTCAAAATAGGATGGAGAGCACACAGGCCTACCCAGACATGAACCCTAAGCTTGAGAAGGGGAGTGTATGCAAGAAGAAGGAAGGTTGGAAAATCACCACACAAGAGTGTATATATTCCTAAGACATTTTATGGAAACCTAATTTTCATATTCATCTTATTAAATAAAGGAGAGGACCATACTCAAAATTTTCATGACTAATCAATCAGTCAACAGGCAATCCATTGCTAGTTTGAGTAAAATGATTGTTTGAGGCCTTTATAGGCATAAATAAGCCTCAAAATTTAGTAAAAAATTTCATAAATACTATTTAAAGTTATCCATGTCTCCATTTGGGCTATAAAAATAGTGGGTATACCCACTCTTTTATATTAGACCAAGCCCTATCTATGACAGTCAGTTATGGGGTTAAAATGTGAATCCAAGCCTTAAAGCTCCTATAAATAGTTTTGGATATAAATATGGTATTTTAATAGTTAAAAATTATGTCTATGGTCCCCATACATCATATATGAGAATAAATATATCATTTTAATTCAAATGACCTTGAGAACAAATCAATGTAAATAGACCTCTAGGCCTAGTCTTGAACCCTACTACTATCCTAAGGCATCTTCAAGCACTTAAAAAAAATTGATATCCATGAGGGGTGTGTAATTTTTTTCTATACCATGATAACAATTTTTCATTTGGAAATAAACAAGGAAAATACAAATGTCACTTAAAAACCTTGTTCGATCCTTTAACCCTATACACAGTCAACTTGAGGGCCAACTTCAAGTGTTCACACACTTTATCACATAGATGCTCAAGACCAAAGATCTTAGGGAAGTTTAAATCTCCCTATGTGATAAATATCCATGAATTATTGGCTAGAATTAGGGGGATAACCTTTATGAATGATCCTTAAGAAAATAACCTATTAGAATTGGTCTATAGACAACCCAAGTGCCACCTTCCAATGCTCCTATCTCCACACACCCTTTGCATGGGACCCAAGGTTATCCATGGAATATGAGGAGGTTAATGCACAATAATTTAATTATCATTAGTTCTAGTTTGTAAATTCATACTCTATGAACCATAATTAAGATGGTGGATGTCTTAAACCTTACCAAAACCCTAAAAATGACTCAATGGTGGATCTTTTCTCCAAAACACATCCAAATGAGGTAGTTTGACCCTAAAATTAACTTTAAGTTCTCCTCAAGTCTTCTACTCATCATGAAAACTCATTTTCTAGGATATGTAGGAGAAAAATTGTACATAATAGGCCTAATAAGGATAGTTTGAGCTTAAAAATAGAGAAATAGGAAGTGTTTACATTCACAATAAGGTTAAGGAGGGGAAATGAGTCTTGAAGAATTTAAATGAGCAATATATCAGCCATGTATAGAGACCTCCATGATTGGTTCAAATGTAGGTAGATAGAGGTGTTGATATTGATGGTTGTATGCACTCATCAAAGGCCAAAAGGCTTGATCAAGACAATGTTGATGCTCTATAGGACATATAAAGTAAAGTTCATGATGATAACAATGTGTAATTACTTCACAACCATATGATTTAGGCTAAAGTTCAAGATTCACGTTTGCAAATAGACCAATCTATAGCCTTGATTATGAGTATGTCACTAAAATGTTGAGAAAAGAGTCATTAGAGAAGTAATAATAGTATAAATCTTCTTGGAAGGGATTATCATGATGATTTAAGACCCCTTGGTCACTTTTAATTCAAGGGAGATCCATAAAATTGATCATTTTATCTACATACACCTAGAACCTACTCAAGAGGCATATTTCCCACTCAATAAGAATCTTCAAATTCTCACAACTATATATATGTTATGCATGGAGAGCCAATAACTTCATGGGAGGTTGAGAGGTCTATTTTCATGCATTTTGTACAATTGGTTTTGATATTCAAGCCCTAGTTTATATGAACCATCACTAAGAACCCCAAACACTCTTAAAATTCCCTTAAACCCTAATAGGGACTCAACTAGAAAGTTTTAGTGAAATATGCATCCAAACACTCAATAATTTCTTCACCAATACCTATAACATGTTTCCAACTTATACAAGCTCATGTCCATGGAACTTGATTATATAGAGGTTGTATAGACACCTCTTGAAAGTATAATTTTGAAAGGTTTTAAGTATAAATGGGTTATATATCCTAATAAAGAGTTATAGACTATGGGAGAGGTAATTTCAAGACTTTTTATACTCCTCCAAGACTAGAATTATCCATGAAATTGTTTGTATTTGTCTCTATCATCTCCTTCTGAATACTCAATCTATGGAAGTGGTACAAGAGGCTTAGTCAAGTAAGGTAAATGAGTTTGGAAATATAAGATGCTTGAAAAATTTGTGTCATTATATGCGATAAATATAATAATATTCTAAGTCTTCTTAGGTTATTTTATAATCTATTTTAATTATTTAAATTCTTCAAATAGTGAGTATGCATAAAATGAAGAACTTGTAAATATTCCTACTTAACTTTCAAGTAGAAGGGTATAATGGGTATAAAATGTAATTATGGAATTAATAAACCACCTTGAGATGTTGGTAACTTTTATTTTGGTGAGAATATTCCATATTTAATATCATTATGAAGAGGTGGAGATAGTTTCAAGGACAAGTCAATGTGCACATTGAAGGAGAGGCTGCTCAGTGCCTATTAGAAGCCTATTCACACCACATTTGCATTATATATCTACTATTAGAGGGAATAATATACTATTTTATGAATTTTAAATCCTTTAATTAAGTCAAACAAAGGAGCTACATACCCCACACCTCATTTTAACACCAAAATAGAGTCATCTAAAAAGTGTCAATATATAGAGAGAGTGATTATGATTTTTGTAACTATCATATGCCACCTGGTCTCATTCATGTCTTTTCCTATCAATTTAATCTTATCTCTTATCTCTCAAACATTTTATTTAATTAGGCATTGAGCTATTGTTTTATCATCCTTCAGTTTGGTTTAGTAAAGCTCTACCAAAATTATACATTACCTCTTTGAATCAATAGAAAGATAATTACAGATCTCTTATTTGAATATTAGTGTGAATTTTTGGAGTTTATTTGTAGAATGTATGATTTTTATTATCATATACAATTCCTTTTATGTACCTAAGTTCATTTTATCAAGTTATGTAGGTTGTGTGAAGTGTTGACAAGTAGAGGTGTTCTTGAAGTGTCATGAACTAATAATGTCATATGCAGATGTAGGTTATTATCCTTCAAGTTACAGTACCCTCACTTAACCTTCACATTAGATATTAATATTTATAAATTCATTAAGGGGTCTAATAAATTTTAGTCTTCATCAAGGTCATTAGTGTGTTTGAGAGATAAACCAAGAGTGGATACTCAATCATCAATGCATTGCCACTTTAGTTTAGGTTCTTTCATAAGTTTTCATCTCTTCCCCATTTTCATCCCAATAGGATTAGGTCTTAGAGAGAGATAATTCAAGTCAAAAATTAGTGGAGCTATTCCCATAAAAACTAGAGGTTTGACCTACATCTTACACAGCTCATAACCTATAGGTCAATCCAATGTTAGTCCAAGTTTGAGGAGGGTTTGAATAGTCCTACTTCAACAATGGTGTAACTTGGGTAGCTAAAAAAACCCAACCATTGATGACCTAAAACAAATATTAAAAAGTGTTCATATATATCAAAGTTATGCAAACTTTTTAGGGATGGTGGTTTGCTTAAGTTCCAAAGAAAAACATAAACTTGTATCCAACTTATCCATTTTCCTTCCACTAAGGATCTCGCTCAAGTTTATAAAAATATTGAAATAAACCATACACAATTATATTTTCCAATTCTATGATTTCTAATAAGTATTTAGTCTACAACATAAACTCAGTTGGCAAGTATTGAATGTTTTGAAGCTTGTCAAAACCAAAATATTCAAATTTTCTTTTGATAATGGCTCATACAAGCTCAACATTATGTATATAGTCATATGAATGGAATTAAGTTCCATCCTTAGGGATATATACATAAATTCCTATAATTATTATCAAAAAATACCATTTTGCTTATTTAGACATAAAAAACTAAACCCAAATCAAATATTTATTTTCTTTTGTAAAATCTAAGTATGCAAATAAATAAGTAAAATAATGAATTCAAGTTCAACCAAAATGATCTCAAAATGGATGTCATCTAGAAGAGTAAAATAGAATTTTTCTATTTTATTTTTATTGATCTTGAAAATCTTATTCTCCTCTCCATTGTGTTGATATATTTTTACACTCTCTCTCTCTCTCTCTCTCTCTCTCTCTCTCTCTCTCTCTCTCTCTCTCTCTCTCTCTCTCTCTCTCTCTCTCTCTCTCTCTCTCTCTCTCTCTCTCTCTCTCTCTCTCTCTCTCTCTCTCTCTCTCTCTCTCTCTCTCATTATTCTCCCATAATCTATGCATAAATTGCATGTCCAGGTTATTATCCTTCTATCCAATAAGTTTGGAATAATGGAAATTTGATTCCCACATTCTCAAAATATTTCAATCCTCCATTAACTTGTAGTTTTCCCCTAAATATGGGCATGGTGGTAGAACAAAACCATCATCATGCCAAATTGTAAGGTCAAATCCTGCTATCATGGAAAAATAGAAAACCCTAATTCCTTTTCCATATTACTTCATGTAAAATCACCATGATAATAAAATCATAATATTAAGTCTTGATATTCACAAGACAAAACATAATTTTATTATCTTTCAAATATGTAATATGTGTGTGTGTGCACATGTGCATGCACACACACATGCATGTGTGTGCACCAATGGATGTAAAAACCCATAACATCTAAATCTTCAAAATCCAATTAAATCAATTTGATTTAACTAGATTTTTAAGATTTAGATATTATGGGTTTTTACATTCATTGGCACACATGCGCACCACACACACACACACACACACACACACACACACACACACACACACACACACAGAGAGAGAGAGAGAGAGAGAGAGAGAGAGAGAGAGAGAGAGAGAGAGAGAGAGAGAGAGGAGAGAGAGAGAGAGAGAGAGAGAGAGAGAGAAGAGAGAGAGAGAGAGAGAGAGAGAGAGAGAGAGAGAGGAGAGAGAGAGAGAGAGAGAGAGAGAGAGAGAGATGTGTTTGTGTGTTCTAATGGATGTAAAAACCCATAACATATAAAGCTCTTAAATTTAATTAAATCAATCAACTTTGGGGTGTATCTACTCTTCACTATGGCACCAAAAAGGGACAACAAGCAACCACTTAAAGTAGATTAGTTAAATATCCTAACAAGGTTGATATCATTCCTATGTTATGTTGTAATAATTAAAATGTGCCTAAATAATCAAGATGCATAAATAATCAAACTAAAATAACACACTCCTATATTTTTGAATCATAATGTAGTCAAGTTTAAAATAGCATAGGAAGTTTTCTTAAAGATTTAATGAAAATAATACAACCATCATAAATATAAGTCTAATCAAAGCACTTATAAATTTTCATACTATGTAAATCACAAAAAGTGGTGTGTGCATGGGTTTGATGAATCTCTCTTAGCCCCCAATGTTAGTATTTACACCCTGTCTCTAATGATACTTTCCCTATATACTACCTATGAGGGCAGAATAGTCCTCCAACCACCTCAATCAAATAAATGGGTAGTTAGTTTTAAATCATAATATTTATCAATTATATAACCATAAATAAATAATTGAATGAAAATAATCTACAAATGAATACAATAGCTATCCAATCATAATATTGATCAGAAAAATTAATCATATAATTGTCAATCATACATTATGCATATATATAGATCAGACATTAAAATTAGAACTACAAAATAGTAGTCTCATAATCCAATATTAATGCTTAAATAGTTTTGTTAGAGTGGGATAGGATGTGACATCCTTCCCCCCTAAAATAAGTCATCATCTTGATGACATCTATTTCAATAATAGTTCTATAAATAAAACAATGTTCAATAGAAATATTAGTAATGTTCAGTAGAAATATTATTTGAATAAATGAGGAAATAACCTCAAAAATTCCTCATAGTCCTCCCATGTAGCACTATCCTCAGAATATTGGTCCCATTGGACCTTGCACAGTGATACTTATCTATTGTGCAAGCTAAACTTCTGAGTATCAATTATTTTGATTTTTAGTAGAGGTTCTTGGAAGAATCCAAAATATGTTAATTATAATGATATCTTATGTAGATATAGAAACATGACATAGACATCATAATTATAGATTTCTATTAGAACACAGTGATGTACTTATTAAAGGAATAATTGTAAAAATAATAAATACAGAGCAAGCTAGCATATAATAAATGAGAAATAAATGTTAAATAAAAATAGAGTAATCACCGTGCATAGTAAAATGATAAAAGATAATTTGAAGAACCATATCATGACTATTCTATTAACCTCTATCACATCAAAACCATCTTTAATTACATCTGAGTGATATATAGATCATTCTAAAATGTCATCTCTTTACATTCTAACCTTCTGATATACTCAAAAGGAAATATTCTTCACATTATTCTACCATTGATTAAGCTTACAAGGTCAAATACATCCGAAATAATATACAAAATACAAAATCATATATTCTAAACACATGCCTAACCAATATACTTTATAGTTTTGATGATGTGTACTCTTGAAATGAATGACTTCTAGTTTGAATTTATTATAATTTTGAAATTTACCTATGATATTTATGCATTTGAATCTAATTTCTTCCTAAGAACTTTCCTTCATAGGTCAAGATAAAACCCTTTCATTAACTTCAATCTACTTCTACCATCTAATTTTTCTACTGCTAGCTTATCTTCTTCTTCCTATGACATTATTTCCATATCTACATCATTACTATTTTCCTCCTACTCTTCATCAGACCCTTCTACATACATTGTGCATCCTTTGTTTCCATCATCTTTCAAAGCATCTCTCTACATATTTTCATCTCCAACATCATCTATCCTATCTCTACTCCTATTCATAGTTAATTCTATATCTCTTGCTTTATTCCACCATCTCTACTATTGTAGTTCTCTTTCTAGTCATAAAATTTTCTTTTCACTCTAAATATTTTTATCCTCCATTTTCTAGGATCATGTTTAGGTTTATTTTTCTTGGCTTTGAATTATTCACTTCATCCCACATGCACCCCCATGTCACTCAAAGTGACTACTCTATATTGGATGGAGTAGGCACTATGGCCTTTTCCATAACTAACATCTTTATCAATGTAGGTAGTCACTGTAAAAAAAATTTCCTTATTCCTTGGATAAATTGGTTTTGCATAGTTTCAAATTCTATGTATCCTTATACTACAAATTCAATGATATAACCATCAATAGTTATCTTGTCTAGTAGTCTACCACTCGAGTTCAGTTTGTATTTAGGTTGTGCAGTATTTCAAAATTCTCTTCTATCCAAAATATAAGCTTTATCTTCATTGGGTTAAAGCAATAATAATCTATCCTAGATATCCACATAGATAAAAATATAGGTAACTCACACCAAAATATTTTTTAGATTTCCCCATAGATATGTTCTTGGATAATATCTTACACCCACATTCTCAAACACTTTCACTCCTCCATTTTACTTGTAGTTTTCCCCTAAATCTGGGCATGGTGGTATAAAAAAACCCTCAACATGCCAAATGACAAGGTCAAATCATGTTATCATGGAAAATAGATAACCCTAATTCCTATTCCATATTGATTCACATAAAATTACCATAATAATAAAATCATAATATTAAGTCTTGAGATTCCAAAAACAAAACATAATTTTATTATCCTTCAACTATGTAATATGTGTGTGTGTGTGTGTGTACACTAATGGATGTAAAACCCCATAATGTCTAAATATTCAAAATCTAATTAAATTAATTTTATTTAATTTGATTTTGAAGATTTAGATGTTATGGGTTTTTACATCCATTCACACACACACACACACACACACACACACACACACACACACACACACACACACACACACACACACACACACACACACACACACACACACAGGGGGTATTAGAAATATTGTCATTGATGTCAAAGGTCTATAATTATTGGTGATAAATGCCCCATTGCATTTAATGATATTTGTAATAGTTATATCTTGGCTAATGTGTGTTAATATTTATTTAATATTAATGAATATATTTTTGGTTGCATATGAGACAAAAGAAAGGCCCGTGAAGAAGTCAAAGATTCATGGGGTAAAGACAAAAAAGAATGGGATGCATTTTCCCATGAAGAGTCATCTTGGGGAATTCTAAGAGTTAGCAAGTGAAGACAAAAGAGGAAGGGCATAATTTCTCATGAAGGGACACTTTGAGGACTATGAAAAAGTCACCAAGGTAAAGACAAAAGAGGGAAGGACATTTTTTTTTTATGAAGGGTCACCACATAACTTTTCAAAGTCAAGGATATGAAGGGTCATACAATTTTGGCACCATTTTCCATGAAGAATGAAGGTTCGCAAAGGGGGAAGGAAAAAGGTCATTTGGAAATCTATAAGTAAAGGCTTGAGAAGCCATTTGTAATATGTGAGATAGAGTTTGATTTGATATTGTAATATCTAGCTTAGAAGAGCAATGGGAGAGATGAGTATGATTTGTATTTGTTATATATAGCTTAGAAGAGCAAAGGTGAGAGAGGAAAGAGGTATTGTAATGAACTATCATTTGTTGAGATAAAAACATTGAGAGATAGTTGTGTGGTATACACAAAGGGGTTGGTGCTCCTGTGGGTTGGTGCTCATGTATTGTTGTTATATTGGTGCTCAACAAAGGGGTTGGTGCTCTTATGGGTTGGTACTCATGAATTATTGTTGTGTTGGTGCTCAATAAAGGGGGTTGGCACTCCTGTGGGTTGGTGCTCATAAATTGTTCTCGTGTTGGTGCTCAGTAAAGGGGTTGGTGGTCCTGTGGGTTGGTGCTCAACAAAGGGGTTGGTGCTCCTATAGGTTGGTGCTCATGAATAGTTGTTGTGTTGGTGCTCAGTAAAGGGGTTGGTGCTCTTGTAAGTTAGTGCTTATGAATATTGTTTAAGTTGGTGCTCATTCATATACTTGATATTGTTCTTCATGGTTTTTTCACATTGGGTTTCCACATTATATATGGTATCTCTCTCTATCTTGTGTGGTGTTTATTTTTTTTGTTCTATTTCATATCTTGAATGTTTGGTTAAGTGGAATTTAATTAAGGGAAAGTTTTATAAGATATATGATATACTAATTCACCCACCCTCTCTCAGTATATCTCGTGCTTAATAATTGGTATCAAAGCAGGTTCATTTTGAAAAGTTTTACAGCTTGAAGGTAGATTGGGAAAGCACGATGGCTGGATCACATGAAGGATTTCTAAAAATAAGGCACCTTTGTTTGATGGGATGAATTATTCTTTTTGGAGCATGAGAATGAAGATTTATTTGATGGCCCTTGGATTTCACATATGGCAAGCAGTGGTGGAGGAATATGAAGAGCCACAGACACTTGTAATTACTCCAGAGGAAAATAAGGCAAGTGAATGTAATGCTAAAGCTTTAAATGCTATTTTATGTGGTTTATGTGAATCTAAATTTATTAAAGTTGTGCAATGTAAATCTGCTCATGAAACTTGGGTAAAACTTGAGAATATTTATAAAGGTGATGGAAAATTTTGGCAAGCTAAGCTTCAGACTTTTAGAAGATAGTTTGAAAGTTTGAAGATGGAAGAAGAAGATATAACAAGTTATCTACTATGAGTTGATCAAATATTAAATCAGATTCAAGGTCTTGGAGAAACATTGGAAGATTTAATGGTGGTACAAAAGGTTTTGAGATCTCTACCAATGAGATATGATGCAAATGTTTTGGCAATTGAGGAGAAGAAGAATTTAGCTAAGCTAAATATGGATGAGCTTCATGGTATTCTCATGGCATATGAGATGTGGACTAAATAAGATAAACCATCAAAGAGAGAAGCAATTTTCAAGACATCAAAGAAAGAGAAAGCTAATATTCAAGAATCAAGTGATAGCTCCAGTGATGATGAAGATGACAACGGAGCACTTTTCATTCGCAAGCCAAAAAGGCGAACAGGTAAATATCAAGGAAAATTACCTTTTAAATGTTTTTAAATTGTGGAAATATTGGACATTTTTTAGCTAAATTCCCAAATAAGGGTAATGATGATGAAGAAGAAGAGTCTACATACAAGAATAATTTCAAAGGCAAATCCAAGAAGGGATTTGAGAAGAAGAGCCTGTATTCTAAGGATCCTAGTTCAGCTGAAGATAGTGAAGTCAGAAAATCTATAAGAAGAAGAGATTATATTCATGGCCATACATGAAGATTATCAAGAAGAAGAAGAGGAGGAAGCTAAAGTGAATATGGAAGGAGAACTCATTTGTGCCTTAGAAGAGTTAGAAGTTGTTGAGAAGAAGAATCAAAGATTGATGCACCAGATCGAGAAAAATAAAAAGGAGTCAAAGGAAATTATTGATGATCTAATAGCACACTTTGAAGAATCTAAGAAGAATGAAGAAGATCTAATAGCACATATGGAAATAACAAGAAAATAATGTGAAAGGTATATTATTTAAATTGCCTCTTTAAAAGAAGATATTGAGAAAGCAGTCAATGATAAAGTAGCTAGTGATTTAAAATTTGAGGATAGCACTAACATGCTAAATAAGATATTGGAAAGTCAAAAACCAAATTTAGATAAGACAGGGATCAAATTTGAAAAGAAAAAGAACTATGTTGAAGCTCTTACAAAAGAGTAAACAAAAAGGGGAGAAATGAAGAATACAGAGGACATTTCAAATAGTGAAGGCTGGAGGGA
Source organism: Torreya grandis (assembly GCA_037957365.1). NCBI lineage: Eukaryota > Viridiplantae > Streptophyta > Pinopsida > Cupressales > Taxaceae > Torreya > Torreya grandis. The sequence continues at coordinate 1,353,493 of JARHVA010003325.1, read as the reverse complement.
ATAAAGTTATAAAAGGGCAATCAAGTCAGAGATATATAGATAGGTCTTATTTTTATGGCTATTGTTTTTATTGTAATGGATATGGTCATAAGAAATTATAATGTATAAAAAGAGCTAATAGTTTCAGAAATAAAGGAGAATGAAAGTCAAGTAGATTCAAGCAGAAGCTACAACTCTTTTTCTCCTCTATCAAGCTTTGATGAAGAGACCATAGTATGCTACAAGTGTAACAACTTTGGACACATAACTTGGTACTATAGAAGTGTGTTTGAGTCAGTCAAGAAGGATCAGAGTTTCAAAGCTCCGTCCATCAAGAAGAAGGTTTAGACATGTTCATGGCAAAAGAAACAACCTAAAGATTTTATGATGGTTCAAATAGCTCTGCATGTAAGAAATGAAGATCAGCCATGGTTAGTTGATAGTAGATGTTTAAGGAATATGATAGGAGATAAGAGTAAGTTCATAACTCTAAATAATACCAATGATGGCACAATGAGATTTGGAGATAAAACCATTACCAGGATAGCCGAAAAAGGTACTTTGAGTTTGGATTATGGTAGAACTAAGGACTAAGAATGTTTTGTATGTAAAAGGTCTTAAGCATAATCTGTTGAGTGTTTAGTCAAGTTTGTGATCAAGGATACATATTAAAGTTTCATGTAGAAGGTTGTGAGATTAGAAGAAAAGATTCAAATGAGTTGATTGTAAATGCTCAAAGGATAGACAATAATTTAAATGTATTGCCAGATATCTTCTCAAAGGCATGATCAAAGGACATATTCAAGGATCTATGAGAGGAGTTAGGATTAATTTATACTACTTCCTTCCATTGATGTTCAACATTAGTTGAGGGGGAGCTAAGTGTTAGGTCCATGTAGGCCCTTTGCCATTGATGTCAAAGGGGGAGAATAATAGGTACAGGTACAGGCTACTATAGCAAGGGGGGAGTTACTGTATGTTTTCAGATGACAGGATGTGCAGGTGATAGGATGTGGCAGTTTTAAGATTGAGGTTGCCATCAATGATAAAGGGGGGAGATTGTTGTAAATATTTTCATTGATGTCAAAGGTCTAGCATTATTGGTGATAAAGGCCCCATTGCATTTAATGATATTTTTAATAGTTATATCTTGGCTAATGTGTGTTTATTATTTATTTAATATTAAATAATATATTTTTGGTTACATATGAGACAAAAGAAGGGCCCATGAAGAAGTCAAAGAGTCACGAGGTAAATACAAAAGAAGATTGGGATACATTTCCCATGAAGAGTCATCTTGGGGAATTCCAGGAGTCAGCAAGTGAAGACAAAAGAGGAAGGGCACAATTTCTCATGAAGGGTCACCACATGACTTTTCAAAGGCAAGGATATGAAGGGTCATACAATTTTGGCACCATTTCCATGAAGATTGAAGGGTCACAAAGGGGGAAGGCCAAAGGTCATTTGGGAAAACTATAAATAAAGGCTTGAGAAGCCATTTGTAATATGTGAGATAGATTTTGATTTGATATTGTAATATCTAGCTTAGAAGAGCAATGGGAGAGATGATTATGATTTGTATTTTTTATATCTAGCTTAGAATAGCAAAGGTGAGAGAGGAAAGAGATATTGTAATGAACTATCATTTGTTGAGATAGAAACATTGAGAGATAGTTGTGTGGTATACACAGAGGGGTTGGTGCTCCTATGGGTTGGTGCTCATGAATTTTTTCTATGTCGGTGCTCAGCAAAGGGGTTAGTGCTCCTGTGGGTTGGTGCTCATGAATTTTTGTTGTGTTGGTGTGCTCAGCAAAGGGGTTGGTACTCTTGTGGGTTGGTGCTCATGAATTGTTGTTGTTTCGGTGCTCAGCAAAGGGGTTGGTGCTCCTGTGGGTTGGTGCTCATGAATTGTTACTATGTTGGTGCTCAGCAAAGGGGTTGGTGCTACTGTAAGTTGGTTCTTGTGAATATTGTTTAAGTTGGTGCTCATTCATATACTTGAGATTGTTCTATGTGGTTTTTCACATTGGGTTTCCACATTATATATGGTGTCTCTCTCTATCTTGTGTGGTGTTTATTTTTTTTGTTTTATTTCATATCTTGAATGTTTGGTTAAGTGGAATTTGATTAAGGGAAAGTTTTATAAGATATATGATATATTGATTCACCCCCCTCTCTTAGTATATCTCATGCTTAACAATTGGTATCAGAGCAGGTTCCTTTTGAAAAGTTTTACAGCTTGAAGGTAGATCAGGAAAGCAAAATGACTAGATCACATGAAGGATTTTTACAAATAAGGCACCTTTGTTTGATGGGATGAATTATTCTTTTTGGAGCATGAGAATGAATATTTATTTGATGGGCCCTTAGATTTGACATATGGCAAGCAGTGGTGGAGGAATATGAAGAGCCACAGACACTTGTAATTATTCCAGTAGAAAAGAAGGCAAGTGAATGTAATGTTAAACCTTTAAAATGTTATTTTATGTGGTTTATGTGAATATAAATTTGTTAAAGTTATGCAATGTAAATCTACTCATGAAACTTTGGTAAAACTTGAGAATATTTATAAAGGTGATGGAAAAGTTTGGCAAGCTAAGCTTTAGACTTTTAGAAGATAGTTTGAAAGTTTGAAGATGGAAGAAGAAGAAGATATAACAAGTTATCTCTTGCGAGTTGATCAAATAGTAAATTAGATTCAAGGTCTTAGAGAAACATTGGAAGAGTCAAAAGTGGTACAAAAGGTTTTGAGATCTCTACCAATGATATATGATGCAAATGTTTTGGCAATCAAGGAGATGAAGAATTTAGCTAAGCTAAAAATGGATGAGCTTTATGGTATTCTCATGGCATATGAAATGTGGACTGAACAAGATAAACCATCAAAGAGAGAAGTAGCTTTCAAGACATCAAATAAAGATAAATATAAGATTTAAGGATCAAGTGATAGTTCCAGTGATGATGAAGATGACAACGGAGCACTTTTCATTCGCAAGCCAAAAAGGGGAATAGGTAAATATCAAGGAAAAATTACCTTTTAAATGTTTTTAATTATGGAAATATTGGACATTTTTTTAGCTAAATTCCCAAATAAGGGTAATGATGATGAAGAATAAAAGTCTACATACAAGAAGAATTTCAAAGGCAAATCCAAGAAGGGATTCGAGAAGAAGAGCCTGTATTCTAAGGATCCTAGCTCAGCTAAAGATAGTGGAGTCAGTGATCCAGAAGAAGAAGAAATTATATTCATGGCCATACATGAAGATGATCAAGAAGAAGAAGAAGAAGAATAGGAAGCTGAAGTGAATATGGAAGGAGAACTCATTTGTGCCTTAGAAGAGTTAGAAGCTGGTTAGAAGAAGAATCAAAGATTGATGAGCCAGATCTAGAAAAATGAAAAGGAGTCAAAGGAAATTATTGATGATCTAACAGCACACTTGGAAGAATCCAATAAGCATGAATAAGATCTAATAGCACAATTGGAAATATCAAGAAAAGAATGTGAAATGTATGTTATTTAAATTTCCTCTTTAAAAGAAGATATTGAGAAAGCAGTCAATGATAAAGTAGTTAGTGATTCAAAATTTAAGGATAGCACTAACATGATAAATAAGATATTGGAAAGTCAAAAAGAAAATTTAGATAAGACAAGGATCAGATTTGAAAATAAAAAGAACTATGTCGAAGCTCTTACAAAAGAGGAAATAAAAAGGGGAGAAGTGAAGAATACAGAGGACATTTCAAATAGAGAAGTCTAGAGGGAACAAAGCTACAAAAAGGCAATCAAGTCAAAGATATATAGATAGGTCTTATTTTTATGGCTATTGTTTTTATTGCAATGGATATGGTCACAAGAAATTAAAATGTATAAAAAGAGCTAAAATTTTCAGAAATAAGGAGAAGGAAATTCAAGTAGAGTCAAGCAGAAGCTACAACTCTTTTTCTCCTCTATCAAGCTTTGATGAAGAGACCATAGTATGCTACAAGTGCAAACAACTTCATACACATAGCTTGGTACTATAGAAGCATGTTTGATTCAGTCAAGAAGGATCAGATTTTCAAAGCTCCATTCATCAAGAAGAAGGTTCAGACATGTTCATGGCAAAAGAAACAACCTAAAGATTTTATGATGGTTTAGACAGCTCTGCATGTAAGAAATGAAGATCAGCCATGGTTTGTTGATAGTGGATATTTGAGGCATATGAAAGGAGATAAGAGTAAGTTCATAACTCTAAATAAGATCAATGGTGGCACAGTGAGATTTGGAGATAAAACCATTGCCAGGATAGCCAAAAAAGGTACTTTGAGTTTGGATTATGGTAGAACTAAGACTAAGAATGTTTTGTATGTAAAAAGTCTTAAGCATAATCTATTGAGTGTTATTCAAATATGTGATCAAGGATACATATTAAAGTTTCATGAAGAAGGTTGTGAGATTAGAAGAAAAGATTTAAATGAGTTTATTGCAAATGCTCAAAGGATAGACAACAATTTATATGTATTGTCAAATATCTTCTCAAAGGCACGATCAAAGGGACACATTCAAGGATCTATGAGAGGAGTTGGGATTAATTTATATTACTTCCTTCCATTGATGTTCAACATTAGTTGAGGGGGAGCTAAGTGTTAGCTCTAGGTAGGGCCCTTTGCCATTGATGTCAAAGGGGGAGAATAATAGGTAAAGGTACATGCTGTTATAGTAAGGGGGAGTTACTGTATGTTTTCAAATGACAAGATGTGTAGGTGATAGGATGTGGCAGTTTGTAGTTTTAGGATTGAGATTGCCATCAATTGATAAAAGGGGAGATTATTGTAAATATTTTCATTGATGTCAAAGGTCTATAATTATTGGTGATAAAGGCCCCATTGAATTTAATGATATTTGTAATAGTTATATCTTGGCTAATGTGTGTTAATATTTATTTAATATTAATGAATATATTTTTGGTTGCATATGAGACAAAAGAAGGGCCCATGAAGAAGTCAAAGAGTCATGGGGTAAAGACAAAATAAGAATGGGATGCATTTTTCCATGAAGAGTCATCTTGGGGAATTCCAAGAGTCAGCAAGTGAAGACAAAAGAGGAAGGGTGAAATTTCTCATGAAGGGACACTTTGAGGAATACAAAAAGTCACCAAGGTAAAGACAGAAGAGGGAAGGACATTTTTGCTCATGAAGGGTCACCACATGAATTTTCAAAGGAAAGGATATGAAGGGTCATACAAGTTTGACACCATTTTCTATGAGGATTGAAGGGTCACAAAGGGGAGAAGGCCGAAGGTCATTTGAAAGCTATAAATAAAGGCTTGAGAATCCATTTGTAATATGTGAGATAGAGTTTGATTTGATATTGTAATATCTAGCTTGGAAGAGCAATGGGAGAGATGAGTATGATTTGTATTTTTTATATCTAGCTTAGAAGAGCAAAGGTGAGAGAGGAAAGAGATATTGTAATGAAATATCATTTGTTGAGATAGCAACATTGAGAGATAGTTGTGTGATATACATAAACGGGTTGGTGCTACTGTGGGTTGGTGCTCATGAATTTTTGTTGTGTTGGTGCTCAACAAAGGGGGTTGGTGCTCCTATGGGTTGGTGCTCATGAATTGTTATTGTGTTGGTGCTCAACAAAGGGGTTGGTGCTCATGAATTGTTGTTGTGTTGGTTCTCAACAAAGGGGTTGGTTCTCCTATGGGTTAGTTCTCATGAATAGTTATTGTGTTGGTGCTCAACAAAGGGGTTGGTGCTCCTTTATGTTGGTGCTTGTGAATATTATTTGACTTGGTGCTCATTCATATACTTGAGATTGTTCTCTGTGGTTTTTCCCACATTGGGTTTCCACGTTATATATGGGTGTCTCTCTCTATCTTCTATGGTGTTTATTGTTTTAGTTTTATTGCATATCTTGAATGTTTGGTTAAGTGGAATTTGATTAAGGGAAAGTTTTATAAGATATATGATATACTGATTCACCCCCCCTCTCATTATATCACATGCTTAACAGGGGGAGAGAGACATATGTGTGTGTGTTTTTGTGTACCAATGGATGTAAGAACCCATACCCTCTAAAGCTTTGAAATTCAATTAAATGAATTGACTTTAGGTTGTATCTACTCTTCACTATGCCAACAAAAAAGGAAAACAAGAAACCAATTAAAGGAGATTAGTTAAATAACCTAAAAAGGTTGATATCATTCCTATGTTATGTCACAATAAGTATAATGTGCCTAACTAAATCAATATGCACAAACAATCAAACCAGACCAACACACTCCTATATTTAATGTAGTTAAGATTAAAATAGCATAGGAATTTTACTTAAAGATTTAAAGAAAATAATACAACCATCATAAATTTAAGTCTAATCAAAACACCTAGAACTTTACATACTATGTAAATCATGAAAAGTGGTGTGTGCATAGGTTTGGTGAATCTCTCTCAAACCCTATTGTTGGTATCTACACCCACTCTTTGATGATACTATCCCTCTATACTACCTGTGAGGGAATAATATTCCTCTAACCATCTCAATCAAATAAATAGGTAGTTAGTCTAAAATCATAATATTTATCAATATATAGCCATAAATAAACAATTGAATGCAAATAATCTACAAATGAATCATCATGATCATAAAACATATTATGACATATGCAATAGCTATCAAATCATAATATTGATCATAAAAAATAAATCATATAATTGTCAATCATACATTATGTATATATATAGATCAGACATTAAAATCACAACTACTAATTAGTAATCTCATAATTCACTATTAATTATTAAATAGTTTTGTTAGAGTGGGATAAGATGTGACATCCTTCCCCCCTAAAATAGGTCATCATCTTTATGACATTTATTTCAATAATAGTTCTATAAATAAAATAATATTTCAAAAAAATATTATTGATGTTTCAAAGAAATATTATTTGAATAAATGAAGAAATAACCTCAAAAATTCTTCATAGTCATCCCATGTAGCACTATCCTCAAAATATTGGTCCCATTGGACCTTGCACTATGATACTTCTCTATTATGAAATCTAAACTTATGAGTATCAATTATTTTGATTATTAGCAGAGGTTCTTGGAAGAATCCAAAACATACTAATTATAAGGATAACTTGCGTAGATATAGAAACATGACATAGACATCGTAATTCTAGATTTATATTATAAAACATTAATGTACTTATTAAAGGAATAATCATATAAATAATAAATACAGAGCAAGCTAGCATATAATAAATGAGAAATAAATGTTAAATCAAAATAGAGTAATCATTGTGTATATTAAAATGATAAAAGATAATTTTAAGAACCATATCATGACTATTCTATTAACCTCTATCACATTAGAACCATCTTTCATTACATTTTGAGTGATATATAGATCATTCTAAAGTGTTATCTCTTTACATTCTAGCCTTTTGATATACTCAAAATGAAAGATTCTTCACATTATTCTACCATTGATTAAGCTTATAAGGTCAAATACATCTAAAATACTATACAAAAGATAAACTCATATATTTTTTGCACATGTCTAGCCAATTATACTGCATAGTTCTGATGATGTGTACTCTTGAAATGAATGACTTCGAGTTTGAATTTATTATAATTTTGAACTTTACCTATGATAATTCTTAATTTGAATCTAACTTCTTCCTAATAACTTTCCTTCCTAGGTCAAGATAAAAACCCTTTCATTAATTACAATCTACTTCTACCATTTAATTATTCTATTTCTAGCTTATCTTCTTCTTCCTGCTACATTATTTTCATATCTACATCATTTTTACTTTCTTCCTACTCTTCATCAGACCCTTCTACATACATTGTGCATATTTTTTTTGCAGCATCTTTCAAATCATCTCTCTACATATTTTCATCTCCAACATCATCTACCCTATCTCTACTCCTATTCATAGTTAATTATAGACTCTTGCTTTATTCCACCATCTCTACTATTGTAGTTCTCTTTCTAGTCATAAAATTTTATTTTCACTCTAAATCTTTTTATCCTCCATTTTCTAGAATCGTGTTCAAGTTTATATTTCTTAGATTCACATTATTCACTTCATCCCACATGCACCCCATGTCACTCAAAGTGACTACTCCATGTTGGCTGGAGTAGGCACCATGGCCTTTTCCACAACCAACATCTTTATCAATGTAGGTGGTCACTATACAAAACTTCTCCTTATTCCTTAGATAAATTAGCCTTGCATAGTTTCAAATTATATGTATCATTATACTATAAATTTAGTGATATAACCATCAATAGTTGTCCTTATCTAGTAGTCTACCACTTGAGTTTTATTTGTATCTAGGTTTTCTAGTCTTTCTAACTTCTCTTCTATCCATAATATAAGCTTTATCCTCATTGGGTTGAAACAATAATAATCTACCCTAGATAAAAATATAGGTAACTCCCACCAAAATATTTTGTAGATTTCACCATAGATATGCTCTTGGATAAATATCTTTCACCCACATTGTCAAACTCTTTCACTCCTATATTTACTTTTATTTTTCCCCTAAATCTGGGCATGATGGTAGAAAAAAACCCTCATCATGAAAAATGGCAAGGTTAAATCATGCTATCATGGAAAATAGGCAACCCTAATTCCTTTTCCATATTACTTCATGGAAAATTACCATAATAATAAAATCATAATATTAAGTCTTGAGATTCCCAAAAAAAAATGTAATTTTATTATCTTTCAACTATGTAATATGTGTGTGTGTGTACATGCACGTGTGTGTGTACATGCATGTGTGTGTGCACTAATGGATGTAAAAAACCATAACATCTAAATCTTCAAAATCTAATTAAATCAATTTGATTTAGTTGTATTTTGAATCTTTATACATTATGGGTTTTTACATCTATTAGCACACACGTGCATGCATGCACGCGTGCACACGCGCACGCACACACACACACACACACACACACACACACACACACACACACACACACACACACACACACACACACACACACACACACACACACACACACACACACACACACACAGAGAGAGAGAGAGAGAGAGAAAGAGAGATGTGTGTGTTTGTTTTTTGTGTGCCAATAGATGTAAAAACCCATAACATATAAATATTTGAAATTTAATTAAATCAATTTACTTTTGGGTGTATTTACTCTTCACTATGCCACCAAAAAAGGACAAAAATCAACCAATTAAAGGAGATTAGTTAAATAATCTAACAAGGTTGATAGAATTCCTATGCTATACTGCAATAAGTAATATGTGCCTAACTAAATCAATATGCATAAATAATCAAACCAAACCAACACACCTATATTTTTGAATCATAATGTATTCAAAATTAAAATAACATAGGAAGTTTTATTAGATATTTAATGAAAATAATAAAACCATCATAAATCTAAGTCTAATCAAAGCACCTATAACTTTGTATACTATGTAAATGATAAAAAGTGGTATATGCATGGGTTCGGTGAAGATTTCTCAACCCCTAATGTTTGTATCTACACCCCTCTCTGATGATACTCTCCCTTTATACTACCTATGAGGGTGGAACAATCCTCTAACCACCTCAATCAAATAAATTGGTAGCTAGTATGAAATCATAATATTTATCAATATATAACCATAAATAAACAATTGAATGGAAATAATCTACAACTTAATCATCATGATCATAAAACATATTATGACATATGCAATAGCTATCCAATCATAATATTGAACATAAAAACAAATCATATAATTGTCAATCATATATATATATATATATATATATATATATATATTAGACATTAAAATCAAAACTACAAATTAGTAGTCTCATAATCCAATATTAATGCTTAAATAAATTTGCGTGGGATAGGATGTAATATCCTTCCCCCTTAAAATAGGTCATCATCCTAATGACATTTGTTTTAATAATAGTTTTGTAAATAAAATAATGTTTAGTAAAAATATTATTAATGTTCATTAGAAAAATTATTTGAATAAATGAGGAAATAGCCTAAAAAATTCTTCATAGTCCTCCCATGTAGCATTATCCTCAAAATATTGGTCCCATTGGAACTTTAACTATGATACTTCTCTATTATGTAAGCTAAGCTTATGAGTATCAATTATTTGATTATTATCAAAGGTTCTTGGAAGACTCCAGAACATGCTAATTATAAGATTAGCTTATGTAGATATAGAAACATGCATAGACATTGTAACTCTAGATTTTTATTAGAAAACATTGATGTACTTATTAAATGAATAATCATAGAAATAATAAGTATAGAGCAAGCTAGCATATACTAAATGAGAAATAAATGTTAAATCAAAATAGAGTAACCACTACGTATAGTAAAATGATAAAATATAATTTGAAGAACCATATCAGGACTATGTTATTAACCTCTATCACATCATAACCATATTTCATTACATCTTAGTGCTATATATATCATTTTAAAGTGTTGTCTCTTTACATTCTAGCCTTTTAATATACTCAAAAGAAAATGTTCTTCACATTCTTCTACCATTGATTAAGCTTACAAAGTCAAACACATCCAAAAGACTATACAAAAGACAAAATCATATATTTTGAACACATGTCTAGCTAATTATACATCATAGTTTTGATGATGCATACTCTTGAAATAAATGACTTCTAGATTGAATTTATTATAATTTTGAACTTTACCTATGATATTTTTGCATTTGAATCTAACTTCTTCCCAAAAAATTTCCTTCCTAGGTCGAGATAAAAACCCTTTCATTAACAAGGATCTACTTATACCATCTAATTATTTTTTTACTAGCTTATCTTCTTCTTCTTGCTACATTATTTTCATATCTACATCATTTCTATTTTTTTTCCTACTCTTCATTAGACCCTTCTACATACATTGTGCATCCTTTGTTTCCAACATCTTTTAAATGATCTCTCTACATATTTTCATCTCCAACATCATTTACCATATATCTACTCCTATTCATAGTTAATTTTGGATCTATTGCTTTATTCCACCATGTTTATTATTTTATATATCTTTCTAGTCATAACATTTTATTTTTACTTTGAGTCTTTTTTTCCTCTATTTTCTAGGATCATGTTCAAGTTTCTTTTTCTCAGCTTCACATTATTCACTTCATCCCACATGCACCCCAAAGGCAGTCAAAGTGACTACTCCATGTTTGCTATGGTAGTCACCATGGCCTTTTCTATAACCAACATCTTTATCAATGTAGGTAGTCACTATAAAAAAAATCTCTTTATTCCTTGGATAAATTGGTATTACATAGTTTCAAAGTCTATGTATCTTTATATTGCAAATTTAGTGATATAACCATCAATCTTTGTCCTTGTCCAATAGTCTACCACTTGAGTGTAGTCTATATCTAAGTTTTTTAGTCTTTCTAACTTCTCTTATATCCACATTATAATCTCTATCCTCATTGGGTTGAATCAATAATAATCTACCCCAAATATCCACATAGATAATAATATAGGTAACTCACGCCAAAATATTTTTATATTTCCCCATAGATATGCTCTTGGATAATTTATTTCACCCACATTATCAAATTCTTTCACTCCTCCATTTACTTTTAACTTTCCCCTAAATATGGGCATGGTGGTAGAATAAAACCTTCATCATGCCAAATGGCAAGGTCAAAGCATGCTATCATGAAAAATAGACAACCCTAATTCCTTTTCACTATTAGATCATGGGAAATGACCATGAAATAAAATAATAATATTAATTCTTGAGATTCCCAAAATAAAACATAATTTTATTATCTTTTAACTATGTAATATGTGTGTGCACGCACATGTATGCGTATGTACATGTGCATGAACACGCATGTGAGTTTGTGTGCACTAATGGATGTAAAAACCCATAACATCTAAATATTCAAAATCTAATTAAATAAATATGATTTATTTGGATTTCAAAGTTTTAGATGTTATGGATTTTTAGATCCATTGGCATGCGCACGCGCGCACACACACACACACATGTATGAATGTACACACAAAAAAACACACATACAAAGAGAGAGAGAGAGAGAGAGAGAGAGAGAGAGAGAGAGAGAGAGAGAGAGAGAGAGAGAGAGAGAGAGAGAGAGAGAGAGAGAGAGAGAGAGAGAGAGAGAGAGAGAGAGAGAGAGAGAGAGAGAGAGGTGGGTAACAATGGATATAAAAACCCATAACATCTAAAACTTTGATTTTCAAGTAAATTAATTTACTTTGGGGTGTATTTACTCTTCATTATGCCACCAAAAATGGACAAAAATAAACCACTTAAAGGAGATTAGTTAAATAAGATAACAAGGTCAATATCATTCCTATGTTATGTTGCAATAATTAAAATGTGCCTAACTAAATCAAGATGCATAAACAATCAAACCAGACCAACACACTCCTATATTTTTGAATCATAATGTAGTCAAGATTGAAATATCATAGGAAGTTTGCTTAAATATTTAATTAAAATAATACAACCATCATAAATCTAAGTCTAATAAAATCACCTATAACTTTCCATACTATGTAAATCATGAAAATAGGTGTGTGCATGGGTTCGGTGAAGCTCTCTCAACCCCCAATGTTGGTATCTACACCCCCTCTCTAATGATACTCTACTTCTATACTACTTGTGAGGGCTGAACAATCCTCCAACCACCTCAATCAAATAAATGGGTAGTTAATCTAAAATCATAATATTTATCAATAAATAACCATAAATAAACAATTGAATACAAATAATCTACAAATGAATCATCATGATCACAAAAAATATTATGACATATGTAATAGCTATCCAATCATAATATTGATCATAAAAAAAAATCATATAATTTTCAATCATACATTATGCATATATATAGATCAGACATTAAAATCAGAAACTATAAATTAGTAGTCTCATAATCCACTATTAATTCTTAAATAATTTTGTTAGAGTGGGATGGGATGTGACATCCTCCCATCCCCTAAAATTGGTCATCATCTTGATGACATTTATTTCAATAATAGTTCTATAAATAAAATAATGTTTAGAAAAAATATTATTAATGTTCAGTAGAAATATTATTTGAATAAATGAGGAAATAGCCTCAAAAATTCCTCATAGACCTCCCATGTAGCACTATCATCAGAATATTGGTCCCATTGGATCTTGCACTATGATACTTATCATTATGTAAGCTAAGCTTGTGAGTATCAATTATTTTGATTATTAGTATAGGTTCTTTGTAGACTCCATAATATACTAATTATAAGGATAGCTTACATAGATATAAAAACATGACATAGACATCATAATTATAGATTTCTATTATAAAACATTGATGTACTTATTTAAAGGAATAATCATATAAATAATAAATATAGAGCAAGCTAGCATATACTAAATGAGAAATAAATGTTAAATCAAAATAGAGTAACCGCTGTGCATAGTAAAATGATAAAAGATCATTTTAAGAACCATATCAAGACTATTTTATTAAACTCTATCATATCAGAACCATCTTTCATTACATTTGATTTCTATATATATCATTCTAAAACATTATCTCTTTACATTCTAGCCTTTTGATATATTCAAAAGGAAAAAAAAATTCATTCTTCTACCATTAATTAAGCTTATAAGGTCAAATACATCTAAAAGACTATACAAAAGACAAAATCATATATTTTGAACACATGTCTAGCTAATTATACTTCATAGTTTTGATGATGCGTACTCTTGAAATGAATGACTTCTATTTTGAATTTATTATAATTTTGAACTTAACCTATGATATTTTTGCATTTGAATTTAACTTCTTCCTAGGAAATTTCCTTCCTAGGTCAAGATAAAAACCCTTTTATTAACTGTGATCTACTTATACCATCTAATTATTCTGTTACTAGCTTATCTTCTTCTTCTTGCTACATTATTTACATATCTACATCATTTCTATTTTCTTTTGACTCTTCATCAGACCCTTCTACATACATTGTGCATCCTTTGTTTCTAGCATATTTCAAATCATCTCTCTACATATTTTCATCTCCAACATTGTCTACCCTATCTCTACTCCTATTCATAGTTAATTTTGGATCTCTTTCTTTATTCCACCATCTCTATTATTGTATTTATCTTTCTATTCATAAAATTTTCTTTTCACTTTGAGTCTTTTTTTCCTCCATTTTCTAAAAATCGTGTTCAAGTTTATTTTTCTTGGCTTCACATTATTCACTTCATCCCACATACACCCCCAAGTCACTTGAAGTGACTAATCCATGTTGGTTGAAGTAGGCACCATGGCCTTTTCCACAACCAACATCTTTATCAGTGTAGGTAGTCACTGTAAAAAAATTCCTTATTCCTTAGATAAATTGGTCTTGCATAGTTTCAAAGTCTATGTATCCTTATACTACAAATTCAATGATATAACCATCAATAGTTGTCTTTGTCCAGTATTCTAACACTTGAGTCTAATCTATATTTAGGTTGTGTAGTCTTTATAACTTCTCTTCTATCTATAATATAAGCTCTATCCTCATTGGGTTGAATCAATAATAATCTACCCCAGATATCCATATAGATAACAATATATGTAACTCACACCAAAATATTTCATAGATTTCCCCATATATATTTTCTTGGATAATCTCTTTTACCCACATTCTCAAACTCTTTGACTCCTCCATTAACTTATAGTTTTCCCCTAAATCTAGGCATGGTGGTAGAACAAAAACCTCATCATACTCATAAGTAATGCAAAAGAAGATAATGTTGTTATATTATCCAAGATTGAGCCTAAGATTCTTATATAATAAAGAAAAGAAATTTTTTCGATAGGTATTATGAATGAGGAGTTAGACAAAATAAAGAAGAATGAGACTTGGGAACTAATTCCTCGTCTTAAAGACAAGAATGTTATTGACAGAAAATGGGTGTTTAGAAACAAGTTGAGTGAATATGGAGAACTCACTAGGAACAAGGATAGATTGGTATGTAAGGGATATTAACAATTTTAAGGTGTAGGCTTTGAGGAGACCTTTACACTAGTAACAATAGAGACCATCATATTATTTTTGGTATATGTAGGATCAAAGGATTCAAGGTATATTAGATGGATGTCAAATATGCCTTTTAGATTGGGAATTTAGAATAAGTGTACATTGATAAACCTAAATGATTCTCACCATCGGATGAAAAATACTATTTTAATAGATTTAAAAAGGCTCTATATGTTCTAAATCAAGCTCTTAGATCTTGGTTTGTTAGGTTGGACAAGTATTTGTTGGATCAAGGAATCAAAAGAGAAGTTATAGATAGTAATCTATACATCAAGATAGAAGACTACCATCAGGTAATAGTAGTTTTCAAGGTGGATGAAAACATGTTTGGTGGAAACAATGAAAACATGACAAAGGCCTTTACAAAGGTTATGAAGAAAGAGTTTAATATGTCGATTCTAGGAGAACTATAATTCTTTCTTGGGTTAAAAATTACTCAATATAAAAAAGGTATATTCATATCACAATCCAAGTTTATAAGAGAGATGTTGAATAAGTTTGAGATGTAAGATTACAAGTTAGTATACCAATGATCACATGATGTAAGTTTAAAATGGAAGATGAATCTTCAAAGTTCAATAAGATGTCATATAGGTCAATGATTGGAATTTTATTGTACACCACTACTTTTAAACCTAACATCATCTAAGCTATAGGTGTTGTGGGAAGGTTTAAAATATATTCAAAGGAGAATAATATAAAGGTAGTCAAAAGGATACTTAGGTATCTCAAGGAGACTATTGGAGTATGCATTTTGGTATCTAAGAAGTAAGGAGTTTAATTTGATAGCTTACATAGATGCAAATTGTAATAATATAAGCTCTATCCTCATTGGGTTGAATCAATAATAATCTACCCCAGATATCCATATAGATAACAATATATGTAACTCACACCAAAATATTTCATAGATTTCCCCATATATATTTTCTTGGATAATCTCTTTTAACCACATTCTCAAACTCTTTGACTCCTCCATTAACTTATAGTTTTCCCCTAAATCTAGGCATGGTGGTAGAACAAAAACTCTTTGACAAATGGCAAGGTCAGATCATACCATCATGGAAAATAGACAACCCTAATTCCTTTTCCATATTGCTTCATGGAAAATTACCATGATAATAAAATCAAAATATTAAGTCTTGAGATTCCCAAAACAAAAAATAATTTTATTATCTTTTAACTATGTAATATGTGTGTGTCTACATACATCGTGCACATGCACACACATGTGTGTGCACCAATAGATGTAAAAACCCATAGCATATAAATCTTTGAAATCTAATTTTAGTTGAGAGAGCTTCATCAAACCCATGCACACATCACTTTTCATGATTTATATAGTATGTAAAGTTATAGGTGCTTTGATTAGACTTATATTTATGATGGATGCATTATTTTCATTAAATATTTAAGCAAACTTCCTATGCTATTTTAATCTTGACTATATTATGATTCAAAAATATAGGAGTGTGTTGGTCTAGTTTGATTATTTTTGCATCTTTATTTATTTAAACACATTTTACTTATTGTAACATAACATAGGAATGATATTGACCTTGTTATGTTATTTAACTGATATACTTTAAGTGGTCTCTTTTTGGTGGCATAGTGAAGAGTAGATACACACTAAATTACATTGATTTAATTAAATATCAAATATTTAGATGTTATGGGGTTTTACATCCATTAGCACATAAACACACACAAATCTCTCTCTCTCTCTCTCTCTCTCTCTCTCTCTCTCTCTCTCTCTCTCTCTCTCTCTCTCTCTCTCTCTCTCTCTCTCTCTCTCTCTCTTTGTGTGTGTGTGTGTGTGTGCGTGCAACTAGATGCGTACGTGCACATGTGTGCCAATGGATGTAAAAAACCATAACATCTAAAGATTTAAAATCCAATTAAATCAATTTGTGCCAATGAATGTAAAAAACCATAACATCTAAATATTTGAAATCCAATTAAATCTATTTAAAAACCATAACATCTAAATATTTGAAATCTAATTAAATCAAATAGATTTAATTGGATTTCAAATCTTTAGATGTTATGGTTTTTTACATCCATTGGCACACATGTGGTTGCACACATGTGTGCATGCACGCACGCACACACGCACGCACGCACGCACGCACGCACGCACGCACGCACGCACACACACACACACACACACACACACACACACACACACACACACACACACACACACACACACACACACACACACACACACACACACACACACACACACACACACACACACACACACACACACACACACAGAGAGATTTGTGTGTGTTTATGTGCTAATGGATGTAAAATTCCATAACATCTAAATATTTGATATTCAATTAAATCAATGTAATTTAGGGTGTATCTACTCTTCATTATGCCACCAAAAAGAGACCACTTAAAGGATATCAATTAAATAACATAACAAGGTCTATAGCATTCCTATGCTATGTTTCAAAAAGTAAAATGTGTTTAAATAAATAAAGATGCAAAAATAATCAAACTAGACCAACACACTCCTATATTTTTGAATCATAATATAGTCAAGATTAAAATAGCATAGGAAGTTTGCTTAAATATTTAATGAAAATAATGCATCCATCATAAATATAAGTCTAATTAAAGCACCTATAACTTTACATATTATATAAATCATGAAAAGTGGTGTGTGCATGGGTTTTATGAAGCTCTCTCAACCTCTAATGTTAGTATCTATACCCCCTCTCTGATGATACTCTCCCTCAATACTACCTATGAGGGCAGAACAATCCTCCAACCACCTTAATCAAATAAATGGGTAGTTAGTCTGAAATCATAATATTTATCAATATATAACCATAAATAAACAATTTAATGCAAATAATCTAAAAGTGAATCATCATGATCATAAAACATATTATGACATATGAAATAACTACCCAATCATAATATTGATCATAAAAATAAATCATATAATTGTCAATCATACATTATGCATATGTCTAGATAAGACATTAAAATCAAAACTATAAATAGTAGTCTCATAATCCACTATTAATTCTTAAACTATTTTTTTAGAGTGGGATAGGATGTGACATCCTTCCCCCTTAAAATAGGTCATCATCTTGATGACATTTATTTCAACAATAATTCTATAAATAAAATAATGTTTAGCAAAAATATTATTAATGTTTAGTAGAAATATTATTTGAATAAATGAGGAAATAGACTCAAAAATTCCTCATAGTCCTCCCATGTATCACTATCCTCAAAATATTAGTCCCATTGGACCTTGTACTATGATACTTCTCTATTATGTAAGCTAAGCTTGTGAGTATAAATTATTTTGATTGTTAGCAGAGATTCTTGGAAGATTCCAAAACATGTTAATTATAAGTATAGCTTACATGGATATAGAAACATGACATAGACATTATAATTCTAGATTTCTATTAGAAAACATTGATGTACTTATTAAAGTAATAATCATAGAAATAATAAATACAAATCAAGCTAGCATATACTAAATGGGAAATAAATGTTAAATCAAAATATAGTAATCACTGCACATAGTAAAATGATAAAAGATAATTTTAAGAACCATATCAAGTCTATTTTATTAACCTCTATCACATCATAGCCATCTTTCATTACATCTGAGTGTTATATATATCATTCTAAAGCATTGTCCCTTTACATTCTAACCTTTTGATATACTCAAAAGGAAAGATTCTCCACATTATTCTACTATTGATTAAGCTTAAAATGTTAAATACATCCAAAATACTATACAAAAGACAAAATCATATATTTTGAACACATGTCTAGCCAATTATACTTTATAGTTTTGATGATGTGTACTCTTGAAATGAATGACTTCTAGTTTGAATTTATTATAATTTTAAAATTTAACTATGATATTTATGAATTTAAATCTTACTTCTTCCCAAGAACTTTCCTTCCTAAGTCAAGATAAAAACCCTTTCATTAATTGTGATCTACTTCTACCATCTAGTTGTTATGCTACTAGCTTATCTTCTTTTTGCTACATTATTTCCATAACTACATCATTTCTATTTTCTTCCTACTCTTCATCAGAACCTTCTACATGCATTGTGTATCCTTTTTTTCCAACATCTTTTAAAGAATCTCTCTACATATTTTCATCTCCAACATCATATACCCTATCTCTACTCCTATTCATAGTTAATTTTGGATCTCTTGCTTTATTCCACCATCTTTACTATTATAATTCTCTTTCTAGTCATAAAATTTTCTTTTCACTTATTTTTTTTGTCCTCCATTTTCTAGGATCATGTTCAAGTTTATTTTTATTGGCTTCATATTATTCACTTCATCCCACATGCACCCCCATAGAGCTCAAAGTGACTACTCCATGTTGGTTGAAGTAGGCATTGTGGCCTTTTCCATAACTAACATCTTTATTAATATAGGTAATCACTGTAAATAAAACTCCTTATTCCTTAGACAAATTGGTCTTGCATAGTTTCAAAGTCTACTTATCCTTATACTACAAATTCAATGATATAACCATCAATCATTGTCCTTATCCAGTAGTCTACCACTCGAGTCTATTTTGTATCTAGGTTGTGTAATCTTTCTAACTTCTCTTATATCCATAATATAAGCTCTATCCTCATTACGTTGAAGTAATAATAATCTACCTTAAATATCCACATAGATAAAAATATAGGTGACTCACACCAAAATATTTTATAGATTTCCCCATAGATATGCTCTTGGATAATCTCTTTCACATTTTTATTGACTCTCCACCCTTCCTATTCTATAAAATTATGGATTCTTTCATCCAACTATCTCTCTATGTCCTTTTGTCCTAGAAACCATCTCATCATATTCCATCCAAGTGGTTCCATCCTCACCACACCATTGTTATAATAAGTTCTTAGAAGACTCCAGAACATGTTGATTACAGGGATACCTTGTGCAGATATATAAACATGGCATAGACATCATAAATATATATTGATATTGGAAAAAATAGATTTAATTATTAAAATAATAATCTTAGAAATAGAAAATATAGATCAAAATAACATATAATAAATGAAAATTTGATGTTAAATCAAAATAGAGTAATCACTACACAGTACAATGATAAAATATAATTTGAAGAAGTACAATGATAAAATATAATTTGAACAACCATATTAGGACTATTCTCTTAACCTTTATCACATCATAACCATATTTCATTACATCTGAGCACTACATATAGATCATTATAGAGTTTTTTATTCTATCCTTTTGATATACTTTAAAGGAAAGACTCTTCATATTATTCTACCATGTATTAAGCTTACAAGGTCAAATACATCTAAAATATTATACAAAAGACAAAATCATATATTCTAAACACATTTCTAACCAGTTATAATTCATATTTTTTATGACCTTGATCCATACCCAACATTGATTAGTTCTACTATGACCCCCCTATACCTGAACTTGTAATGCATTCCAATCCACAACATGTGTAGGATCAACAATATCCTTCTTAAGATAAGCTACATGAAAAACAATATGCATTTGAGCTAAAGATGGTTGAAATTCAATCTATATGCTACAATATTAATCACTTCAAGAACCTCAAAGGGTCCCACATATCTTGGTGATAAATTTATTGATTTATCAAACTTTATTACACTCTTTTGGGGTTTGACTCACAAAAATAATTTATCTCTAACTGAGAAATGCCTTGTTCTTTTCAGATCAACATAAAAAAATTCCTATCATTGGATTTATCCAATCTTTTCCTTATTAATTTTACTTTTTATTTCATTTCTACAAGCATATCATACCAAAAATCCACTATGTCTTCCAATTTATCCTAGATGATTAGTGTTATAAACCTCCTACCATATAATGCCTCAAAGGGAGCCATTTGTATAAATTATTGGTATGAGTTGTTGTAAGAAAACTTAACCAACGGTAGTTATTCCTCCCATTTGTATTTCTAATCCATGCAATACATCCTCAAAACATCTACCAATACCTAATTTATTCTCTCTATTTTACCATATATTTTTGGATGGTAAGTTGTACTAAAGTTTAGTTATGTTCCCAAAGCTGAATTGAGAGTTTTCTAAAACCTAAAAGTCATCTTAGGGTCCCTATATGAAATGATATTTTATAAAAACATATATAATTGATAAATTTATTTTATGAACCTTTTGTAAATAATTGATGCGTCATCTATCAAATTACTTAGAATGAAGTGAGCTACCTTGGCAAGTTTATCCACAACTACCAAGATCATGTCAGATAGTTTCTAAACATAGGAAAACCTTAGACAAAGTCCATACTAATAACTCATCACTTCTACTTAGGTATGAAATATTGTTATATCAACATAGTAGGATGCACATTTTTAGCCTTAACTCGCTAACACTCCAAACATCTAGATACAAAATTAGTTTCATCCTTTTTTATTCCATTCTATAAATATAATGGTTTTAATTTTGTTAAAAATTTGGTCACTATAGAATGTCCTAAATATGGAAGATTGTGTAATTCCTTTAGCACAATATTCCTCAAATTTTAATTGTTAGGTACATATATTCTACCATTATACCTCAAAATTCCATCATTCTCAAATTGAAAACCTTGGTATCTACAATCTTAAGAATTTTTAGCCAAATCTTTCTTCATCTATTCATAAAATTCATCTATGGATAAAAAAATTTACCACCTTATCTCAAAAAGTACTTATTATTATGGCCAAATCTAAAATTTACTTTTAATGACTAAGGGCATCTATAACTCTATTTTCTTTTCCCTTAATGTAGTTAATGGCAAAATCATAATCTAACAGAAATTCTAACCATCACCTAAGATGATCATTAAGGTTAGGTTGGTTAAATATATACTTGAGACCCAAGTTGTTAGTTTTAAGCTCAAAAGGCTTTCCTAACAAATAATTCCTCAAAACTTGTAAAACATTAACTATGTCAGCTAGTTTTAGGCCATGAGGAGAATAACTTTCCTCATAAGTCTTTTTTTTTAGATTCATAAGACACAAATAATCCATCCTACATAATAACTCCTAATCCATCACCTAATTAATTTATTATAGCTATAAAGTGATCATTCAAATCTATAATCTATAACACTAGTGCCAAAGTAAACCTTTGTTTCAAAACCCAAAAGGCTTCTTTGCACTTATAAAACTAAATAAAATGTTTCTCTTTATATTGAAGAGAGGTGATGGGAAAACTATCTTGGAGAAATTTGGTACACATTTTATGGATTACCCTGATAAACCCATGAAACTATGCACCTCATGCACATTTTTGGGTAATGGACAATCCATAATAGCTCTAATAATAATTAGATCCACTAAAATTCCTTTTTCAAATATAATATGGCCTAAGTATTGCACTCTTTTTTTTGAATAAAGGACACTTGGGCAAATTTCCATAAATTTTATGCATCTATAATCACTATAAAACTAAATGTAAGTGTTCACCATGCTCTTATTCACTTTTGGAATAGATGAAAATATCATCCAAAAAGACTAGCACAAACGGATCACGATAATCCTAAAGTAAGTATTGTGAACTTGTAATGCACATAAAAAGTCCTTAAAGTTATTTTTAGAATAACTTTCTTTTTAATTCTCAACCAATGGTACTTAGCTTGAAGATCAATCTTTAAAAATACTATTACAATGCATATTTGATCAAAATCATCATCAATGTGAGGTAATGGATACTTGTTATTGATTGTTTCTTTGTTAATCATGTGGTAATCAATGCACATAAGAAGGGTTTAATCCTTCTTCTTGACAAATATTATAGGTTTACCCCATGGTGAAAATCTTGACCAAATTTATCCTTTGGCCAACATCTCCTGAAGTTACATCTTTAAATTGATCAACTCAATTGTATTCATTTTGTAGGGGTCCTTAGACTATGGTTTTAATTATAGAATGATATAAATGGTGAAATAAATTTCCCTTTTGGGATGTAAACCTAGTAATTCCTTTAGAAAACCATCCTAAAACTCTTATAGAAAATGATAGTCTTCCAAAGTGGGTTCTTTATCTTCACCAATCTCATCTATTTTGACTAGGAATGCTCAACATCCCTTTCATTGTGCCTTTTTCAACTAAATGGATAAAATTTACCCATAAGTTTTAAATCTCTCTAATCTCCTTCAATTTTTTTTTGGTTGAACACTCAAACTTTTTAAGCAAACAATCAACTTTAGCTTTGTGTCTAGAGAGCCAATTCACTCCTAGGATCACATCATATGACTCTAGTGGTGGTGTATAAATATCAACAACCATAGTGAATTTTGAAAAATTTATTTTAGCCTAAAAAATACATGTATTAACCTTGACCTTACTCATTCTTGTACTAAACTAACCAAGCATTTTCCATAAAACTAGCTTTCTTAGATATTTTAATTACCATCTAAGATAGATAAAGCATTCAGTAGCTCTTTTATCTATCAAAATAATAATAGGATACCCAGAAATAGTACTTGATACTTCAATTGGAAAGTCTTGGAATTATTATTGATGATTATCCATTGCTACGTGAATACATTGATGAAAGGTTCCCTAGTGAGATGTAGAAGTGTAAAAATTCATGTTCTTGCAATTTGTCTTCCACTAAGGATAATCCTTGGCATAATGTTCCCCTCCACATTTAAAACACATGCTCGATGGTCCCTTTCTCTTATCCTTATTATCACACTTGAATCCTTCTCTAAAATTACCTCCTAGATTCATGTTCCCATAAGCATTACTCAATCTCACATTCTAACTATTAAACTAGTTCTTAGAATTCCCATTCTATTTATAGTTCTTCTTAAAAGGTGTCTTATGATTACCATACTTATTTTTAAATGTTTCTTTGACCTATTCTAGTGATTTTAGATTTTTCTCCTACTTGAATACTTTCTCAAAAAACTAATCCATGGTGGATGGTCCATGTATATCCACTTCACACCTAATTTGGGGTTTCAAGCCCATAATGTACTTCTTGATCTTGAAATTTTCATCTTTATAATATTATGAAACATACTTCAATAGCTTTGTGCACTTATCCTAGTATTCATTCATAGATAAATCCCCCTACTCAAATTCTAGAAATCTATTATTTTTTTTTATCAAAATACAACTAAGGGAGCCATTGTGCTATAAAAAGAGTCATAAACTTCTCCCATGTAGTGGTAGTAGAATTGAGGTTCATCTCAATATTTTTATTATCCCACTAAGTTATTGCTATACCAGCCAGTTGGTAATATCCCCACACAATCTTAGTCACCTAAAAATAATTTTAAATCTCAAAATACTTTTTCATTTCCATGAACCAAAATTTATTTCCATCACCAAATACCATACCATCAAACTTGGGTGGGTTCACTTTCTTCATGTCACGCACAAGCTCTAAAACTACTTGAGATCTAGTAACTTGTTGACCTTCATTGTGACCTTGATCCTAAGGCACATACTATTCATTAGGTTGTTCATCTAGAACTTATTATTCATTTTCCTCTTTAGGTCCATGAACCTCTCATTCTAGATTTATTATTTTGTCTCCAATCTCATTCATGATAGCAAGTATTTGATTGAGATTTGTAGATTATTCTATTACTAGATAATTAAGAGCAACTTGAGGATTTTTTTTAGAATTTGCCTCATAAACTAATTTAATTCATGCCATTATCTTCACTAAAAATTAGGATAATATATTTACTTTAGTGGACCCATTATGTTTGAGTGCTAAACCTTCACTATCATACCATAATATTGGAACCCCATTGGGTTAACCAAAAGTTTCAATTAAAAAATTAATACATAAATTACACTTATATGATCATCTTTATCTATCTATAATATTATTGTTTAGATACTAAATACATCTTAAGGATTAATTGTAGAAATGAATTAACCCATTAGCTAACAATATGATTCATTTAGTTTAAAAATGGCCTAAATCATATTATAAGGATAATAACTCACATTGAATGTATAGTGGGAAGTATTAAGTTTAATAAAACTCTAATATAATCCACATTTCTAGCATAAATAAGACTACAACCATTATTATCATAATATTTAGATTTAATTATAAGTATCATAGCCATTGTTGTGTTGAATATCCATCATATAATAATGTACATGTTATAATTCAGTACAAAGTCAAATATACAACATAATATGTACAAAAATACAAATGAGCTTCTTAAATAGCTCCATGATCCATAAATATAGCCTAAGTATGATCCCAAATGGTTAAAATAGCTAATAGAGGGAGAGTATGATTTGAGTGCTTTACCTTTAACCATAGACCAATGAACTCCCACACATGCCTCCATTAGGAGTGATCTTACCCTTCATGGAGTGGAAGATAAGAATAGTGTGGATATCAAAAAATAAACTGGAACCCATGTGTGTACATTCATTTATACATGCATCAATCACATAAACCATTTAATCCAATCCTCTATCTAAATGAAATCCACATACACATGTAAACTATAAAGTATAGTAGAATGATAATGTCTCAGCTATAACCTTACTTTGGTAAAAATTTTCATTATAGAAATCAGATCTAAAAATTTGAGTCAATTCAACTCGCACAAAACTCTCTTCTACAGAATCATGACTATTATATGATATTAGGGGATAGTTATATGAGTTGCATATTGGCATCCTCAAATAATTATCTCCTATTATCCAAAAATATAATCTAATAGTTTTCACATAAATATTCAAAGTAGTAGAATATAGATTATAGCATACAGTTAGTCCAATAGTAATATAAAGTACCAAACAATGATAAATCTATAAAATCATTGTTTCCCTTCACTTAATACAAAAAAGTGACAACATAGATTTATCAAATGAACTATATTTCATAACTAGATATGTATAAGAGACTAAAACAAGAATCAAATCATTCCAAGTCTCTTCTTATCATATCTCTCATTCACAAATCACACTCACACACACACACACACACACACACACACACACACACACACACACACACACACACACACACACACACACACACACACACACACACACACACACACATTTGTTAATATAACTCAAACAAAAACATAATATATGAAATCTAAAATATCTCATAAATAGAATTAAGTCAAAAAAAAAACTTATTAAAATTATCCCCACTTAACCTATCATAATCTTATTATATATAAAATCATCTCCTTAATGTAAGGTTATAGCCTGATGATAACTAGGTCTACCCTACTAATCACATATAAAAAGTAAGATCCATTATAATTATTAAAATATCTCAATATGTGTATAAGATTCAAAAGTTTGTCCTTGAATCTCATATAATCTATGGACAATCCACCTTGTTAATACATCAAAAGTCAAACATAGAACTTTCCATTGTGTATCCTAAAACTCTTTCACACTTTACAAGGGATGAATATTACTCAATTTTGAATTATGTAAATACATACATAGAGATCCTATTCTAACTGTCATAAAGTAACAACCTTATAAATGTTTTAAGATGAAATATATATCCCATATGATAAGGCATTAATCCAATAATAGAATAAGTGTGTATAACATGCAAAAGTTACTCATATGATCCTTGACAAGTTATTACCACACATGGATGATCTTTCATATAAATGATAATATAAATGTTTATGTATTTCACACTCAAAACCATAACTATAGCTACACCCTATGGTCTATAAAAAACTAGATTTTACTTGAGAACCATAACCTACAAAAGTAACATATGGCCCATAAGAGACTAGATTTTTCTCAATTTTTATATCCTAGTAAGTTTTTACTATGAATTATCATTCATATCTAAAGATAAAAATTATATATTTATAAAAAAATATGACATAATTCCAAGGTATATTACTATCTCAAATATATAAGATCACTTTTCTCACTCAAATTTAAAATGTATAGGTTTATGTCATATATATAAAAATATAAATAAGAACTCATAATACCTCTACTGGTTGTACAAGATCATCTAGTTATACCCAATACTTTTGACCTCGTATTTTAATCTTAAAGGCCTATTATATACATATTTAATTTACACCTATATTCATATATATATGGACATATATTTGTATGTATACAAATTTTAGTTTTATATGTGCATATATGAAAATATATATACACATCAAGTCTCATATTTTTCATTTATAACATGTGAATTGACCCTAAAACCTAGCCATTGATGACCCAAATAAATATTAAAAAGTGTTCACATATTCATATTTATACATACTTCATAGAGATGAGGGTTCACTTAAGTTCCAAAGAAAAACATAAACCTGTATCCAACTTATCTATTTTCCTTCCACTAGGGATCTCACTCATGTTTCTAAAAATATTGAAATAAACCATACAAAAAATTATATTTTCCACTTCTATGATTTATAAGAAGTCTTTTGTCAGCAACATAAACTTAGTTGGTAAGTCTTTAATTTTTGAAGCTCATCCCACCCAAAATACTCAAATTTTCTTCTGATAACAACTCATACTGGCTCAATATTATGTATATAGAACTATAAATGGAACTAAGTTCCATCCCTATGGCTACATACATAAATCTATAATTTATTTTATCAAAAAATACCATTTTACTCTTTTAGACAGAACAAACTAAACCCAAATCAAATATTTATTTCTATTTTACAAAATCAAATTCTATAATAAATAAGCAAAATTATGAACTCAATTTCAATGTACCTAATCTAGAAATGGATGTCATCTAGATGATTAAAGTATAATTTTTCTATTTTCTTCCTGATGAGCTTGAAAATCCTCTTCTCCTATCCACTGTGTTGATATTTATTTCTAATATCTCTCTTAATTTTCTCCCATAATCTATGCACAAATTTCATGTCTAGGTTATTCTCCTTCTTTCCAGCAAGTTTTCCATAATGAAACTTCAATTTCCACATTATTTAACTCTTCTAATCCTATATTAACTTGAAATTTTCCCCTAAATCTAGGCATGATGGCATAACAAAAACCTCATCATACCAAATGGCTAGGTCAACTCATGATGGCAAATAGATAACCCTAATTCCTTTTCCATATTACTTCATGGAAAATTACCATGATAATAATAATAATATTAAGTCTTGAGATTACCAAAATAAAACATAAATTTATTGCCTTAAAACTATGTAATACATATATGCTAATGGATGTAAGAACCCATAAAATCTAAAGCTTTGAATTCTAATTAAATAAATTTACTTTGGGGGCATATTTAATCTTTATTATACCACCAAAAAGGGATAATAAGCAACCACTTAAATGAAATCAGTTAAATAACCCAACAAGGTCAATAACATTCATATGTTGTGTCACAATAAGAAAAATGTGACCAACTAAAACAAGATTCATAAACAATCAAACCAAACCAAAACACTCCTACATTTATAAATCATAATGTAGTCAAGATTAAAACAACACAATAATTTCCATTAAATATTTAGTGAAAACAAAACAACCATCATAAATCCAAAGCTAATAAAATCACCCAAAACTTCACATACTATGTAAATCACAAAAATTAAGGTGTGCACAGATTTGATGGAGCTCTCTAAACCCCCAATGTTGGTTTATGTACCCCCCTCTGATGATACTCTCCCTCTATACTACTTATGAGGGAGAGATAGTCCTACAACCACCTTAATCAAAAAAATAGGTATTTAGTCTAAAATCATAATATTCATCAATATATAACCATAAATAGACTATTGAATGCAAATAATCTAAAATGAATCATCATGATCATAAATCATAATATGACATATGAAATAGCTATTCAATCATAATATTGATCACAAAAACAAATCATATAACTATCAATCATACAATATGCATATATCCAAATTATACATTAAAATTAGAACTACATATAAATAGTCTCATAATCCACTATTAATGCTTAAATCATTTTTTTAGAGTGGGATAGGATGTGACATCTTTCCCCCCTAAAATAGGTCATCATCTAGATGACATTTATTTTAACAATATTTTTTTAAATAAAATAATGTTTAGTAAAAATATTATTAATGTTTAGCATAAATATTATTTGAATAAATGAGGAAAAAACCTCAAAAATTCCTCATAGTCCTCTCATGTAGAACTATTCTCATAATATTGGTCCCATTGGACCTTGCACCATGATACTTCTATGTTATGCAAGCTAAGCTTTTGAGTATCAATTATTTTTATTGGTTCTATTGTGACCATCCCTAGACCTAAACCTATAATGTATTCCAATCCAAAACATGTGTAGGATCAAAAATGCACTTCTTAAGATAAGTTACATGAAAAACATTATGCATTTGAGCTAACACTAGTGGAAATACAATTCTATACACTACAATATTAATCAATTCAATAACATTAAAGGGTCCCACATATCTTGGTGACAATTTTATTGATTTCTCAAACTTTTTTGCACTCTTTTAGGTTTTAACTCATATAAAAACATTATCTCTAACTGAGAAATGCTTTGTTATTATTTTTAGATCAGCATAATTTTTTTTCCTATTGTTGGATTAAACCAATCTTTTCCTTATTAATTTAACTTATTCTTCAATTTCTACAAGCATATCTGGCCAAAAAACCACTTTGTCTTCCAATTTATCCTAGTTTATTGGTGTTCTACACCTCCTACCATATATTTCCTTGAAGGGATCCATTTTCATAGCTTATTGGTATGATTTGTAATTAAAATAAACTAATGGTCCATGCAATACATCTTCAAAATATCCTCCAAGACCAAATTTATTTTCTCTATTTACCCATCTATTTTTGGATTGTAAGTTGTATTAAATTTCAATTGTGTTATCAAATCTAAATTAAGAGTTTGCTAAAACCTATAAGTCATTTTAGAGTCCCTATCTGAAATGATCTTTTTTGAAAACCCATGCAAACCATAAACTTATTTTACAAACCTTTTGGCAATAATTGGTGCATTATCTATCAAATTTCCTAGAATGAAGTAAGCTACCTTGGTAACTTTATATACAAGTACCCACATGATAGTTTCAATACATAGGCAAACCTTGGACAAATTCTATTCTAATAACTTGACACTTCCACTCATGTATGAAATGTGGGTACAATAACCTAACAGGATGCATATGTTCAACATTAACTCATTGACATTCCAAGCATTTAGATATAAAATCAGCTACATTTTTTTATTCCCTTCTATAAATATAATGGTTTTAACTCTACTAAAAGCTTAGTCACTCTAGGATATCTTAAAAATGAAGCATTGTGAAATTCCTTTACCATAATATTCTTCAAATTTTCTCTATAATGCACATATATTCTGCTATTGTACCTCAAAATTACATCATTCTCAAATTGAAAACCTTGGTATCTATAATATTTAAAAATTTTAGCTAAATATTTCTTAATCTGTTCATAAAATTCATCTCTAGGTGAAAATCTCACCACCTAATCTCAATTATTACTTGTTATTGTGGCCAAAGTTGTAATGTACCTTCTATGACTAAGGGCATCTACAACTCTATTTAATTTTCCCTTAATGTAGTTAATGTCAAAATTATAATTTGATAGAAATTCTAACCCTTAATGTACTTGAAACCAAAAATTTTAGTTTTAAGCTCAAAAGCCTTTCCCAACAAATAATGCCTCTAAACTTGTAAAGCATGAACTATGGTAGCTAGTTCTAGGTCATGAGGAAAATAATTTTCCTCATACGGCTTTAATTTCTTATGTTCATAGGCCACAACTAATCCATCATGCATAAAAATTCCTGCTAAACCATTACCTAATACATCTATTATAACTACAAAGTGACCATTTGAATCTAGAATTTGTAACATTGGTACTGAATTAAGATTTTGTTTTAAAACCTAAAAATATTCTTAGCACATATCAAACCAAAAAAAAACACTTCTCTTTATATTGAAGAGAGGTGATGGGATTAGCTATCTTGGATAAATTATGTATAGAATTCATATATTATCCTACTAGACCCATGAAACTTGCACCTCGTGTACATTTTTAGATGTTAGTCAATCCATAATGGCTCTAATCTTATTTGGATCCATTTAAATTACTTTTATAGAGATAATGTGTCTCAAGTATTATACTTTTTTTTTTTTTTGAAAGAAAGCACACTTTTATAAATTTCCATAAATTTTATTATTTTGAAATCACTATAAGACTAGATTCAAGTGCTCAACATGCTCTTCTTCACTTTTGTAATAGATGATAATATCATCCAAAAAGACTAGCACAAACTAATCAAGATAATCTCTCAACACATTATTCATGAGATTCATGAATGTTGCAAGTGCATTCATTAATCCAAAAGAAAGTATTGTGAACTCTTAATTCCCATAACAAGTCCTAATTTGTTTTTTAAAATATCTTCCTCTCAAATTCTCAACTAATGGTAGCCATAATGAAGATCAATCTTTGAAAATACTATTACACCACGTATTTTATCAAAAAGATCATTAATATAAGGCAATGGATACCTATTATTGATCATTATCTTATTAATCATGTGTTATTTAATGCATATATGAAGGGTTCCATCCTTATTATTGAAAAATATTATAGGTTCACCCCATGGTGAAACACTTGGCCAAATCAATCCTTTGGCCAACATCTCTTGAAGTTGTGCCTTTAAATTAATTATCTCAGTTGTTGTCATTCTAAAAGGGGCCTTGGACTAATTTTTTGATCTTATAATGATATAAATGGTGAAATTAAATTTATTTTTTGGATGTAAACATGGTAATTCCTCTGGAAAAATATCTTGAAACTCTTGTAGAAAAGGATAGTCTTCCAAAGTGCATTCTTTAACTTCACCAATCTCATTCATTTTCACTAGGAATGTTTAACATCCTTTTCTTTGAGACTTTTTCAACTAAATGGATTAAATTTGACTAAGTTTCAACTCTATCTAATCTCCTTGGATTTTAATTTTGTTTACCAAATCATCCAAATACTCAAACTTTTTAAGCAAACAATCAAGTTTGGCTTTATGCCTAGAGACACAATTCACTCCTAGGATCACATCATATGACCCTAGTGGTGGTGAATAAATGTCAACAACCATAATAAATTTTATAAAATTTATTTCAACCTTAATAAGACATATGTACTAAATTTATCAAGCATTTTCCATAAAACTAACTTTCCTAAATATTTTAATTAGTATTCTAGGATAGATAAATCATTCAGTAGCTCTTATATCTATCAAAATAGTAATAGGATTCCTAAAAAGAAGTACATAATACTTTTATGGGAGAGGCTTAAAATTATTATTGATGATTATCCACCACTATGTGAATATGCTATTGAAATCTTCCCTAGTGAGATGTAGAAGTGGGTGTAATCTTATTCTTGCCATATGTATTCCACCAAGGAAATACTTAGCATAATGGTCCCCTCCACATGTAACACATCTACCCAGTGGTCCTTTTCTCTTATCCTAATTATCACCCTTAAATCCTTATCTAAAATAACCTATTGGTTTCATGTTCTTAGAAGCATTACTGAATCTCATATTCTGACTATTGAACTAGTTCTTAGAATTCATATTACATTTCCAATTCTTCTTCTTGAAGGGTGTCTTAGAAATACTAAAATTATTTTTAAACTTTTCTTTGACCTTTTCTAGTAATTTTAGATTTTTATCCTACTTGACTACCTTCTCAAAAATATAATCCATGGTGGATGGTCCATGTACATCAACTTCACACCTAATTTGGGGTTTTAAGCCCATAATGAACTTCTTGATCTAGAAATTTTCATCTTTTTAATACTATAGAACATACTTCAAGATCTTTATGAAATGCTCCTAGTATTCATTCACAAATAAATCCCCCTAATTTAGATTCTATAAATTTATAATCAAATATTGCTAAGGTGGCCATCATGATCTAAAAAGAGTCACAAATTACTCCCATGTGGTGGTACTGAAATTAAGATTAATCTCAACCTTTTTATTATCCCACCAATTTTCCACTTCACTATCCAATTGGTAAGCTCCCCACATAGCCTAAAGTATTGGCCATACCTAGATGATCTTATAGAGTTATTAAAGGTACTATAAGTTCTTAGTTATATATTCATTTACTCTTATATTCATATATAGATATATGTATGTATACATATATATTTATATGTATACAAATTTTATGTTTATTTGTGCATATACAAAAATATATATTCACATTGAGTCTCATATTTTCCATTTATAACATGTGAATTGACCCTAAAACCTATCCATTGATAACCCAAAATAAATATTACAAATTTTTCACATATATCAAAGTTATGAAAATTTCATAGGTACAATGGTTCGTTTAAGTTCCAAAGAAAAATTTAAACATGTATCCAACTTATCTATTTTCCTTTCACTATGGATCTCACTCAAGTTTATTAAAATATTAAAATTAACCATATATTTTCCACTTCTATGATTTATAAGAAATATTTTGTCAATAACATAAACTTGGTTGGTAATTATTTAATGATTGAAGTTTATCCCACCCAAAATACTCAATTTTTCTTCTGATAATGATTCATACAAGCTCAACATTATGAATATAGGTCTATGAATGGATCTAATTTCCATCCCCAAGTCTATATATATATATATATATATATATATATATATATATATATATATATATATATATATATATATATATATATATATATATATATATATATATATATATATATATCCCTAATTTTATTTTATCACAAACTACCATTTTACTCATTTAGACATAATAGACTAAACCCAAATCAAAGATTTGTTTTTATTTTGCAAAATCTAAGTATGTAACAAATAAGCAAAATAATGAATTCAAGTTCAACTAACCTGATCCAAAAATGGATGTAGTCTAGATGAGTAAAATAGAAGTTTTCTATTATCTTCATATTTAACTCTAAAATCCTCTTATCCTCTCTACCATGTTCATATTTTTTTCCCTACTCTCTCTTATTCTTCTCCCATAATCCATGCACAATTTACATGTCGAGGTTATTCTCATTATTTCTAGAAATTTCACCATAATGGAACTTAAATTCCCACATTCTTAAACTCTTTCACTCCTTGATTAACTTTTATTTTTACCCTAAATTTTGGAATGACATCAAAACAAAACCCTCATAATTCCAAATGGTTAGGTCAATATGTGATTTCATAGCAAATATACAATCTAATTCTTTTTCCATATTTCTTCATGGAAAATGACCAAGATAATAACATCATAATATTAAGTCACAAGACTCTAAAATCAAAATGTAATTTTATTGCCTTGCAACTACATAACATATATATTCCAATGGATTTAAAAACCCATAACATCTAAAGCTTCAAAGTCTTTTTAAATCAATTTGCTTTGGGGGTGTGTTTACTCTTCACTATGCCACCAAAAAGGGACAACAAGAAACCATTTAAATGAGATCAATTAATAACCCAACAAGGTCAATAAAATTCCTATGTTATGTCACAATAAGAAAAATGTGACAAACTAAATCAAGATGAACAAATAATCAAACAATACCAACACACTCTTGCATTTGCAAATCATAATTTAATAAATATTTAAATATCAAAGTAATTTCCCTTAAAGATCTAATGAAAACAATACAACCATCATAAATCAAAGGCTAACATAAGAACCTAAAACTTTGCATACTATGTAAATCATGAAAAGTGGTTTGTGCACCAGTTCGATAGAGCTCTTTCAACCCCCAATGTTGGTATCTACACCCCCCTTTCTGATGATACTCTCTCTCTATACTACCTATGAGGGAGAGAGGGTATTTCAACCACCTCAATCAAACATATGGGTAGTTACTTAGAAATAATAATCATCATCAATATATAACCACTAATAAACTATTGAATGTAAAAATTGATAAATTAATCATCATGATCATAAAGCATAATACGACATATGTAATAGATATCCAATCATAATATCAATTATGAAAATAAATCATATAACTATCAATCATATAGTATGCATATATCCAGATCATACGTTAAAATTAGAACTATAAATCAATAGTCCCATAATCCACTATTAATGCTTAAATATTTTTTTTAAAGTGGGACATGATGTGATAATAACATATGCTTCAAGATATGGTTTATGAGGAGTTATTATGTAGGATGGTTTAATTGTATCCTATGAATCAAGAAAATTGAAGCCTTGTGAGGCAAATTATGCTCCACATGACCTAGAATTATTTTCCATAGTTCATGCTTTGTAAGTTTGGAGGAATTATTTGTTGGGAAATCCTTTTGAGCTTAAAATTTATAATGTAGGACTCAAATATATATTTACCCAACCCAACCTTAATGATCATCAAAGGTGATGGTTATAATTTTTAGTAGACTATGATTTTGACATTAACTACATTAAGGGTAAAGAAAATAGAGTTGTAGATTACCTTAGTCATAGAAGGTATATTGTAGAATTAGCCATTATAAGGAGTACTTTACAAGATCAGGTAGTAAAATTGTCACCTAGAGATGAATTCTATGAACATGTAAAGAAAGCATTAGCTGATAATTCTCAAGATCATAGATACCATGGATTTTAATTTGAGAATGATGGAATTTTGATATATAATGATATAATATATGTACTTGACTAGGAAAATTTGAGGAATATTATGCTAAATAATTTCATAATGCCCCATATTTAGGACATATTGAAGTGAATAAGCTATTAGTGAAATTAAGACCATTGTATTTCTAAAAGCGAATCAAAAATGATGCAGTAGACTTTGTATCTAGATGCTTAGAATGCCAATGAGTTAAGGTTTAACATTTGCATTATATTAGATTATTTTACCCACATTCCATACCAGAATGGAAGTGGAAATTTATTATCATGGACTTCGTCCAAGGATTGCCTATGTCTAGAATCTATCATGACATGATATTGGTAATTGTGGATTAACTTACCAAAGTAGCTCACTTCATTATAAGTAATCTAACATATGATGTACCAATGATTTCCAAAATTTTTGTAAAAGAGTTATATATATTTCATATATTTATATAAAATATCATTTCATACATGGACTCTATGATGACCTTGAGGTTTTAGCAAATTTTCAATTTAGCATTGGGTACACAATTTAACTTCAATAGAACTTACCATCGATAAATGGATGGTAAAATAGAGATAATGAATCAAGTTTTGGATGATATTTTGAGTATGTATTACATGGACTAGAAATACAAATGGGAGTAATATCTACCATTGGTTGAGTTTTCTTATAATTGTGATCATAGGAATCCAATAAGGGAAGTTATTATAGTGTTAGTTTAAGCAACAAAAACTCAAATAAACACACAAACACTTACACTCCTAGCCTATAATTTAGGGATAACTTAGTAAAAAAAGCTAAGTGAAATCACAACTAAAACATAAAATATCCAAATCTTTTACCTTCCTTGGGATATCCAAATGTTTTTTTGAGTGACTTTCTTGGATTGTGCATCAAGAAGTCTTTGTAAAATAAAGATTGTTAGTTATTTATTTCCTTGGTACCATGGATTTGATGTGGATTATGATTACATTGGCTCAAGATTTTGGGATTGTAAAACTATTTCAAATCTTGTCTCTCTCCAAATTATCATTATAACTTTGGCTTATGAGAGCTTAAAATGAAAAGGCATGGCATTTTATTTATAGCCTAAAGATTTAACTCTCACCCAAGGTGATTTAGGGTTGAGTTAAGGTTTAGAATGGGTTCAAACTAAACCTAGGTGAGTCAAATATAGCCCAAGTAGAGTTAATATTTGTCATGTAATTATGATTTTCAATTACTAGGCATGACTCTCCAAAATGAGATATTTTAAGATATTTCAAAGATATTTAAAACTCATGAAGGCAATGATGAAAGACTAGGCTATTTTAAATTTTTGAATTTCTTTTTTTAGATATTCATTAATTTCAAGTCAATAATTCAACTAGGCATTTAATTTGGTTTAGCTTGTTAATTAATTTTGATTAGATTTTTATCTCTTTAAAATTTTGATATTTTTCCATGTGCCCCACTTAATAGGTCTATAGGGCCAAATTTATTATTCTGATGTCATAAGATGATTAGGGATGAATCTATGAGAGTTTATTATTGAATATGATAGAATACCCCAATTAGGGATATGTCAATATAATTTTGAGTTTTGATGAATGATACACAAGAAAATTTGGGACATTCAATGATTTTTAGGTTTAATTTGTAATGGTTGGTAAGAATTAGTTTGAAATCTGATCAAAAGCCAATTATGGCTAGTTTTAGGTGTCTATAGTTTGCCCTTATTTAGGAAGATGTTGCAAGATATATGCATAGTAATGTCTTCTCAAATAATGAAATAGGCCATTAAAAAATGAGGGTAATGATTTAATAAGAAGCTCTAAATGATGTTTGGGAAGTCTATAATGATGCCCCATCAAGGGAGTGGCTGAAACATATGCTTGATGGATGGTCCCTTGAAAAGAAGAAAGAAAAAGAATGAAATTAAACCATGGGTGAGATTAATCCAAGTGAAATAATTCTTGCATACGTTGATTTAAAAAGAAATGATTTTCCCAAAGGAAATTATAATCAATAAAAAAGGTTGAGATACTAATTTTCCCAAAGATAGTTATAAGCAATGGCATAAGCATATGCCCCAATTAGGGTGGATGAGTCAAAATAATGACATTCCCATAGGAGGTTATAATCATTAAAATTACCTAGATTGAATAGAAATGTTTGATTGTGTCATAGTATAAAATATTAACAAGCATACCTCAAGGGTATAACATGTTGCATAGATTAAATATGAGTAGCTACAAACATAGATGTGATGGTCTAATGATTAAAGAAGCCACAAACAACTAGGCATATGAGGATGTGCAAAGTGATAAAATATATTATTAGAAGAATAAAGAATTGATCAATGTTAATGATTCAATTATACCTACCAATGTGGATATGTTCATCCTTATTAGCATTCATACAACTAAAATGGTCAATGTGTTGATCTGATCAAGGGTGGGAAGAATTTTCCAAGGTTACTAAGAAGAAACTCGTATGGATCCATTGCTTGTAAGACTTATCAAGCTAATTTTTACTTTAACACATGATGGTAAGCATCATGATATAAATCACCATGATAACTTAGCTAAAATATGTATAAGGATTAACTCCCAATCCAATAAGAAATTGAAAATAATGCACCAATGATAAAAACCGTGATGAAATTTTTGGCATATGAATATGGATATACTCAATAATAATGCATAAGGAATCACCCAAAAAACACATATAGACTAAGTCAAGGCACAACAATGAAAGCAAACAAATAGGTAAATAAACAAACAAATAATAAACACATAGAAATCTTGAAAATAAAAGTAATAAGAAACATCTTAATAATGTATTTGCCCCAATAGGGCAGAGTAAGGATAATTGACTAGGCTTAAACAAGATAATTTTTTTTGGATTTTGAAATTTTTGGATGTTTTTATAATTTTTGGGGTATCTTAACTCATGAGAGATTGACAAGATACCACTCACAAAATGATGAGAATATTGGCTTAGGTTACTCTCAAAATGGTGAGAGCATATGGAAAAGAGGGACTAAGATGACCTCAATGTGAATCAACCATGACCTATGTAGTCTCATTAAGACCTCAAGTCACAATAACTTATCCCACATAAAAAGGTGGTAAGAACTGACTAGGTCACAAAAAGTTATAAAACTGAGGTAAATGGCTTGGAAAATGATAATATTAATGTCAAGGTGATACAGCAATGTATGATAAAAGGTGTTGTTCTTAGTTTTCCAATAGGTGGTTATAATTAGGAAATAATGGCATAGGTTGGTAATATTAAAGTTACCATAGGAGGTTATAATTAGTAACATAAGGTAGGATACTAATTTGCCCATAGGAGGTTATAATAAATGACACCAGTCAATTGTAAATTAAAGATAACTTGTTAGATCCACTATCACACTACTTTCATAGACTATCATTTAAACACAAAATTCTAAAACTAATAAAAATGGATCAAAATACCCTTGTAGAAGGTGCAAGAAGAACCAAAGGAACTAAGATCAAAATGGGTAGGTAGGGTAGGTCAAAATAAGCTTGGTCAATAGAAATGGGTATGGTCAAATGGTATATGGTATGGCATAATGAATATGGCAAGAGGGAAATTTGTGGTAATTGGAATAGGGTTGCCCCCAAATGAGAAGGGTGTGAAATAACATCAAGAGTAAATGGAAAATGAAAAAGGAAAGGTAAACAATAAGGTAAGGTAAATGTTTAGTAAATGATTTTATTGTTCCTATTGATGTGGAGATGTACGTCCTAATCAACATATGATACAACTAAAATAATCAATCATGGAAATTTATAGAACACACCTCTTTTGAATAATTACTCTTTAAATAACCTACTATAGATTTGGACTTGAATAATATTTTTGTGATATTTGTTGGTCGTTGATTCTATTTCATTAAAACATCGAGACAAGATATCTTTTTAGCCTTTGTAAAATAAAGTGCGGCCAATGATGGTAAATATAGATAAATAATGGATGATAGGTCTAAGTTGGAAATGTAAAGGTGGATGATAATGGTTAGTGGAAAATGGAGATCAGGATTTTTAGGCACACATAATGTTGTTGATTCTGAATTAGATAAAATTTTAGATGTGGTGGGGCTAAATACTTATGAATATGCTCTCAATAGGACCATCATATTTTTTTGTTATTTGGTCCTAAGAGTAGCTATCATCTAATTAGGTTGTAGATTGGAATTTGTATTGATTTCATATTTTTAATGTATTCATCAAGTAGTGAAGAATTGTGCTTAGCGATTGACACCTTAAAGAGGTTTTCACTAGTGAAGTTATCTTGATTATTCCATAACACCTCTAAGAAGGTTTTACTAAGGAACATTGAATTTTGACTTTGATTTTCTTCTAGTACCTTAAATAAGGTTTCAATATAAGATGCTAAGTTTAGACTTTGATTATCCTATAGTGCCTTCGAAAAGGTCTCGCTAGGAGATTGTTCTTCTTCTGCATGAATATGGTCTTGGCCTCCCTAATATTATGTAGCTTATAAGTCACCATGGATGTAGTTAAATAAGGTATGATTATATTAGTCCTAACCAACACTTGTGGGAGGTGGAAGGTCAATATAATGGCTAGGTTGGTTGGTGATAATATCATGTGGAATGGGAAGAGGCACCACAATCCTTGTAGAAGATACTAGGAGAACTTGTGTTAAAACTAAATTAATCATCCTCAAAAACTATAGAAGGATCATAAATGTATTCAAATTTATCTATGAGGAATGTATAAAAAATATTGTAACAACCATGAATGTATTATTATTATGTTTATTCTGACTCAATGGACTATGAATCCTATGTTGAGACTAACATTGATTCTATTTCTAATGTTAAATCTGATGTCATTTCAAGAATAGAACCTAAATTTAATGTTGATTCTTCATTTGGTGTGGATGATACTATAATGATGTTTTGTTAAATGTTTTTTATTAGATAAGTAATGCCTATGATGGCATAATGGACTCCACAGAGATAGGTTTGTCAAAGTGAGACTCCTCAATGAGGGGAAAAAGGTCAAGATAAAACTCCATAGAGATTATCATATCAAAGGGAGGATGTTTAAAAATAATACAATGGTTGAGATAAATGATTAGCCCAAAGCTAGTTATAATCATTAAAAAATGACTCAATAAAGATTAGATTTTCAGAGTGAGACTCCTTGATAATAGGGATAGTATCAAGAGGTGATTCATCATAGGTTTACTTGTCATAAATAGGTGTTTCAAAAAAAATATCTTGTATTTATTGGTTTTCTTGGCCTTGTTTTACAATTAATTGTAAAATACCAATTTTGAATATATATTGGTATTCAAATGATTAGATTGGTTGGAGAGGTAATGATTGGCTCAATTTTAGCTCAAATATTGGCATGGGTTTTCTAAAGTGGGGGATGGTTGGAAATTTATGAATAATGGTTGGTAGTTGGATAATTTTAGGGAATTAATAAGCTTGGTTGATTACATAAGCCAAAGGATGAGGTCCTAGAATGGTAATGATATGGTGTTACTAAGCTTGGTTATTATTGGAAGTGAAAGCATGAGGTCTTGGTATATAAATAGTAGGGCATTTTTGAGCTTGATTGTTATCACAAGCCAAAGGATGAGGTCCTAGTATGGTAGTGGTAAGGCATTTTGAATATTGATTGCTTTTACAAGCCCAAGGATGAGGGTTAATAGCATAGGTAGAGGATCAAATATCATGAGTGGTGAGAGGAAAAGATTATACATTAACCAACTTGAAGAAGGTGTTAGAGGTTCTATGTTTCACCCAAACTTAGGAGAGTAGTGTTCAAGTCCAAACCTCAAACCTAGTCCAACATTAGAATGACCTTAGTCTATGGGTCACCTAATATTAGGCCCAACCTCTAGATTTTAAGGCGTTAGCTCCCTTGATTTTCTCATTTTAATGTTATCTCTCTAAGATCAAAATTTTATGGGGATGAAAAGGGTTAAGAAGATTACATAGGAATGAAACCTACTTTAAAGTGTGGTGATGTACCATGAATTCATTTATCCACTCTTTGAGCCTGAACCCTTCATCATATTAATGGACTATGAAAAAAACTAATGCATGCCTTAAATGACTTCCAAGTAATAATGTTTCACCTAGAGTTTAGTTTGATTGACTTAAAATGGAGGGAAATGAGGATAAGACCTAGTTGAAGGCACTTACAGTCAACAATCCACTTCAAGCTTGAGACATCAATGTCAAGACACACTGGATGACCTAAAAAGAAGGTTTGTTAGCACTTAGGTAAAACATGGAACTAAAAATGGAAGATTAAACTAATTTTCATATCAAACAAGCATGAGAAACTAAGTATAGATCATGAATAAATATCTTCAAGTATTCTATTCATTCATCTAAGATGTGTAAAAGTACAAATATTGGTAGAGTCTCCTCATAATAGCTTGAGGGATACAATGCAAGGCATAAATGATTTAATATATATAATAAAAATAGAGAAGAAGAGGGGAATGTGGCATGTAAAAGTGGATATGGGTT
Source organism: Torreya grandis (assembly GCA_037957365.1). Lineage (NCBI taxonomy): Eukaryota > Viridiplantae > Streptophyta > Pinopsida > Cupressales > Taxaceae > Torreya > Torreya grandis. The sequence goes on along the minus strand of JARHVA010003325.1, from coordinate 1,311,239 downwards.
TATTAATGACCAAGGTGCACTCAATCCTATAGTTACATCAGTTATTTAGCTCTTCTTCCACTCTACTATATGTTGATGCTCCTTAAAGGCTCTTTTGGCATTGAAGTGAGGGTAGTGTATGTTGAGTTATCTTTAGTTACTCTTTTTCAAAGGCTTGATCATGCCTAAATAGCCCAATATTACTCCATATAGTAGTTACAAGGTGAATATAAATGCAATTAGCCTCCATGAGGCATTTGAGCAGCCCATTAGCTTTCCAAGTGAGGATTAAACCTTGAAACTTCCTCTTTAATCATGATCATGGCCTTGAATAGTGAATTTTCCCATGAATGATCAATTACATGAAATTATTCTCTACTTTGAATTTCTCCCTTTTCCCTTTTACACCACACTTGAGTCCTTTTGATGACCAAATAGGCCAATTAGGCCTATTATGCCTAAATTTCCTAAGTGTTTATGTATTTGTCTCCATGAAATACCTATAAGAGAGATTGATAACCTATTTAAACATGATACCATAATTTAAACAACACCCTACACCATGCCTTAATCTCTCTTTATTAAAGAGTGCTTACAATTTTGCCTTCTCTAGTTGACTACACCATTCTTCTTTAATCACTTATAGACTAGTTGTTTGAAACAAGTTACAAAGGTCTTTACAAATAGGTATTTTGGCATATGATGACTTGAGGAGATATATCAAGTCCCAAGCCATCATCTCCAACCATTGGGAGATCCTCAAACAATTCTTCAACCTCATTTATGCTTAAAATCCTATAAAAGTACATATTTATAACATTTATATACAATCAAATATCATGGGAGGAATCCTTTATGAGTGTACTTGACCTTTAATAATATTACTATGTAATTATAGGGTGCTAGGATTCCAAACCACCAAGTTTTTTGAAACTGGGTTTGCCTAGGTTTTTAGGGAGGTTTATGATTATCTAAGAGTCTTAATGAAAGTTCATGAATTAAAATTTTCCAACTCTAAAAAAAATTCAATGTATTTCAAGGTCACTAACCTACTCACCTTCCATGGATGTTTTGGGTTCCCATGAAAAGGGTGGATGAAGATACGAATGTTAGAAGGTGACCTTAGGGTAATCTACAAACCATTTTTAAGTGATTAACTTCTTAACATTTGTTCATAAAGATATACCTCCTAATTAAAATCAAATATTCAAGAATATTTATCCCATAGGTAGACTTAAATTTCCATATGATATTTTTCCTTGATTACTTATGTGGTGGAGTAGGTGACAACTTGAAGATGGCCTTCAAACTACCTGTGTGCAAGCTAACTAGTTCAAGTATGGTCTAAAGGCATTCTAATCAAATATATCACTTATTGGAACTTGTAACCTATTTTTTGGGTTGAAAACATCCTGACACTCTTCACCTTATTCATTTACCTAGTCACAATATCCTTAAGAGGTCTAAAGATGGAATTGTGGTATATGTGTAAGACTGTGTGCCTGACTATATTATCCCTTTCTCCAAGGTTCTTGAACATAATAGATAATTAGGAATTTGGGTGGGGGGGGAGGTAAGGGATGGGTGTTTAACCTTTGAAAACAATCCATAATTTTTTATTTTTTTAAAAAAACTTTACATATCCCCAACTTGAATGTAGACACTTACATGGCATGGTACACCTTCCAATCCACTAAGTGACTATCTTAAACAAGCCTTGGTCTGAGACAAAATAGTGGGTATACCCACTAGTTTTATAGACTAGAGAAACCTATTAAAATATTAAATAGGTCATGAAAACAATTTATACCAAATATAAATACTTTAATATGCTTATAATGGCTTCATCTAATAATTTTGGCTCAAACTAACAGTTTAGAAACCAACAGACTATGTGTTTAGTGTGACTATCTTGAGTATAGCCCTCACACTATCTTCTAAGGTATTTGGGAATATGGGATTTTTTTCATGTGATTTAAATAATTTTTATACTTATACTATGGTATATCAATTCGCCTTTTCCTTGTATACCCTACCATCTAATCTTATCTAGGATTATTGGTTCACTATGCCAATCTAACCCTAGAATTCTACAAGCGTACCTATTGAAGTACTTTCAAGTCCAAAACCATTGAGTGATTTAGATATATATTAATTATCCTCTCTCAATCCTTAAAAATTTTATTACATCCTTTGTCTAAGCTGATTTGATACTCTTAATGCATATATATGTTCTCTTAGGGCTAGTTAACTAAGTTTTGCTTGAAACCATGTGTATACCCTATCTTGTTTGTGACTTGACTAAGGAAATGATATCAGTCCTAAAAAATTCTCAATATTGTTTTTTATCTAATATCCTACTCATATATTGAGACCACTTTACTCTTCTTGGCCTTTGACCCATTAGGATAACTACTGAATTGCATTACAAAATTTGCCTTGGTGACTAGCCTATAAGTGGGTTTTCTTTCACTCTTGATTGAGTAGGGGAAAAATTATCTCCATGTGATTGTATTAGATATTTTAGGAGTAAAATACCATATATATACCTATTTTATCCCATTCATTCATATAATCTATTCATCCCCCTATGGTACAATTAGGTAGTATAAATATTACAATCAACCCTAAATCACTATTAACTACAACATTTTAACCCAACTAGCTTATAACATAGTCAGTGATAGGAAAAGGCATAGTTGTAGATGATTTTAGACTAAGTCTCAGACCTAAAATAGGTCCAACTAGATATTATCATTATACTCTAATTATGACACTATTCCCCTCAATTTCACTTCAATAACATGTTACTTTCCAAAAAATATTCTTGTATCCTTATATGTTTTATCCTCAACATGATGACTATAGGTGTACTTATGATGCTACTATAGGTGCCCTCTATCTTAGGTCCTCTTGAGAGTGTTTAAGTTTATCACATTGATTATATACTTATTATTTGGTCATAAATAACACATTGGAACTCTTATAAGGGGCTTTATAGTCCTGTGGAATGCAACTCTCACTCATCTTCCTTCTCATGCCATGGATGGACTAACTCAAGGGTTGTAGGTGTGTTTTAAGCTTGTATAAGACTGATTGAAATGGATGCCTAAAGTGGAATGGTGGTTGATATAACTTAATGATATCACTATCCACCTTGAAACCATCCACTATCTTTTCAAAATAGATTTTAAAACATTGATTGTCTACTCAAAACTCTGTCACCAAAGAGTGTATACTATGTTGTATAGACTACGACCTCAATTATGCCATTTGAGTTGAATTCTCTAATCCAATTTATGATTTTCATATGGAAATATGTCCTTTAGTATATATTAACCACAAATATTATCTCCTTTCACTTATGCTTTCTCCTGAAAAGACCTCTCTTAGCCTTATTAAAGTGTTCTTTTAGTATCTGTTGACTATGTGTCAGACCTCTGTATAAATAGAGGAGGGGTATGAACTATCTCCAAGACATTAGGATTATTTTTAGACTTGATTGGATGCCTTTTATATTCCATATTAAACTTTAATAGGCACCATTCACCATTGTGAGTTTTATTGGAAACAAGAAACTAGTTTAACTTTAGATTTCTAAAATTACCTTATTTTTTGCTAATAAGTTAAACTGAGACTCTTACTAGGCCTCAAAATTTATTTTTCATGACTACATCTACTTGGGTTTCTTGTAATAATATTTTGGTTAATTAACTAACTTGTTTTCCATCATTTCTCACCCATGCAGACTTCTTGAATCACCCCAAACACCTTACTTCTTGATGTAGAATCATGACTATTGTAGGTGAAATTTTGGACTAAGTTTTAGATTTCTTTCACCAATAGGCTATCAAATACCTCCCTAAGCATTTAGACCTTATTTATAGCATATAACTTAGATTTTGGACCATATTGAAATTGAGATAAGTTCTCTTAATCTTTGATTTGGATGTTATAGGATTATTCCCCCTTTTTAGAGCCTTGCTACAATAACCTTATTATATGTGAAGATTTCTTTCAAAGAGACACTTATGCTCCCTTATTCATCTTTAGAGTTATATGAAGGGATTTATTTATTTTAGGTTCCATGGGGTGTCTCTAAAAGGCTCTAATATTCATAATGCCTTGAATTATTCCTTCATTTGTCTCAATCTACTCTTCACCACTGAATCTATGCTTCTAGTCTAAGTTCTTAAGAGACTTGATAGAGTCCTTGATCAGGTTAGGAGTATTTTAATTATCATATCTCCCTTAATCCTTATTTACTTGGATATATAATGTATAATTTGGATATGTTCCACATGGAGCAACAAACTACCTCTTTTGGAGGCACTTAGACTTTTCCACATAGTATACCCCCTATTCATCATGACTAGTATTGTAAGACTATAGATTTGACCTTATAGAGGGTTTATGGAGATATTGTGCTTAATGACGAATGGATTGATGGATTTTAGAGTAAAATGATACATGAAATGGATTTATGAACTAAAAAAACACTTAAAATATAATCATATTTCTCACCTAAGTTCACTAAAACCCAACAACTTCAAGAGACTCAGCCCATACCCTACAAACCAAATAAAGTTTGGGGTTTGTTATATTTTGACACTCCCACATGTGCAAAGTAGGTTTTTGGGTAATTTAGATGATCTATGGGATCCTTGAGAACATGAAAAAATCATTTATTTGTATTAAAACTCTAAAAGAAGACCAAAACCATTGCAATCTTCAGACCCTGCATAACAGATAAGCTCATAGTAGTTAGATTGTTAGCCATTATTCATAAATCATAGTAGATGGATTTATAAACATAAGCCATGGATGGGAAAATTAAGGGACACAAATTAACTCCCCAAAATATTATGTCATGAATTTCTCTCTCCTCTCTATACTAAGTGAAAACTTGATATGTTGCATAATCTACCAAAGAGAGAAATAGAGAGATGGGATATGTTTCTACAACCTTGTAGCTATGAAACTCATCTAACTCTTATATTTTCACTTTGTATGTACATATACACATTTTTAATCATATATGATAAAACCCTTATAGGTACACTTATACGAACTTGGAAAAAACACCTACTTTTGGCTTAAAACTACCACATCTACCCTAGAAGCTAATAGAAGGTGAATGATAGGTGCTCACACAACTAATGTACACATGTACAGACCTGTCTCATGAGATTTTATACTATTTTCTTCCTTATAAAATTTTATATCATTCAAAAACCACCTTTTGAGGTCATAAAAGGGCAATAAACATAGTGAAAGTGGGGTGTACATTATAGTTTGACCCTTTTACACCAAAAGCCTTTTACCTTAATCTTTTTAAATAAACCTTAAATGATGTTAAAAAGTATAAACTAGACTCGTGAAGGACAAATCAAGGCATATAATTACTTGGAAACCCATGACAAGGTCAAGTTTCAAATGTAAGGTTGACCATTTTGACTTATGGGTCAAAATTGGTTACACCCCTATGGGTGACCAGCCTACTAGTCAAGAGAACTTAGAGGCTCAAGTATGACATGGATAGAAGGACTAGAAAAATGTACTACTCAACTAGTCTATAACTTTATGACACTTATTGGATTAAAAAAAATTAATACACACAATAAAATCAATGGAAACAAACCTAACACCTAATTCTAGAGACACACCAAATAAGACATAGAAATAACAAGGAAATAAACTACAAACATGTGTAAACCACACTTATTTGAATCAAGACAAACAACTCAAACAAATAGTATATACAACGAACCTTAGTGGACCATCTCCCTCATAGATCAAATGGAAAGTTTATTTGGACTCTATTCCCATAAGATGCACAATGATATGAAGTAAGTAGCTTTGTGGATGGGAAACTTGGTGGACCATTCATCTTATTGACCAAGTCATTTATGATGATTTCAAGTGACACATCAACTATAAATAGATGACCTATGAACACATACTCATTTTTTGATTTAAGGTTTACCTCCTACTTTTCTTAGTTGCTTTTATCCTCTTGAAGAGAGCTAGTAGACTTTAGGACTCCATCATGATGATCATCTCCTAGCTCTACAAGCTCTGGTACTACTAGGCTCCCATTTTGAATCGCATAGCCAAGATCAATCTTAGTAACCTTAGATACTACTATATCATCATCCTTAGGTTTACATTTTATATAAAATATCCCTTCTTTGAATTTTATATTCATCATCTTGACATCTTTAATACCTTCACAAGGATGACTAGCTAATACAAACATACCAAGTCTTTATTCCTCTTATTCTCCAAGATTCATATATTTCTCATCAAGGAAAGTGATAGTTATAACTAGGATAAGAGGTTGGTAACCTTGTTTTATGACATCAAACAAATCATCTTCCATTGTGGTAACCTCTTAAGATGGTAGATTTATATAACTATATTTTTCTTACTTGGTGAGCTCATCTTCTTCAACCTATACCAGCTCATAATCTACTTCAAGGAGGTTGTATCCTACTCCTAAAATATCAAATAGATCATTGTAATGATCCTTTGAAACTCTATCATCTTGAGAAACCATTTTATGGCCTTGCAAACTTTCAATGTTTTTTTGATCTCCAATCTCCTTGAGTGGTTTGTAACTTTCTTCCACCACTGTTGTAAGTGTCTAAGGGCTATCATGATGAAGAGTATTTTTTGTATCATCAATAAGGTCTTATAGGTCATCCTTATCATGTCTAATAGAATTATATTCCTCTTGTGGTTCATCAAATTCCTATAAGTTATCATCTTTTTCACTTTTGATAACTAAAAGTTGTTTCTCCCTACCAAGTGGTATCCCTATTATGAGCTTCTCTTTAGATTATGACAAGTCATCATCATTAGTTTTGGATTCAACATGATTTTCATTGTTTACCTCTTCAAGGAGTGGCATATGACATTATTATAATGACTCCAAGAGGGATGGCATGTGTGTTATATTTCCTTCATTTAGTTGGTTATTCTTAACAATCATATTTTTCTCCTTATTTTACATACTACTATAGATGGATCTCCAAGAGGGAAATGGTTTAGGTCCTTGAGTGACTTTGGGGTTTCTTGACTATTCCTCTTTCCCTTTTGACTGCAACACTTGGCTCCAAGATGGAAACTTGGGCTTACAATTTTCTTACATAATGTGCATTGTGGCTTTGGGAATGAAAGGAGGTATGTGTAGTTGAGGTGATGTTGCTTTTTTATCTACTACTATTCAATAAAAATGTCTATCTATAGCTTCAATTTTCCTAGTAAGGGAGGATTCAAAATCAGACCTTGACTAGTCCTTTCAACACTAATGTTTCTTTCTTCTTAGACTCTTCCTTGGATAGGTTTATATGAGGAGAAGGTTGAGAGAAGTTGGGAGGAACCTTGATGACTTTGAAACTCAATTGATGGTATATTATGAAGGATGATGTGAAGATCAACATGATATTGACATGGAGTGAATTATAGAAGATAAGATGGGTGATAGAGTGTTTGTTGCCCTTCATGTACTACTAACTTCTCCTCAATCTTGGAAATTAGCCCCTCTATGTTAAGCATGTCAATATTGTTTCTAGAATAACCTTCCATAATGAAAGACATCAAATTTTAATTTAACTATTGTATTGAATTTATAACACCCTTGATGACATGTTTGGGGATTTCTTTCCCATATCCTTTCAATGTGTCAATGTTTATCATATACTTCTCATGGTCTAATAAAGCTTGTTTAAGGCTAGATATGGACTAAATTGTGGCATGAGTAGGCATTTCAAGGATGTCATGCTATTTCCATGACTGATAAAGTTGGTAATAATAATAAAAGGGGTTAGATGAGATTCATATTAGGGTTGATAATCTTGATAATAGGGAGCCTCATCATAGGACTAGTAGGAGTCAATATATGGTTGATATAAGGCAAGATAGTGTGGGTAGGAATCATGATTGAGTTAGAAAGGGTTATAGGTCTATCCATATGGGTATGAATAACATATTCCTACCTAATATACCTCCATAATTTATTATCAAACACATGAAAATGGATGAAAATAGGAATGATAACCCTTCTTACCCATAAAGTAAAGACTTGTCATGAATCCATTATAACTTTTTGACTACAAATATACTAATGTAGTGCTTGAGGCTCTTTAATATGTATATAATGTTTCATTTAATGCTTTAAAATCATGATTTAATTCAATTAAATATTTTCCCATAGGGTGTGACAAAACTATTGGAGTATCTAGGTTACACCCAAGCTGAGGAGAGGAGTGTTTAAGTCCAAACCTCAAACATAGTCCAACATGGGAATGACCTTAGGATATGGGTCACCTAATAGTAGGATAAAATTTTAGATTTTAAGGTGATATCTCCCCTTATTTTCTCATTTCAATGCTCTACCTCTCTAATATCTAAACTCTATGAGGATGAAAAGGGTTAAGAAGACTACATAGGAATGAAAACCTACTCTAAAGTGTATTTATGCACCATGAATTCATTTATCCACTCTTTGATCGTGAACTCTTCATCACACTAATGAACTATGAATAGAAATAACACATTCCTTTAATAACTTCAAAGAAATATTGTTTCACTTAGAGGTTAGTTTGATTGACATAAGCTAGAAGGTAATGAGGATAAGGCCAAGTTAAAGGCACTTATAGTCAGCAATCCACTTCAAGCTTGGGACATCAACATCAAGACACATTGGATGACCTAAAAGGAAGGTTTTTTAGCACTTAGGTAGAAATTAAACCTAAAAATGGAAGATGAAACCACTTTTTCATATCAAAAATGCATGACACAATAAGTATAGATCATGAATAAATAGCTACAAGTATTCTATTCATTCATCAAGAGGTGCACAATTATAAGTACTAGTAGAATCTCCTCATACAAACCTAAGGGATATAATACAAGGCATAAAGCCTTTAATATATAGAATAAAAATAGATAATAAGATGGTAATTTGGCATGGAAAATTGGAGATGAGGTCATTAATGAACAAGGTCAACTCAATCCTATAATTACATCAATTATTTATCTCTTCTTCCACTCTCCCGTATGTGTATGTTCCTTAAAGTCTCTTTTTGAATTGAAATGAGGGTAGTGTATGTTGATTCATCTTAAATTACTCTTCTTCAAATGCTTTACCATGCCTAAAATCATCCAATATTACTCTATATGGTAGTTATAAGGTCAAATAAAATGCAATTAGCCTCCATGAGGAGTTTGAGCAGTCCACTAGCTTTTGAAATGAGGATTAAACCTTGAAAATACATATTTACTAATGATAATGGCCTTGAAAGAGTTAATTTTCCCATGAATTATCAATCACATGACATTATTCTTTACTTTAACTTTCTCCCTTAGCCCTTCTATACCACACTTGGGTCTTTTCGATGACTAAATAGGCCTATTAGGACTAATTACCTAATTTTGATGTATTTCCCACCATGAAAGACCTATAAGAGAGATTTATAACATATGTAAACATGATACCATACCTATAAAAACACCCTACACTATGTCATAAACTCTCATTATCAAAGAGCACTTGTAATTTTACCTTTTCTAGTTGACTAGGCCATTCTTCTTTAATCACTTGCAAATTGGCTATTTTGAAATAAGTTTGAGAGGAATTTACAACTAGTTATTTGGGAATATTATTAATTTATGAGTTATATCATGTCCCAAACCATCATCTCCAATCATTGATAGATCCTCAAATAATTCTACAACCTCATTTATGCTCAAAATCCTATAAAAGTACATATTTCTAACATTTTCATGTCATGTCTATATAATAACATACCACGAGATGAATCCTCTCTACATTTAATTGGCATTTCATAAGCTTACTAGGTTATTCTAGGGCGCTAGGATGCCAAGCCAACAAATTTTATAAAACTAGGTCTATCTAGGGTTTTAGGGAGGTTTGTGACTATCTAGGAGTCTTAATGATAGTTCACAAAGTATATACATCCAATTATAAAAAAATTTGATGTATGTTAAGGTAAATGGCATACTAACCTTCCATGTATGGTATTGGTTCCCATGTAAAGGGTGGACAAAGATATGAATGTAATAAGGTGACCTTAGGGTAGTCTAGAAGACATTTTTGAGTGCCTAACTTATTAATGTTCATTCATAAAGAGTTTACTCCTGATTCAAATAAAATATTCATGAATATTTATCCCATATGGAGACTTAAATTTACCTATGATATTTGGTCTTGATCATGTATGTGATGGAGTAGGTGAGCACTTAAAGATGGCTTTCAAACTACCTATGTACAAGCTAACTAGTTTGAGTATGGTTTGAAGGCATTCTAATAAAATATCTCACTTATTGGAATTTATAACCTCCTTTATAGGTATTAAAAATCCTCACACTCTTCCCCTTAGTCATTTAACTAGTCATAATAGCCTAAAGGGGTATAAAGATGGCATTATGGTCTATGTGTAAGCCTATGTGCCTGATTGTGTTAGCCCTTTCTCCAAGCTTCTTGACCATAGTAGCTAAATATAACTTTGGGTGGGTTTTATAACCTTTTAAAACCATCCCTAAATGAAACCAAAACCCTTTTTATGTCCCCAACTTGAATACAGACACTTACAGGGCATGGTACACTTTTCAATCCAATAAGTGACTATCTTAGACAAGCCTTGGTCTAAGACAAAATAGTGGGTATACCCACTATTTGTGCAGACCATGTGAACCTATTATACTATTAATTATGTCATGATAAATATTTTTTAGAAATATCAATACCTTAATATGCCTATAATGGCTTCATCTGACAATTTTGGCTCAAATTATTAGTTTAGAAACCTGCAGACTGTGTGTTTAGTGTGACTATCTTGAGTATATCCCTCACAATATATTTTGAGGTATTTAGGAATATGGGATGTTTTTAATTTTATTTAAATCATTTTTATACTCAGATTATGTTCTATAAATTCCCCTTTTTCTTATATACCCTACCATCTAACCCTATCTAGGGTTCTTGGCTCATTGTGCCACTTTGAACCTAGAAGTCTGTAAGCATACCTCTTGAAGCACTTTTAAGTAAAAACCCATTAACTTATATAGAGATATATTAATTAACCTCTCTTGTGACTTACCAATTTTATTTTATCATTTTTTTATCTAATTTGATACTCCCAATACATATATATGTTTTCTTGGGTCTAGCTGATTAAGTTTTTCTTAAAACCATGTGTATACCCTATCTTGTTTGTGACTTGATTAAGGATATGATATTAATCCTAAAAACATATCACTATTTTTTTTATCTAATATCCTACTCATTTATTAATACCACTTTACTCATCTTAACCTCTTATACATTAGGACAACTACTTAATTACATTGCCAAATTTGCCTTAGTGACTAGCCTATAGGTGGGTTTCCTTGCACTCTTGACTGAGTAGGGGTTAAAATTACCTCCATATGAATTTATTGGATATTTTATGATTTAAATTAGTTTTTAGATACCTTTTATATCCCATTCATTTAAATACCTTAAGATAGTGATTTCCATCACACCATACTTAATTCTATGCAAGTTAAACCAAGTGGTTGTAGGTGTGCATACAAGGGGGGATTTTGGGCCATGGAGTGTCATCATAATATATTCATCAACCTATGGTATCATGAGGTAGTATAAATCATAAAATCACCCCAAATCACAATGAACTAAATAATTTCAACCCAACTAGATTATAGCATAGTTAGTGATAGGAAAAGACACAGTTGTAGATTCTTTTAGACTAAGTCTCAAACCTAAAATGGTCCAACTATATCTTCTCATTGTAATATTCATTGTGAAACTCTTCCCCTCAATGTTTCTTCAAGAAAATGGTACTTTAAAAATATATTTCATGTATCCTTCTATGTTTTATCCTCAACATATTGATTGTAGGTGTACTTATGATGTTAATATAGGTGCCCTTGATCTTAGGTCCTCTTGAAAGTGTTGAAGTTTCTCACATGGATTTTATTATTCATATTTGTTCATCACTCACATATTTTATCTCCTATAATGGTTTTGATAGTCCTATAGAACACAAATCTTACTCATCTTCCTTTTCATGCCTGGATGGACTAACTCAAGGGTTGTAGGTGTGTTCTTGGCTTGTATAGGACTAATTGAAATGGAGGCCTAAAGTGGAATGGTGGTGGATCTAAATTAATTAGATCACTATCCACATTTAAAACATTCACTATATTTTCAAAATAAATTCCAAAACATTGACTGTCTGCTCAAAACTCTATTATCAAGGAGTGTAGACTGTGTTATATGGACTAAGACCTTAGTTATGACACTTAAGGTGAATTCTCTAAGCTAATTTATGATGTTCATATGGCACTAGTTCTTGATTAGATATTAACCATATATATTCTCTCCTTTCACATATTTTTTCTCCTAAAGAGACCTTTCTTAGCCTTATTGAAGTGTTATTTTGATATTTATTGATTGTGTGCCAGACCTTTGTACATGCAGAGGAAGGGCATGGACTATCTCTAATACATTAGGATGATTTTTAGACTTTATTATATTATTTTTATATTACATACTCAATTTTAATATGTGCCATTCACCATTTTGAGGTTTATTGAAAAAAAAAACTAGTTTACCTTAAGATTTCCTAAATTACCTTAATTTTTGCCAATAAGGTAAACTGAGACTCCTACTAGGCCTTGAACCTTGCATTTCATGACTACACCTACTTTGGTTTATTGTCATACTATTTTTGTGAATTAAATAACTTGGTTCCCATCATGTCTCACCCATGTAGACTTCTTGAATCACCTCAAACACCTTGATTCCTTATGTAGCAGGCATGACTACTGTAGGTGAAGTTTTGGGTTAGGTTTTAGCTTTATTTCACCACTAGGCTATCAAATACCTCCCTAATCACCTATAACTAAGTTAGAGAATATAAATTGGATGGTGGAACATATTTAAACTAATATAAGTTCTCTTAATCCTTGGTTTGGATGTTATATGATGATGCCCCCTTCTTAGACCCCTACTATAGTAACGGTATTATAGGAGAAGATTTCTTTCAAAGAGACACTTATGATATCTTATTCATATTTGGAGTTACATTAAGTGATTAATTGATTTTAAGTTTCATGTATGTGTCTCTAAAAGACTCTAATCTTCATAATTCCTTTGGTGTTTCATTCATTTGTCTCAATCTTCTCTTCACCATTGAATGTATGCTTTTAGTCTGAGTTCTTAAGAGCCTTGATGGAGTCCTTGATCAAGTGAGGAGTCTTTTAATGACTTTATTTCCATTAAAACTTATTAAATTGGCTATATTATGTATAATTTGTATATATTACACATTAAGGATAAATAAACTACCTCTTTTGGAGGCACTTGGACTTTTCCACATATATACCCCTTATTCATGATGACTTGTACTGTGAGACTACAAATTTGACCTTATGGAGGGTTTATGGAGATCTTGTGCTTAATGATGACTGAATTGATGGCTCTAAGAGGAAAAATAGAAATTAAATGGGATGATTAGTTAACAAAACACTTCAAATATCATCAAATTTCTCTCCTAAGTGCACTAAAACCTAGTAACTTCAAGAGACTTAGCCCATACCCTTCAAATCGAAGAAAGTTTGGGGTTTGTTAGATTTTGACACTCCCACACATGTGTGGAAGGTGTGTGGGTAATTTATATGGTTTATATTATCCTTGATAACATAAAACAAGCATTTTTTGCATAAAAAATCCAAAAGAAGACCAAAATTATTTCAATCTTTAGACCCTATACAACAGATAAGCTCATGGGAGTGGTTAGACTGTTAGGCATTATTCATAAAGCAAAAAAGATGGATTTGAAAACATAAAACATTGATGATACAATTAAGGGACACACTTTAACTTCTCAAAATCTTAGGTTATGAATTTCTCTCTCCTCTACATACAGAGTGAAAACTTGAGATGTTGCACAAGTTACCAAAGAGAGTTATGGAGAGATGGGATATATTGATACAACCTTATGGATCTATAAATAATCTAAATCCTATATTTTCACTTAGGGAGTAAATATACACCTATGTAATCATTTTTAAGAAAACCCTTACTAGTACACCTATATGAACTTGGCAAAAACACTGAATTTTGGCTTGAAATTACCACATCTACCCTAGAAGTTGATAGAAGGTGGATGTTAGGTGCTCACACAACTAATTTACACATGTGGAAACCTATCTAATGATGTTTTAGACTATTTCCTTCCCTATAATGTGTTATATCATTCAAAAACCACATTTTGAGGTCATAAAAGGGCAATAAAACATAGAGAAAGTGGGGTGTACATTATAGTTTGACCTTTTTACCCCTTTTTAAGAGTGGTACAAACTATAGGAGAGTGGATTAAACATTAATCATCACATTAATTTTCTAATATGACCCTTTTTTACCACTTAGACTACTTAAACCTTAAGGACCATGGTCCTAAAGGCCTAAAACAACACTAGGTTTCCAAAAGACTTTTACCTTAATCTTTTCAAATGAACCTTAAATGATGCTAAAAAGGGATAAAATGGACTCGTGAAAGACAAACCAAAGCATATAATGACTTGGAAACCCATGGCAAGTTCACATTTCAAATTTAACATTGACCATTATAACTTGAGGGTCAAAATTAGTTAATAAAAGGTATCACTGAATCCAGCACTTGGCTTTATTCCCCAAATTTTATATTGCAATGATGATATGGATCCATCTTGAAAACCACTTATTCACAATAGGGGTCTCAAAAAAAGTCAATTTGTGTGTCCATTTTATCATAACATGTATTGTACATGTCTCCATTATGAGTGTAATGAGACATATCCAAGTCATGATAAATGTTATATAAAAAGGTCTAGAGTTATATAAACTCTAAAAAATAATGTCCAAAGGATAGATGGTCAAAACATAGTCTAACTTGGTCTAAAGTTTTAGATTAAGGTAAAAACAGGTTTTGAAGGGGCCCCAAAACCCTATTACAGAAGCAATAAAGATAAAATGTTTACATGCACTAGGAGAATCATTCCTAAATCCTACTAAGAAGTAGCAACAACCTAAGGTTATACAAGGACGGCCTCAAGATTCAATTACATCCAACCCTCTAATTTCCAAATAATAGTTTAATAACTATTTTTTAGGGGTAAAATCCAGAATTGTTGCCTGCCTTCCATCAGCTATATTCTGCTTGCTTTCTAGCTCTCTAATTTTTCTTATGGGTTTTCTTCCAGGTTTGTCTGGAAAGCCAACATCCGCTTTCACTTTTGAATTCTGCTCTTTTATTTTTCCAGATTTATCCAAAATAGAATCACGGTTTTTCACCTTCATTTGCTGGTCTTTTTTGCTGCTTCTGGTTTCTATTCCTTTAGTATTTGTCTTCTTTTCATCCCTTTTCCTTTGGTTTGGAAAATGCTTTAAATTTTCTCCTTTAACGTTCGTAGGAAGCTCTTCCAAAGGCAATTCATTATCAACCTGATTCTTCATTGGCTGAGAAAGAAGAGGAACTCTCTCCTTTAATTTATTTCCTATATCAGCCAAGATTTCTCCTTCCTCCAGCACTACTTTGCCTTCTGCCTCTCTCCATCGATCCTCTACCCTTTGGTATAGAATGATTTCCTTTGATAAATCTGTCAAATCTTCTTTGCTATGTGTAGGTACTGTGGTTTTTGATTGCCTTCCCTTCCCTTCTGTCTCAAAATTTTCTATATCTCCCCAGTTGTCTTCTATCTTTTGATAGCCAACAATTTGTTTAGTTAAATCTATCAACTCATCTTTCCTTTGTTTAGGATTTGTGATTTCTAATTGCAGCCCATACCCTTCTTGCTCAAAATTTTCTTTCTCAACCATAGACTCTTCATCTGCATCTGATTGTGGATCTTTTGATTCTTCAATAGGGATCTATTTCTCCTCCTCAGCATGCAGTACTTTAATATCTTCATTCTTCTTTAGTTCTTTTTGATTGTTTTATTTAGTTATCCATACTTTCTTGTGCTGAACCTTGGTCTTCCTTTCATCCAAAACACTGCTTGAATAATATTTCCTTTTGTAAGGACAGTTTCTGGCCCAATGCCCCTATTTTTTACAAGCATAGCAGGAATTGGGCAGATCTTCAAACACAAACCTTTGAATTTTTTTACCATGCTTTGAAATTAAATCCATTTTTTCTGGGAGGTTGTTCAAATCTGCAACTTTAACATAAAGTCTAGCCTGTTGAAGTTTGGATCTGGTAACCATTGCATTGTCCAATGCCACTAGTTCACCAAAAGCGCTGGCTATACCTCTAAAAATGTCCTCATTCCAGAATTCTAAGGGAAGTCCAGGAAGTCTTACCCAAATGGGAGTGGTTAAGAAGAAGGAATCTGATAGGTCCATATTGGGCTCCCACTTTTTAATAGTTAAAGAGCATTTGCCAAAAGACCATGGTCCTCCACACAGAACCTTGTTCATATCCTCTTTACAATTGAAATTAAACAAAAAGAAACCATTCAACATTGGAGCCATTTCAACATCTCCTCGAATAACCCATTTCCTTTTAACCATCTTGGTAAGGGATTCTAGATCTGGTCTTGCCCCTAAAAATTTACCAACTAGGGTGGATTCCAATGAAGACATAGAAAAATCTATTAAAGGATCTAGGATAAATACTTGGAACTCACCTTTCTCCCAGCAAGATTTAGTAATAACCGGCAGGAAGAGAAGTTTTTCATTGGGTTTCTTGCCAAACAGAGAGGACCACTTCTTTTGTTCTGAGTGCTCTGCCTTCTGCACTTCTGAGGATTTTTCCTTGATTAAATGCCCTTTCTCTTTCTCCTTTTCAGTCTTTTTCCCCAACACAGCAGGAGAATAATCCTATTGGGGGGTACTGGTACCACAGAAAGGATCCAGTCCATTCAAAGGTAAACCAGTCTTTTTATCAACAGAAAATTTAGATCCTTCATTTTCTTTTTCCTCTCCTGTTATCCCTTCTCTGTTAGTACCTCCTTCTTGGTTCTCCACCACCAGTTTTCCATTCACCTTCCATCCTTCATTTCCCCTTTCTGGAAGGGTGTCTCCTTTCTGCCTCCCTGCACATTTAGCTATAGGTTCTGGGAATGCTTCCAGCGTGCCCAGCATGCCCAGCGCACCCAGCACATCCCAGTGCTTCATTCAAATTTCAAACCATGCCTACGCGCCTTCCGCCTTCCGCCTTCCATTGCCTTGTATATTACTTATAAAAAAGAGACTATAGTTATCAACTTGGTCTAAAGTTAGAGTTTTATCCCCAAATTGTTTGTGCTAAAACTTGGTCTAAGACATTCTAACGTCATATGTCTAACATCAAATGTCTTAAACAAATGGTCAAGTGGATAAATAAAAACTAACATGCAAAACTCTAGGTTAAAAGTGTTCCAAACAAGTCTAATCTAAGAAAACAAAATTTTCTAGGTCTTTTATCCAAACATGGCATAAAATATAGACTCAAAATAGGTATATGTTAGGTATTTTGGCAAAACAAGGCACAAAAGCTAGACTTTTAAACAAAAGAAAGTATGAGATGGAATCTAACAAATCTGAAACACTTTATCAAAAACTAGGCACTCAAATTTAAATGCCAACTTGGTCAATTGGTATAAGGCATGAAACAATAGGCATAAGGAAGATAGGATATTTCTCCCAAATAAAGGCACAAATAATAGTTTTTAAATTGGGTAAATAATTAACCTAAGTTACACAACCTAAAAGAGAAAGATTGATGTCTAGGCCAAAACTACACAAGGCATAAACAAAAATAAATCAATGTTTGGATTTGAACTTTTCAAGGTTAATCAAAAACTCAACTTATGAAAACTAGAATTTTTTGAACAAACATCAAGCTAGACAAAATTTGAATAGCATAACAATACTAGATAAAGATCCAAAAGGCACATGTGGCTTGGTTTTGAAATTGGAAACTTGGACACAAGGCAAATAATTCTATGAAATTAATTTGAGTAGTATAATGATGTTATCATGATCTAAATATGTAACTAATGGTTTGTTTCAAGATTTAAAGGCACAAAAACTTGAAATGAATTGGGCAGCATAATGTTACCCTTTCCAACCAAGTGAAACACACACAAAGATTTCTCTAAAGACTAATGCAAAAGTATGGTGTCAAATGGATGGTGTAATTCCTCCTCAAAAAATGGAGTGATGCATACATAAGACTCATTTTGTCATGGCATAACAAACAAAATATATTAGACTCATTTTGTTTGTATTATGACATCAAGCTTTGGGCTACTCACCCTACATCAATAGTATGTCCACAATAAGTGTGGTTGTTTTAATCTATCAATTTCCATGCATTTTAGATAGTCCCAAGTGTTACTAACATAATACATGCTCACATCACTTGGATCCATGTCAACTATATTGTTTTGAAAAGGTCTTGTATTTTTTACATCCACTAATTTGTTGTTTGCTCAATGTTTGAATTAGGCCTATGCTCTAAGAGATTATCTTACTAATAAAGATTATTTAATCACTCAAACAAGCATCCTAGTAATTTTAACTCAATTTTTATACATCACTATGGAGTGGGGTTGAAATGATGTTTGGAGATGAATTCTCAGGTCAACAATTCCTTATAGAACCTGTGAGGAAGTGATGAACTCCTACTCATAAGCCAAAATGCATGAAAATAAATGATAAGTGAAAAGACTTTTAAGGTCACATTTAGATCACCCAATTCATAAAAATTTGAGGAGGGCATTAATGATGTTCTTCTCACACTTTTGTACTAAAGTGATAGAGTCAATGATGAGCACTTTTGGTCACCTAAGTTCCCTAAAGAGGATGGGGGAAGATCATACACACATCAATCATTTTATGAAAATAAACAACTTCATCAAATAAGTAATAAAAATGAAACTCTTAAGAGCATTTATATAGTGTGATATTTCATTTTAATCACCAAAACGAGATGTGTAGTGAAGTTTTTGGCCCCTTAGAACTTGTTGAAAAACTTGTAAAACTTTGAAAACATATAAGGCATGAAAATGAACTAAATTTTTTTTTAACACCAAAGACAATTTTTTGCAAGACTTAAATACGTTCAAACTTAACCTTTTCACCTTAGGACCTATAATTTTTAGAGGGTTTTTGCCTACATAGAATCCCAAATGTGAATGATAAAACAACATTTTGGATTTTACTCTCAGGTTTCTCTGTTTTTCTATCTTAGAGGTCAATGTTGATCTATGTAGGGATCGATGTCGATCTATATAAATTGGTGTTGATCAATAGAGGGGTAATCAACATTGATCAATAGAGATTGACATTATTTATTATAAAATAAATAAAAATAACATTATAGTTTGAAAAAAAAAATTGTTAGCCAAATGAACTTTTAAAACTAGCAAATAACATTAGATCTTATAGGCAAATGGTCAGTTAAATGATATTCAAAATTTAAGAAACAAAACAAAAACTAGAAAATACAAGAAAAACTCATTAAACACATTTCCACAATGATATATTCTACACACAATGATCAACATTAGTCTTGGGTGGATTGATGTTGATTATAGTAGGATCAACATTGGTTCTATCAAGATTGATGTTAGTCTTTATGTAAACTATGTGTCACTAAAAAAATAGAATATGTGAAAAACAAAGTTAAAACTTTAATTTTAAATATTGTAAATTATTCATTATAAAAACTTAAAGATGAATATTAGTCTCCTTTCTTGTATGGGATGCTCTAGATCCCACCAGGCATGCCATTTATGATCATAGGAATCTAATAAGGGAGGTTAGTATAGTGTTAGTTCAAAAAACAAAAACTCAAATAAACACACTAATACTTACACTCCTATCCTAGAAATTGGGGAGATCATAGTAATAAAATCTATGTGAAATAACAACTAAAACATTAAAGATACAAACCTTTTACCTTATTTGAGAGATCCAAATGCTTTATTGAATGGCTTGCTTGGTTTATGCATTAAGAAATCTTTCACAAATGAAGCTTGTTGGCACCTTCTCTCCTTGGCACCATGGCTTTGATGTGGCTTTTGATTACTTTGGCTCAATATTTTTACATTATAACACTATTTCAAAGATTGTCTCTCTCCAAATTAACATTATAACTTTGGCTTATGAGAGCTTAAAATGAAGAGGCATGGCATTGTATTTATAGCCTAAGGATTTAACTCTCACCCAAGGTGAGTTGGGGTTAATTTTAGGTAGGAAGCAGTCTGAAGTCCAGTCAAAAACTAGATGTGGCCAATTTTAGGTGTCTAAAATAACAACTCATTCCAATCAAGATTTAAAATGGCTCATTTTGAGGCATTTTATGGTAGGAGTGTATAATGTTGAGTATTATCATTGATGTCAAAGGTAACTAAGCGTAGTTGGTAGTATGTGATATGACAAGGAAAATTGAGAGAGCATTATTATTGATAAATTATTGTCATGAGAGAAAGTGTAAGAGATAATTTTAAAGCAACTAATACCTTATGGTTACATGAAGTTATAGGTCATTGATGACAAAGTGCATATGAAGCCTATTCATGAGCCTAGTCATGAAATGAAGAGGTATGTGAATGAAAAATGAATAAAAACATGAATGTGAAGGTTTTTTTTCACTATTTGAGCATGTATGTGAGTCATTGAAACATTTATGAGAGTTTCAAGGTGAGCCTATAGGGGTAGGACCTTCAGAATAAGCATAACTTAGTCCTCTCTTAGACCCTACCTGGCCTAATGAGGTATGAAGATCAAATTTTAAGGTAAGTATGCATATGTGAGCATGTAAAAAGGTGATATAATATGTTTTAGTCATGTTCACAAAGTTTTAGGTCATGGTTTGAAGTAAATTTCATGAATCAATGTTATAGGCCTTCTTGAGTTCACATAATGAGGTCTCAAGACCCAAAAAGCACTTTCAAATTTTCTTTGGCATTTGTAACCTCTATGTTGGAATTTTATATTTTAATTATAGATGGGTAAGGGTCCTATCTAAGATATTTAATCATTATTTTTGGATTAAATGGGTAGTCTTTTAATTGTTAACACCAAAACCTAAGTTAAACCTCCCTAAAACCTTAATAAGGACCCAATATGAGATATATTATTAAAAATGGATAATTATGGATTAAAATTTATAGATAAAATATTATGTCATGTACTCAACTCTCCTAGGTACCTCTTGGTGGTGGTGGTTAGTCAGATGAGAGAGAAAATACATAGATACAGGCTTATTTGTCAAGAAATTATTGTAACTCTCAGAATTTGTATTGGTCAAGAAAAATAAAATGGATGGGAGAAGAATATAGAGAATAATTTTCATGTCTATGATTATTTATGTATATTTTATATCCTTCAAGTTTTCTAATTTGGTCATACGAGTTAGCCAATCACAGATAGACCTAATGGTGAGAATAGTGTAAAACTGAGGAGAGATGAAAAGATAGATTTGAAGGTATGTGCATGATATATTGGTGAAAAAAAGTGCATTAATAATTTATTAATAACTTTTAATTAATTTTCATGCTTTTTATAATCTTTGGAGGTTAGTGAATATGGTGAAAAAGTTACTTACAAAATAACTTGTGTGGCTCAGATAAGACTGTGTGATATAAGGTCAAGAAATTAGTCTCCAAGACAAATATTTTCCATTATAACATATGTTTTTCCTATTTATGTATGTTTTATACATCTCATAATATAATTTACATGCATCAGGATTCATGACATGTGTCTACATAGGAGTTTAAGTTCTAATTCATCATGACTGGGTTTTGAGGTAAATTGGTAGCTCTAAATGAGTGAGTTGTAGAGTTGTCATTGAATATTTATCTCTTAAGTAAAATTATTCTAATAATTTTTTTATGACCCTGAGGTCATGTAAAATATATATTCATGTTTCATTTTTCATAATTCAATATCTTAAGGGTGTTTAATATTCATTTTTTTTAAACAGACTTTTGAGGTACATAGGCCCAATAGGGCAGTTTGTCTTAAAGGAGTTTTCCTAGTATGAATGAAATATAAAGGTATAATAAAGCATGGAGGATGTTATTATAGGTAATTTTATATGTTATTTAGTGGTTTTTTATTTTTTGGGAGAGTCATCTGGGTCTAAGAGGATCAAGCTTTGACGTTAAAAGAATAGTCCTAATGCAATTAGGTCTCCATGAGAAGCCTAATTGAGTTGTTTCAGACCAAAAGGGGTTTAAAGTAAATTTTAGTCATGTTAATATTATTTTTTAAGACCTATTTTATTAATTACCTAATAGTTTGAAGGTGTGTGGCTGACCAAGTGGTGTGTGACCATGAGACTAGTATATATATAAGGTAGTTTAGGCCTATTTGAAGGTATGCAATATAAGCAAATAAAATATTACTTGGTGGAGAATAAGGAGTTATTTAAATCATAAAATGATATAATATAATAGGGATGGTGATAAAAATTCATTATATGGTTAATTTGGTGTTGATCCACTTAGGGAGTTGGTGTTTCCTTGCGATTAGGTGCTTGTTAAAACCTAGTCAAGTGGGTGCTTGACATTATTGGGGTTAGTGCTCCAATTTGAGTTGGTGTTCAATATAATTTGGTATTTTATTTTATAATAATGTATTCCATTTGTATAAATCATAGTTTATTTTCTTCCCCTTGAGGATTTCCCACTCATATATGTGTTTTCTTGTGTTATGCTCATGTGAATGGTTCTTTATGCATTGTTATATCATTGTATTGCTTTCTTGGTTAAAGGAATGTTAAATGATAATTTAATGAAAAGTTTAAAATAATTATTCACCCCCCCTATTATTTATTATTCTTCTAATATTTTTTATCAAATATTAGCCCTTTAAAGTAGGTCTAACAACTTAAAGGTGATCCTAGAATCACAAACATGTCTATCCATCAAGCACAAGGAGGATTATCAACTAATAAGGCCCCTCTCTTTAGTGGGGCTAACTATGCAATTTGGATCATCAAAATGAAGACCTATCTAATTTCCTTGTGATATGATATATGGAAATATGTTTTTCATGGATTCACTCTACTTTATACACCACTAATTGATGTAGTAGGTAAGAAGGCAAGTGAGAATAACTCTAAGGCAATGAATGTCATCCTGAGTGGTCTTTTAGAGGTAGAATTTGTAAATTTCATGCATTGTGATACAACCAAAGCGATTTGGGAAAAAATTCAAAACATATATGAAGGAGACACCAAAGTGAATTTGGAAAATTTATACACCCACTAAATGTAGTTTGAAAGTCTGAGAATGAAGCAGGATGAAAACATTACATCTTATTTGTTAAGAGTAGATGAAGTGGTAAATGTCATCATAGGTCTAGGAGAGAAGTTGAAAGAATCAATAGTAATACAAAATGTATTAATATCCCTAACATTTAAGCTTTATTCAAAAGTGTCTATTATAGAGGAGATAAAATATCTTAACTTACTATAGATGGATGAGCTTTATGGCATCTGTAATGCTTATGAAATGATAACAAGTGATAGAAGACCTTCCAATAAGGAAGCTGCATTCAAAGTTGAAAAAAGTCACAAGGTAAAAATGTCAAGGATGAAGTTGATATTCACATTGT
The DNA here is from genome assembly GCA_037957365.1 of Torreya grandis. NCBI lineage: Eukaryota > Viridiplantae > Streptophyta > Pinopsida > Cupressales > Taxaceae > Torreya > Torreya grandis. The sequence goes on along the minus strand of JARHVA010003325.1, from coordinate 1,287,634 downwards.
TTATGACAAGATAGAATCCATATTTGTTAGAAAACTATGGAAAAGGTAAGGTAATTATAAGGGAAATTTTCCATTCAAGTACTTTAACTATGGTAAGATTGGTCATTTTGCATCTAAATATACTAACAAGGATAAGAATGATCATGATAAAGAGAATGATAAACATTATGGTGATGATAAGAAGTTATATAAGATTTAAAATAATAAAAAGAGTTTTAAGAAGTATGAAGGCAATAAAGGGTCATTAAAGAACAAGAGAAGTCTTTATATCAAATAAGATAGTATATCCTCTAATGTAAGTGATACAAGTGCATCTGATAGTGATAATGATAGTAATGATCATGATAGAAATGAAACCATATTCATGTCTATAAAAATAGACAATTATGATGATGAAGTTGAAAATTATTATGGATGATGAATAATTAGATGAAGAAGAGGATGAATTGAACATTGAGTTATAATTAGTGAGTGATATAGAGGCGTTGAAGTTTCAAAGAAGGAAGAACAAAAAACTAAGATCATTGGTTAAGATTTATGAGTAACAAATCAATCTATTTGAAGATAGAATAAGTAACTATACCAATTAACATGAGTATATCATCAAATAGTTTGAAACTCGTATTTATATTGTCACTACAAGTCTTAAGACCAAGGAAGAAGAATGCATCAATTTTGTAATAGAAATGGAGTCCTTGAAGGTAGAATTAGATCAGATAATAACCAAGTTAAAGACACTATTGGAAACACAATGACTAAGATTTGGGGTTAATTATTCTCTTAAAACTCTCTTTCATAATTACTTTAACATTCTTTGAACCATTAAGGTAATACAAAGATATAACAATGCATAAAGAGGCATTCACATGAGCATAACACAAAAACACACATATGAGTGGGAAACCCTCAAGGGAATGAAAACCCACTAATCCTTTAAAATGGAATATAGTCTTATAAGTCAAAATATCAAAATTTTATGAAGCACCAACTCCACATGGAGAACCAACCCCAACTAGCTAAGCACCAACCTAGCTAGGATTTAGTAAGCACCAACTTACAAGGAGGCTCCAACCCCATGGATGACTCAACACCAACTCAGCCACCTAAATTTCTTGATCACCTTCACTATACATTGTTGATAATACAATATATTATGATCACCTTATTCATCTCTTCTTCATCTTCTATCCCTCTCAAACTACCTTTTAGGCTTCTTCGCTCAACTAGGTCTCTAGGATAGATTAGGTCATATGACCTTGATATTCATATATATTATACATTTTATATATTAATTATATTTTATATTCACCCTTATAATGGTCTAAAATACCTCCTTTATATATTCAGCATGTTATATCCTTCACGTCAATTCACTCATTATCTAACTAGTCTATTAGGCCTCTTAGGCCTTGTACATATACTAGGCTCTTGATCATACACCTATTGGTTGGCCACAAAAAAATTCCCACTTATATTTTCCACAAAATAATCCTTATTTAATCCCATAAAAATTAATAAATCATTACATGACTTCAACCATAGCTCAAATAGACCAAATCCTTCTTTAGGCCTTAAGGAAACCTAATTCAATTAGGCCTTCATTAGTATACGTTACCCTTTGATATCCTTGAAATAATTTAAAACTCCACACATGGTATTAAAATATATTATACCAATTAAATATACCCATAATATAAATATATTATTTCCATGATACTTTTTAGATCCAACCACCACTTAAAGCACACCTTGTAGCATTGTTCACTATTAGGCATGTGAACCTATAAAAAGACTGTCAAACAAAACTGAAGAATGTACATAATTTAGTAACATAATAATAAAAATAAATCACATTTAAATACACTAAATTACCTTTAAAACATCACAATTTTATTTATACTTTATAACTCATGGCAAAAGGACTCAAAAAAAATTCTACAAATAACCCACTTAGAACTGTCAGAACACTCCAATACCTAGTCATGAACAACTTGATCTTCAAAATCTGAAATAACACTTCCCATGATAACTTATACTTTAAAAATATAATTTTACATCTATTTACCATTATAAAATAAAAAAATCACAAGGTATAATTCCAAATATTGGTCTTGTAGACCAATCTTTTGATCTCGTTATACACAGTCAAACCAGAACCATATAAGCCATTTTGGCTTCAACATTTCAATAATTTTCATTGAATATAAAACCTTATAAAAAAAAATTATATGAAATAAATTTCCCAAAAAAAACACCATATAAATTATATACTTAAAATTATGGCATAGAGTCTCAAACTCATCATTGTAACTTGCTTACCTAGAACTTTTAGTTTACCTTAAAGCACAGTCATGGTGATAATGACATTCAACACCTATATGACCATTTAAAAATACTTATTATTCATTTAAATTATCCTATGAGATTATTATACCATTATTATATAAAAATAAAATATTTTTAAATGATAATATTGGTCTTGTAGACCAATCTCATGACCTTACTTCTCATTGTCTCATTTAAACCAGACAGGTCAAATTTTGAGCAACTTTTGCCCTATAATTACTAACCTCAAAAACTTATACCAAATATTATTATGTTTTAAAATTCCTTAAAAACATATAAATTCAATTTTTTCATTACTATTATATCATAACACATTCATAATCATCTTCTCATTGTTGTTTGGGTTTTTCACTATTTCCACCATTACACCTATTAGCAACTGGCTAACTTGGATGACCAGTTTAGCATACTTGAGGGCTTGAAATTTTAAAAAAATATTAATAGACATGAAAAATGAGTCTCAGTATTCATCCTCCATCCATTTTTATACTTTGACTTGGTCAACTCTAAATACTACAATAAATCTCTGACAAACTAGCACTTTCCTATAGGGTCTACTTACACACTTGACAACTCAATCACACCTTGAGGTAAATGGGAGAGTTTAATAAATGATAAAATATTTTTTATATTCATTTGAGATAATTTTTGGCTATTTTTAACAATATATTTCACACTGGGTCCTTGTTAAGGTTTTGAGAGGTTTAACACAAGTTTTGGTGTTAACAATTATTCATAAAGGATTGCCCCTTAAATACAAAACCAATGCCTATAGTTATTATATATTAACCTTAACCATATATAATTAATATTATATTTTCCAATTTATAGATTACACGTGCCAATGAACACCTAAAAGTGCTTCTTAGGTTTGCATGCCTTCATTATGTGTACTCGAGAGACCTCAAAACCACTTTTCATGCCTTTTATTGCAAAGCATGACCTAAAACTACATGAAAACACTTTAAAAAACATACCTCATATTTTAAAATTCTTACATAATCTCTACCACTCTAAAATATGATCATTACCCCTCATTAGGTTACACTCTTTCTCTTTTCTCTCTATACCTCAACCTGCAAATCACATTAGGCCTTAAAACTAACCTTCATGCCTCTTTACATGTGGTATCCACCTCAATCACATACTAAATCAACCTCTCTCATGATTAAATAATGGAATACATCCTTTATATGCCTTGATAATGGATCATGATGCCTCATTAGGCTAAGCAGGGTCTAAAAATGTTCTAGTTGTAGACTTGATCTATAGGTCTTACCCTTGTAGGCTCACCCTGAGACTCTTATGAGTGATCAAATGCTTAAAATACATGATAAAACAAACTAATACAACCACTCATTCCTATTTTAACTCTTTTATATAAGCCATCATGCTCCTTTTTACATAATACTAAGCATTATATGCACATACCTTATCAAGATACTACAAGGCTCAAGCACTTGACAACTTTGACAACAAGGACCTTCCATGATAACCTTTACATCACTTCTGCAGTCATAATAACATATACCAATCATATATTACACTCTTAGAATCATTTAAATATTGATCAATATACTCTCTCATAGCTACACTCATCAAAGACCTCATGAAGACCTTCTCAATAACCTTGACATCAATGACAACATCAATGCCAAACTACCAAACCTCAACAATAGAAAAAATGATCCTTAATCTCCCCTTTTGTCATTGATGGAAAAACACACTATAAATTAGTCATTTTTATCTCCCCATTCTGTTCTTTCTCCCCCTTTGACATAAATGACAAAGTGATGTCTAGAACTCCTTAGATCACACTCCTTGCCACAAAAATACTCAACACACAATACTATGAGTTTATGAGACATAATAATAACATGCTCCCTTATATCAAAGCCTACCTTCTTGGAATAACTCACATTTTCTTAGAGATAATGAACCTAATTATATCCCCCTAAGTATTTAGCTTCGTTAATGACTGTTAGGGTTAGGAATTACACCCAATTCTTATCTTACGTGTTCAAATGTTACCTTTGAAATTGGTTTGGCCAAAATGTATATAATTTGATCCTATGTAGAAACATATTCAAGTTTGACACTTTATTCACTTACCTACTCTCTTATAAAATGATACCTTATGAGAATGTTCTTGGTCCTTGAGTGCATGATAAAGTTTTCTTGAGACACTTATAGCACTTGTATTATCACAATAGATATGACTATGACCATCACACTCCACCTTGTAGTCTTTTAGGGTTTGTCTCATCCATAGGATCTAAGTGCAACATGAATTTATTTTAATGTACTCATCCTCACAATTGGATAATGCTACTTATTTTTTCTTCTTTCTTATCCATGAAACTAGGAACCCACCTAATAAGAAAGATCCTCCACTAGTACTCTTCATATCAACTAGACTTCTTACCTAGTCTACATCTATATAGGCTATCAAATTAAACTCCTTACTTCTTGGATACCACAACCCTTACTCCATATTCCCCTTGAGATACTTAATTATCCTCTTCACTACTTTTAGATGATTCTCCTTTGCATCTTCTTGAAACCCTCCCATAAGACATATTACTTACATGATGTTAGGTATAGAGGCAGTGGTGTTTATAAAACTTATAATCATTGACCTATATGACATCTGATTGACCTTTGGATACTCCTCTTAATTTCTCAATTTACACCCTATGATCATATGTGTACTAACTACCCTATAATATTCCATCTCAAACTTATTCAACATCTCTCTTAAGTACTTGTCTTATGAAATGAATATACCTTATTTAGATTGAGTGATTTGTAACCCAAGAAATAATGATAGTTCTCCCAACATGGACATCTAAAACTCTTTCTTCATCACATCTACAAATCCCTTGGTCATGTTCTCATTATTTCCTCCAAATATGATGTCATCCACATAGATAACTACTATCAATTTATGGTCATCTTCTAGCTTTATGTATAGATTACTATCTGCAAATCCTCTTTTGAATCTGTGATCTAAAAAATACCTATCCAACCTGGCATACCAAGCTCTAAGAGCTTTCTTTAGACTATATAGAATACTTTTTCAATATGAAAATTTAGTCCTTATCATTTGATAGTGAGAATCCCTCATGTTTCTCTATGTACACCTCTTCTTCCAAATTCTTATTCAAAAAGTTATATTTGACATCCATCTAGTATACCTTGAACCCTTTTAATCATGTATATGCTAGAAATAATTTGATGGCCTCCAATATTTATACTATTGCAATGGTATCCTCAAAATATATCCCTTTAACTTGTGCATATCCCTTTCATACTAATATATCCTTATTCTTAGTGACTTATCCATCTTCATTCAACTTGTTTCTAAATGACCATTTTGTGCCAATGACACTCTTGTCTTTAGGCCTAAGAACAAGTTCCCAAGTCTCACTCTTATCTATTTGGTCTAACTCCTCATTCATAATATCTATCACAAATTTATCTTTTCTTTCTTCTATAAGACTATTAGTTGTAGTCTTAGATAATAGATCAACATTATCTTGATTTAGATTACTTACCAGTCTTCTCTTTATTTACATACCTACATTCTTATTGCTAATGATTTGAGATTCAATATGATCTCCTTGAATATATCTTGAGGGTCCTTTTTAGTCTTATCTCATTTCAACTTAATCTTCTTCCTCATCAACCTCTATAGTTTCCTCTTCATTCTTGAAGTGTATATTCTCTAAAGTGTCCTTTGACTATGAGTGTGATTTCTTTATCACATCAATCTTCACATTGGTACTTTTCACTATCTTTTATAACCTCTTATTACAACATATATAGGTTGATCTCATTGATGAGTATCCTAATAATATACCTTCATCAAATCTAGAATCAAAATTACCTAAGTCATCATCATCTCTTTTGATGAAACATTTTCTCCCAAACACTTTAAAGTGTTCCACATTAGAAGGTCTACCCTTCCATAGTTCATAAGGAGTCTTGCTTCCATTAGTCCTTATCTATCCTTTATTAAAAATTTAGACTATAGTGCTTATTTATTTATTAAAATATACATTATATAATATACACTCATTTATCATAATTATATCCATCTCTTGAAATATCCTATTATTTCTTTCCACTACCCCATTCTACTAAGGTATCTTAGCTACTAAGAACCATCTCTTTATTTTATGAACCTCATAGAATTCATCAAACTCATTGAACCAAAACTCTCATCCTCTATTATATCTTAGGCACTTGATCTTCCCATTCTTCTCATTTTCAATAAGAGCCTTGAATGCCTTTAACTTGTCAAGAGTTTCTGACTTTTATTTCAAGAATGAAACCCAAGTCATTCTTATGTAGTCATTATGAGTAACATGAAATATCTATCTACTTGAATGCTTTGAATTCATATATACCCATAGAGATCAGTGTGTATTAACTCCAAAGGTTTTTTAGTAGATTACTCTTTATACTTGAAACTTATTCTAGTCTACTTACCATGTTGACATGCCTTTCAAAGTATGTTTGTAAGTTTGGTGATCTTAGGCATGTTCTTCACAGACTTCTTAGTGCTTATCTTGACCATATTTTCAAATTTTAGGTGACCTAACCATTTTTCCATATCCAAATTTCATCCATCTTGCTCATAAATCATCTCTCCTTCATGATCTCATTCAATACATATAGATTGTTCTCAGTCCTCTTAGCATTGTTAATTAGCCTTATTGATTTGACTCTCCTTATCTCACACCCTCTATCATAAAATTTTAGTGTGTGTCCTTCACTAAACATTTGACTTACACTAAGTAGGATATGTTTCAAACCTTCCACATATAACACATGTTGTGTCTTTGTCTTCCCATTGTCTAAACTCAAGATACCCTTGCCAACTATATTGGCAGTTGTGTTGTCTCTAAACCTCACTATTCCTAGAGCATTCTTCTTTAATGAGATGAACTTATTTTTATCTCATGTCATGTGTCTTTAGAAACCACTATATATATACCATTTCATACCTTTATCTTTAAAGTTAAAGGTATTCTAAGCATATAATCCACATTAGTCTTTTATTCCTCTTTAGAAAATAGTCCATCTTGACTCTTAAGCTCATATGATCAGTCCTAACTTGCTTTGGCTTCCATAGAAATGTTTGACCCTTCTCATGCACTCTAGGAGCTTCATATGTATTTTTGAATATTTAGGTCCTTCTAAATCTACTATAATAGAATCTTTCAATGTGTTCCATATTATGATAGATGTATTAAATAACAATTGTATACTTACCTCTCAACTAATTACTCATTTTCCCATGGTCCCATGATAACTTATCCTTTATTAAATTGGATTTATTGATTGGTATTTTCATGTTGGCACTCTTTATTTTTTATAACTTCTCACACTCTCAAACTTTTTCATGTTTTCTATCAGCTACTCATGCTCAACCATCAAGGAATCTAGCTTTATCTTCAAATGGTCATACTCAACTTCCTTTGATCTAAACCTTGTATTGACACCTTTTAACTAATTCTTGAGATCCTTTATAGTCTTATTTTTATGCTTAAAATCATCAAGGGAACCTATGAGCTCAACTTTAAGGTATACCTCAGCCTCTCTTTCTTCATTGTCATAGTAGACTTCTTCATCATACATGTTGTCTTCTTCCTTTTATTCACTAGACATCTTGTGCTTCTTAGGATCACATTCAAGATGTTAGACTTGTTTCAAAGGACCAAAATCTAATACCAATTATTGTAAACATAATGATTAAGATGGGGTGATTGGGTGAGTTGGTCTCTTAAAAATTTCTTTCACATGTACTTTAACATTCTTTGAACCATTAAGGCAATATAAAGATATAGTAATGCATAAAGAGTCATTCACATGAGCATAATACAAGAACACACATGAGTGGAAAACCATCAAGGGGAAGAAAATACATGGATCCCTAAAAATTTACTACATTACTCTAATTCAAGATATCACAATATTGTGAATCACTAACTCCACATGGAGCACCAACCCTAACTAGCTAAGCACCAACCCAACTAGGCTTTAGTAAGCACCAACTTTCAAAGAGGACCCAACCCCCTAGATGAATTAGATCCAAATCAGCCACCTAATTATTTTTATCACCTTAATTAGACCTTATTTACCATATAATATATTATTATCACCTTCTTCATCTCTTCTCTCTCTTCTATCCCTCTCAAACTACCTTCTAGGCTCCTTTGTTCAACTAGGTCTCTTCAAGATAGATTAAGACATATGACCTTTAAATATATATATATATATATATATATATATATATATATATATATATATATATATATATATATATATATATATATATATATAAAAAGGTCATATGTCTTAATCTATATATATATTTAAAGGTCATATGTCTTAATCTATCTTGAAGAGACCTAGTTGAACAAAGGAGCCTAGAAGGTAGTTTGAGAGGGATAGAAGAGAGAGAAGAGATGAAGAAGGTGATAGATTAAGTCATATGACCTTTATATATATATATATATATATATATATATATATAAAGGAGCCTAGAAGGTAGTTTGAGAGGGATAGAATAGAGAGAAGAGATGAAGAAGGTGATAGATTAAGTCATATGACCTTTACATATATATATATATATATAACCCTTGCTATATATTTGTGATATTTTATATACATAATTATTATTTTATAAAATACCTCCTTCCACTCTTCAAATTGATACATCCTTCGCTTTAATTTGCTCATTATCTAACTAGTCCATTAGGCCTATTAATCCTTGTTCTTATACTAGGCTCTTACTCATACAGTGCTTGATCAAACACACACTTTCCCACTTATATTTTACATAAAATATGCCTTATTTCATGCCAAAAACATTAATAAATCATTAAATTATGTTATCAATAGCTTAAATAGTCCAAAACTTTCTTTAGGCCTTAAGGAGACATATTCAATTAGGCCTTCATTAGTACACATTACCCTTTTATCTCCTTGGAACACTTTCAAACTCCACACATAGAAGTAAAATATAATATAGCACTAAAATATACCCATATTATTCTTATATTAGGTCCATTATACTTTTTTATCTCTAACCACTACTTGAAGCACACCTTGTAGCACTATTCACAATTAGGCCTCTAAACCTACAGAAAGTATGTCAAACAAAACTAAATCATGTACACAATTTAGTAACATAATCATGATAATAAATCACATTAACATACAATCCATTACCTTAACAAAATTACCATGTGATTTATACTTCATAACTCATGGCAAAAGGACTCAAACACTTTTCTATAAATAGCCCACTCAGAACTACCAAAACACTCCAAAACCCAGTCATGAACAACTTGATATTCAACATCTGAAAAAAAATTTCCCATGAAAATTAATACTTTAAAAATATCCTTTTAGATATATATACCATTATCAAATACAAAAATCAAAAGGTATAATGTCAAATATTAGTCTTGTAGACTAATATTTTGATCTCACTATACATAGTCAAACCAGAACCAGATAAGCCATTATGGATTTAACATTTCAATAATTTTAAATGAATATAAAACATTATAAAAATAATTTATAGGACATGAGAGTCCCAAAAAACAAAACTATATACATTATATACTTTAACTTAGGGCATAAAGTCTCAAACTCATCATTGCAACTTATTTACCCTAAACTATTAATTTACCTTAAAGCACAGTCATGGTGACAATGACCTTCAACACATGTATGAAAATTTTTAGAGAATTATTATTAATTTATATGATCCTATGATATAATTATACCATTATCATATATAAATATAATATGGTCAAATGGAAATATTACTCTTGCAGACCAATCTCATGACCTTATTTTTCATTGTCTCATTTGAAACAAATAGGTCAACTTGTGAGTAAATTTTTCACTATAACAACTGACCTCCAAAACTTATAAATAACATGAGAATTCATATAATCACTATTTCATGATAATACATTCCTAATCATCTTTTCATTATTTTCTAGGTTTTTCACTATTTTCACTACTAGCCCTGTTAGCGACTAATTAACTTGGATGAATAGTTTAGCATACTTGAGGGATTTAAATTATCCATAAAACTTAATGTACATGAAAAATTAGTCTCAATATTCATTCTCCATCTATTTTCATACTTTGACTTGGTCAACTCTGACTGCTACACCAAATCTCTAAGAAACTAGCACTTTCTTATAGGGTCTACTTACACACTTGACAACTCAATCACACCTAGAAGTGCCTGGGAGAGTTTAATACATGATCCAACACTTTTTATAGTAATTTTATACCATTTTGGGGGTTTTTGAACAATATATTTCACATCATGTCCTTTGTAGGGTTTTAGATAGGTTTAACATAAGTTTTGGTGTTAATAATTTTTCATAAAATATTACCCCTTAAATCTAAAACCAATGCCTATATTTATTATATATAACCCTTAATTATCTCTTTAATATCTCAAGTTACCATGTGTATATTACATGTGCCAATGAACACCTAAAAGTTCTTTGTTTTGCATGCCTTCATTTTGTGTACTCAAGAGACCTGAAAATGACTTGTTATGCCTTTTTTTGTAAACCATGACCCCAAACTACGTGAACACACTTGAAAAAACATACATCACCTTTGAAAATTCTTACATAATCTCAAACACTTTGAAATATGATCATGACCCCTCATTAGGTCACACTTTTTCTCTTTGCTCTCTAGACCTTTACCTAAAAATCACATTAGGCCTTAAAACTAACCTTCATGCCTCTTTCCATGTACTCTCCATCTCACTCACATACTCAAGAAACCTATATCATTATTAAATAATTCCATACATATTTAATATGCCTCTAAAAAATATCATGATGCCTCATTCAGATAAGCAAGGTCTATAAATGGTTTAGTTGTAGACTTTATCTATATTTCATACCCATGTAGGCTCACTCTGAGACTCTTATGAGTGATATAATAATTCACATGCATGATAAATAGACATCATACAACCACTCATTCCTATGTTCACTCATTTTACCAATCCATCATGCTCCTTCATGCACAAGACTAAGCATTTTATGCATATACCTTGTCAAGATACTACAAGGCCAAGCACTTGATAACTTTGACAACAAGGACCTTCCATGCTAACCTTTACATCATTTATGAAGTTATAAGAACATATAAAAATCATATATTACATTCTCATAATCACTAAAATACTGATCAATATACTTTCTCATAACTACACTCATTAAATACCTCATGAAGACCTTCTCAAGAACCTTTGACATCAATGCCAAACTACCAAACCTTAACAACAGGAACAATGCTCAATAGACACATTATAAATTTGAAATCACTGAAGTCCTTGGTGATATTTTTAATAATAATAGTTTTCCACATGACAATATAGGTCTTGGATTTAAATAAGACCAAAATGAAAATAAGCAGAGTCAAACCTCAAAGGATATTGGACTATCAAGAAGTGATGGTACTAATAGAGTAAAGACCTATGTAGAAACTCTCAAAACTGAGATTAAAATTAGTTATCAATAATTAAAGAATAATTTCACCTCTTAAATACATATTAAAGGTATAGGTTCATCATTCAACATCACATAAATAAGGTATGTAAATCCTTTCAATGGTTTTTTTTCATGCAGTCAATATGGACATAGAGCTATATATTGTAGACATCATGATAGAATCAATTAATCATGAAGAAATAGGGTAAATCTATTAGAATTAGAATTATATTCTATAATTATGATCAAAGAGGACATATTACAAAGGATTAAAATATAATTCATATGAGGAAGATCAGTCAAGACAAAAGGTTATATGGTCATACCATTGATATGTAGATCAAGAAGTTAGACCCTGCGAACAAAGTGAAGGAGCACAAGACTAAAGGAGAAGAACCTATGTTATCTCAGAGTGCCTTTCACATCCAAAATTAAGGTATGAAATTTTATATAGATAGTGGTTAATAAATCCACATGACAAGGGACAAGATCAATTTCATGTCATTGAATAAGAATGTTGCAAGAATAGTAAGATTTGGAGATAACACAACTACCAATATAGTTGGCAAGGGTATCTTGAGTTTGGAAAATGAGAAGACTAAGATAGATAATGTTTTATATGTGGAAGTTTTGAAACATAACCTACTTAGTGTAAGTAAAATGTGTAACTAAGGATGCACTAACCTTTAATGGTAGAGGGTATGATATAAGGAGAGCCAAATCAAGAAGGCTAATTTCCAATGCTAAGAGGACTGAGAATAATCTATATATCTTAAATGAGATCAACAAGGAGAGATTATTTATGAGAAATATTTATTAAATTTATCTATGGCATATAATGTTAGGCCACCTAAACTTTGATAATCTAGTTAACATAAGCTCTAAGAAAATTTTGAAGAATATGCCTAAAATCACCAAACCTACAAACACACTTTGCAAGGCATGTCAACATGGTAAGAAAAATAGAATAATGTTCAAGTATAAGGAATACTATAATATAATACCTTTGGATTTAATACACACTGATCTCTATGGGCCTACAAAAATCCAAAGTATTCAAGGAAATAACTACTTCATGTTACTCATAGATGTCTACACAAGAATGACTTGGGTAGAATTCTTAAAAGAAAAGTCATAAGTTATTGATAAATTCAAGGAATTTAAGGATATTTTTTAGAATTAAAATAATGGGAAGATCAAGTTCCTAAAATTTTATAGAGGAGGAGAGTTTTGGTTGATTGAGTTTGATGACTTAGATGAGGCCCATGGAATAAGGAGGCAATTCTCAGTAGCTTAGACACCTCAGTAGAATGTGGTAGTTGAAATAATGAATAGGATAGTTCAAGTGATGGAAAGAAGTATGGTAAATGAGTTAAGGTTAGCTAATGGATACTGGATATAGGCAATAAGCACTGTAGTCTACATTATGAATAGAGGATAAATAAGGACTAATGGAAATAAAACCCCTTATGAACTATGAAAAGGTAGACTTACTAATGTGGAACACTTTAGAGTGTTTAAAAGAAAATGTTTCATAAAAAGACATGAGGAAGACTTAGGTAAGTTTGATTCTAGGTCAGATGAAGGTATATTATTGGGATACTCATCAATAATATCAGACTATAGATGTTATAATAAGATGTTGTAGAAGATAATGGAAAGCACAAATGTGAAGATTAATGAGATAAGTTATAAGAATTTACACTCAAAGTCAAATGATACATCAGATAATATAGCCTTAAATAATGAGGAAGAAATAATGGATATTGATAAGGAAAAGTAAGAAGTTGAGGAAATACAAGATTCAAAAAGTCCTTCAAGATAGATTTAGAGAGATGATCTTGAATCATAAATCATTGGCAATAAGGATACAGGTATGTAAACAAGGAAAAGACTGGTAAGTAACTTAAATTAAGATAATGTTGATCTATTATCTATGATTGAACCTAAAACCCTTGTATAATTAATTAAAGATAAGTTTTGGATAGTTTCTATGAATGAAGAGTTAGATCAAATAGAAAATAATGAGACTTGGGAACTAGTTCCTAGGCCTAAAGACAAGAATGTCACTAGCACAAAATGGGTGTTTATAAATAAGTTGAATGAAGATAAAGAAGTCAATAGGAACAAGGATATATTGGTATGAAATGGATACACACAAGTTAAAGGGGTAGACTTTGAGGATATATTTTCTATAGTAGCAAGATTGGAGGCTATCAGATTATTTTTAGCATATGTAGGATTCAAAGGGTTCAGGGTGTACCAGATGGATGCCAAATCTAATTTTCTAAATGGGAACTTGGAAGAGGAGGTGTACATAGAACAAAATAAGGGTTCATCATTAATAGGTAACAAAGACTATGTTTATAAAGTGAAAAAGGATCTTTATGGTCTAAATCAATCTCCTAGATCTTGGTATGCCAAATTGGACAAGTATTTATTAGACCAAGGATTCAAAAGAAGAGTTAAAAATAGTAATTTTTATGTAAAGATAGATGATTACCATTATTTGATAGTATTTGTCTATATGGATGAAAACATCTTTGGTGGAAATAGTGAGAGCATGACTAAGGCCTTTGTAGATGTGATGAAGAAGTTTGAGATGTCCATGCTGGGAGAACTATCATTATTTCTTGGATTACAAATCATTCAATCAAAAAAAGGTATATTCATTTCATAAGCTAAATACATAAGAGAGATTTTAAATAAATTTGAGATGGAATATTTCAAGTTTGTTATCACACTTATGATCATAAAGTGTAAGTTAAGCAAGGAAGATGAGTCTCCAAAGTTCAATTAGACATCATATAGGTCAATGATTGGAAGTTTTCTATATCATTGTATTGCTTTATTAGTTTAAGGAATGTTATAGGATAATTAAATGAAAGTTTTTAAAATTTGATTAACCCCCCCTCTCAGTGATTTTACTTCTAAAAATTAGTATCAGATCTTGGTCATTTGAATCAGGCCTAATATCTTAAAGGTGATCCTCAAAGCACAAGTTTGTCTAGTTATCAATCACAAGGAGGTTTCTCAACCAATAAGGTTCCTCTCTTTAGTGAGACCTGACACTACTACCTCTAGACTTGACATCATGAGATTAGTAAATTTTGTGGGAAGATTTCAAGTAGACCCAAAGGAAAATAATTTAAAAGTAGTCAAAATGATACTTAGGTATCTCAAGAGGACTATGGCATTTAGGTTGTGGTATCCTAGGATCAAGGAGTTTAACTTGACATCCTATACAAATGTAGACTATTTAGGTATTTTAGATGATAGGAAGATCATTAGTGGAGAATATTTCTTCTTATGAGAATTCTTAGTATCATGGATAAGCAAGAAGTAATTTTCTGTGGCATTATCTACTTGTGAGGCTAAATATATTACATTGACTTTATGTTGCACTCAACTCCTATGGATGAGACAAATCATAAAAGGCTACAAGGTGGAGTATGATAGTCCTAACCCTATCTATTATGATAATACAAGTACCATAATCATCTCAAATAATCTTTTCATGAACTCAAGAACTAAGCACATTCCCATTAAGTATCATTTATTAAGAGATAAGGTAAGTGAATAAGGTGTTAAACTTGAATATGTTTCTAAAAAGGATCAAATTGTATACATTTTGGCTAATCCACTTCCAAAAGAAAATTTTCAATATCTAAGACATGAATTGGGTGTAGTTCCTACTCCTAGTAGTTATTAAGGATATCAAATGCTTAGGGGGAGATAATCAAGTGTTTCATTAGATCCAAAATCATGTGAGTAGTGCCAATAAGGTATGCATGGAGATATGGGGAGCATCTTTGTATGGTTCCTTATAAACTCATAATCTTATGTGTTGAGTGTTTTGGCTGTAAGAGGTGTGACCAAAGAAGTTATAACATCTCTTCAGTCAATTTAGCATAATTATGTATTTACCTTGGGCTATTGACTAAGATAATTTGGCTTTGATTAGTTTTATTAACCACTTGGGTTAAAAGGTTAGTTTGTTTAACAGGATTAGCTATTTCATGCTAGATGATGTTGGTTATTTTACCCACCCTTTTCACATGTTTCTCGAGTGGCTCATTTATTTGGCTATTTAATAGGCCTTTTTGTATTGTTCAGATATGGAGTGTATGCTCTAAATAAAATCTAGTTATTTCTCACTCTATGTGTTTTATCTAATATGGTAATCATATCTTGCATTTTAGGAAGCTTGGGAGGAAGCCTATGAAGCAAGAGAGGATGGTCTTGTCAGGGAGGAACGTGAAACACCCAGTGGAGAGCTATGAGTGGAAGATTTTTTTTCCTATGATCAACCATTTAACTTGGAGTAAAATCCCAAAAAATAATTTGAGCACTATTTTTATTATTTTTGTTTCTATAAAATTCTCTAGCTCAGAATTCATCTGCTAGATCAGATGAAATTAAATTTTGCTGAGTATTTTGTCTAAAAACTACATTTGAAGTTTTATGGTAGGTTATTTTTGTACGGTTTGGGGAAGAGACCAGATTTTCATTTGGGAACTATTTTTGGCAAGTGAGGGGTCTAAAAATTTTTATTTTCTGAGAGGAGATGATAGGAACTGATGGAATTCAATTTGGTTGAGTATTTCTCCTAAAATTTGCATATGAAGTTTTACAAGTATGCCAATTTTTTGATTGGCTAATTTTTTTTATGAAAATTTTAATCTAAAGTTTTATTATTTCAATTAATTTTATTTTTTTAATTGAAATAATTTAAAACTTTAGCTTATAAGAGTTATTGGGGACCTACTGGTGACTAAATATCTCAAAAAAAATTTGGAAGGTGAAAATTTCACCATTTTCTGGGTTTTTGATCTAGATGTTGAAGGAGAAGAATTTTATAATCAGAGTATTATATCTCTTGATTTAATTATTTTTGTTCATTTTTTGATGTTTTTAAAGATGGAAATTTTAAAATTTCCCAAACGGTTTGGTGTTTTTTGCTAAAAATTGGAAGTATTGACCATTTTATGATTTAAATTAGTGGATAGGAAGAATTTTGTGTAAAGTCATTATAGTATTTATGGTATTTGTATTTTTTGGAAAAACTAGGTTAAAATGGCTAGTTTACAACACCTCTTGTTGACATATTCACAAAAATTGATAGGCAAAAATTTTAGTTTGTGGAGTCACAAGGTTTTGATGATATGTGAATATCAAAATCTTGATCAATTAGTGCTTGGTAAAGAGAAAATGCCTACCACTGGTTATGATGACTATGATAAACATCATCAAGAAGCTCTTATGTTGTTAAAACTATCGATAGTAGATAATCTAATCTTAGAAGTTATAAATGTGACCATAGCGTTAGATCTATGGAAAAATATAACTTTAAAATATTAGGCTTCTAAAGATGGTAGGGTATTGTATTTGAATAATTTGTTGTTTTCTATTAATATGCAGGAAGATGGCTTTATTTCTAAGTTTTTATTGTAGATCAAGGACATCAGTGATCAGTTGAAGGCTCTGTAAAAGCCTGTTTATGAGCAAGATTTGATTTCTCTAGTAATGTAAAATCTTCCACCTTCATTTGAGTCATTTGTGGGGTCCTTGCATATGATTGTTGAGATGTAGACTTTGGACTTTGAAAAGTTATCTACATTATTATTATAGAAGGAGAGACGGTAGGAGCAGATAGTGTAATCTACATCTACTTCTATAAAGAGTGAATTATTCATCAAGGGAAAGGGTAAGTAGTTTGGTAAAATTACTAGTTCTCTAATAGAAACTTCATAAGTGGTTTTAATAAGAGATCTAAGTGGAAATGTTTTTATTGTAAGCAACCTGGTCACCTTAAGAAAGATTATAGGAAAAGACAATAGCATATGGTTAACCCTGGAAAGAAAGCTCATCATACAAATGTAGCTGAAGGTAAAGGCAAGAAATTATCTCCTAATTTTACTTTCATGGCTTCTAGTGGTAATTCTATGGTGGATCAAGCTTGGTAATTTGATTTAATGGCATCTCACCATTATATATGCCATAAGGATTTGTATGTGGATTTTGTTAAAAATGAGAGTAATAATGAACCTGTATCTTTGGGAGATGGTAGGACTCATTTTGCAAAAGGATATGGTAATGTTTAGATTATATTTGATGGTACTATTTGGTATACATTTAATAATGTTAGGTATGTGCTAGACATAAACAAAAATTTGCTTTCCATTAGTGAGATCACTAGAAACTCTAATTTTTTTATAAAGTTTCAAGGACAATAATGTTTGGTCACTACCAATGATAACAAGATTATTGCTATTGGGATTGGTGAGAAAGGCTTGCATAAGCTTTAAAATCCATAGAGAGCAAAAGAAAGTGTACTTGTAGTAGTTGATAGCACAAGTTCACTCTGGCATGAAAGGTATGGGCATTTGTATTTCTAGTATTTGACTACATTGAGAAAGACTAAGATGATTAAGGGGATTCCTTCTATTCAGGATAGTCATCATGCATGTATTGGATGTCAGTTGGGGAAATAAGTTAAACATTCATTTGATGTTGGTAAAGCTTCAAGAGATAAAGGAGTATTAGATTTGGTACATGTAGATTTTCATGTTCTAATGTAAACACTAACCCTTCTAGAGCCCATTATTTTCTATTACTAGTCGATGAATTCTCTAGGAAAAAGTGGGTATAATTTTTAGTGAAGAAATCTAATTATTTTTCTAACTTCCTTACTTAGAAAGCTATGGTTGAAAAATAGGGGAAGGCTAGTGAAATATCTTACAGTAGATAATGGGGGTGAGTTCATCTCATAATAGTTCAAGACATTTTGTGCCACTGAAGGCATACACATATAATATACTACCCCTTACACTCCATAGAAAAATGGAGTTATAGAAAGGTGAAATAGGATGGTGATGGACATGGCTCATTATATGGTCCAAAGTAGAAATATCCTATATAGCTATTGGGTAGAATCAGCTAATATGGTGGTGTACATCCTCAATAGAAGTCCTACAAAAGCATTGAATAACATAACTCTAGAGGAGGCTTGGTTAAGTGAAACTCTAGGTGTAAGTTCTTTCCAAACTTTTGGTTGTGTATTTTTTGCATTTATTCCTAGTCAAATGAGAAGTAACTTGGATGAAAAAAGTAAAGCATACGTGTTTATTGGGTATCGTGAGTAGTCAAAGCCTACAAATTACTTGATATTTATACTAATAAAGTTGTGGTAAATAGATATGTCATATTAAATGAACAAATGGCATACTTCACAACAACTAGTATAGTTTCATATATTGAGTCATTATTTTCTTCTAATGATTATATTATAAGTTGTGTGAAAGTTGATAAAGATTGTAGTTCATCAATGGAATCACATTCTAGGGAGGGACTTGATGTGGGTCATTGTGAGGTTCCAATAGAATAATCAAATAATACAAATTGGTATTTTGCCATTATGGAAGCACTAAAAGAGGTAGACTTACCACAAGGTGTGAAAAGAAGAAGATTGAGATTGGGAAAGTAGTTTGGTAATAGAGGTGATCATGAAAAAATTTCTTTAACAACTATTATTTCACATGTTTTTTAGCCTAATTATTTTTTAGAGGCCAAAGGTAAGCATGAGTAGGAATCAACCATGTAATTGGAATATGATTCTTTGATGAAAAATAAGACTTGGAAGCTCATAAAACTACCACCAAGAAATAAATCCATTGGTTGTAAATGGATTTACAAGGTAAAATACAAAGTAGATGGTTCCTTGGACAAATACAAAACTAGACTTGTTACAAAATGTTATGCACAAGAGGAAGGGGTTGATTATAAAGAGACTTTTACTCCTACTACAAATATGGTAACTTTTCATTTGATTTTTGTTATTGCTACTCAGTTTGGATGGTGGGTGCACCAAATGGATGTCAAGAGTGCTTTCTTGAATGGGGATTTTAAGGAGGAAGTGTACATGGTTTAGCCATAGGGTTTTTAGGTTCTTGGTAAGGAACATATTGTTTACAAGTTGATCAAGTCCTTGTATGGGTTTAAATAGGCTCCTCGAGCTTGGTATATGAAGATAGATACATACCTTAGCGAGTCTAGTTTCAAAAGATGTAACTCTAAACCAACTCTCTATGTAAAGGTGTTTGGTGATGATATCTTAATTCTCATTATATATGTTAATGATATAACCATAAATGGGAGTAGTTTTAGTCTCATTTAGTAGATGAAGGCTGATATTTGTTGTACTTTTGACATGACAGACTTAGGACTACTAAAATATTGTTTAGGTGTTGAATTTTGGCAAGGTGATTGTGTTGTATTCATGTCATAGAGTAAGTATCCCAAATCATTATTGGAAAGGTTTTGAATTATGTATTGTAATCTAACTCACACACCTATGGAAGTTGGAGTAAAATTTTAGCTAACACTGATTCACATTTGGTCAATGAAATAGTGTATTGGCAACTAGTGGGTAGTCTCATTTACCTCACTACCACTAGACCAGATATTTGTTTTGCAGTTATTTTTCTATCTCACTTCATGTCTAAACCATAGGAAGTACATTGGTTAGCTGAAAAATGGGTATTAAGATATATCAAAGGTAATCTTAACTTTGGTATACTATATAAGAAGTCTGTAGATTTTGAGCTTTTAGGATATTATGACTCTGATTGGGTAGGATCAGTAGATTCAATAAAATCTACAATAGGCTATGTTTTCACTCTTGGTTTATGATTTTTATCATGGTAGAGAAAACTACAAACTATAGTGGCATTATCTTCAATAGAAGTAGAGTATAAATTTGTGGTTGGTGCAGGTTATGAAACTATGTGGGTGAAGAAAATCCTAGAGGATCTTTAGTTTGAGTCATCAAAGCCTACTCTTATTTTCTGTGACAACCAGAGTGTTTTGAAGATGGTGAAGAATCTAGTATTCCATTCCAGTACCAAACACATTAAAGTTCACCATCATTACATCTGATAGTTGGTTACAAATGAAGACATAAGTCTCTTCTACTACCCCATTATAGAGCAACCAACTGATATAATGACCAAACCACTTGGTTTAGACAAGTTCATAAAATTTTGGGACAAACTTGGTCTTGTTTTTGGTTTTGTAATTAAGGTAGGGTGTTAGCGTAATTATGTATTTACCTTTGGTTATTGACTAAGGTAATTTGTCTTTGGTTAGTTTCCTTAACCACTTGGGTTAAGAGGTTAGTTTATTTAATGAGCTTAGTTATTTCATGTTATCTGATGTTGGTTATTTTACCCACCATTTTCACATGTTTATTGGTGGTTCATTTATTTTCCTATTTAATATTCCTTCTTTTATTATTCAGATATGGAATGTATGCTCTAAATACAATCAGGTTCTTTCTCACTCTCTATGTTTTATCTGATAAGTCATTTATGTCAAATGGGAATAAAGTTCAAAATGAGAGATAAATATTCTATTGAGAGAAATTTATGAGAGTGGTTTCCATCAATAATAAAGGGTGAGATT
Source organism: Torreya grandis (assembly GCA_037957365.1). Lineage (NCBI taxonomy): Eukaryota > Viridiplantae > Streptophyta > Pinopsida > Cupressales > Taxaceae > Torreya > Torreya grandis. Next base: position 1,266,275 of record JARHVA010003325.1, on the reverse strand, counting down.
GTTGAGTATTTTCATTGATGTCAAAGGTGCATCTTAAGAATGTTGATGTCAAAGGTGACTAAGCCTAGTTAGTTGTATGTGATGTGACAAGGTGCATTGAGAGACCATAGTCATTTAGAAAGTGTTGTCATGAGATAAATATAAAGAGATAATTTGAATGAAATAAATTCATTATGGTTTCATGAAATTATAGATCATTGATGATAAAGTGCATAGGAACCTAGTCATGAGCTTAGTCATGACATGAAGAGGTATGTGCATAAAAATTGAATGCACATAGGCATGTGAAGTTTTTTTTTCACTATTTTATCATTTATATTAAGTATTAAATCATTCATGATAGTTTCAAGGTGAGCCTATAGGGGTAGGACCTTTAGACTAAGACTACACTTAGACCTCTCTTAGACCCTACCTAGCCTAATGAGGTATGAAGATTAGATTTCAATTAAATTATGCATATATTAGAATGTATATAGGTGAGATAAAAATTTCTAGGCATGTTCACAAAGTTTGAGGTCATCGTGTGAAAAAAATTACATGAATCAGTGTTTTAGGCCTTCTTGAGTTCATAGAATGAGGTCTTAAGACCTAAGAAGCACTTTCAGATGTTCATTGGCATGTGTAACCTCTACATGGGAATTTTAGATATTAAGGAGAGATTGGTAAGGATCCTATATAAGATATCCAATAATTATTTTTGGATTCAAGGGGCAGTCCTTTATGAACAATTGTTAACACCAAAACATATGATAAACCTCCCTAAACCCCTAATAAGGACCTAATATGAAATATCTTTCTCAAAACAACTCAAGATGGCTTAAAATCTCCAAATTAACAATTTTATCATGTATTCAACTCTCCCACATACCTCTAGGTGGTGGTGGTTAGTCAGATGAGAGAGAAAATACATAGATATAGTTTTATTTATCAAGAAATTATTGTAGCTCTCAAAAGTTGTATTGGTCAAGAAAATAAAATGGATGGGAGAAAATATTAGAGACTCATTTTTCATTTCCATGATGATTTATATATATTTTATATCCTTCAAGTGTTCTAATTTTTTCATACAAGTTAGTCAGTCACAGACAGACCTAATGGTGAGAATAGTGTAAAACCCAAGAAGAGATGAAAAGATAGATTTGAAGGTTTGTACATGATATATTGGTGAAAAAAAGTGCATGAATAATTTATTAATTATTTTTAATTCTTTTTAAAACCTTTTAAGGTTAGTGAATATGGTGAAAATTTTGCTCATAAAATAACTTGTCTGGTTCATATAAGACTATGTGATATAAGGATAAGAAATTGGTCTGCAAGACCAATATTTGCATTAGACCATATGATTTTCATATTTGAGGTTTTTATGGAGATCTCATAAGACCATTTACATGAATTAATATTCATTACATGTGCCTTCATAGGATTTAGAATTCTAACTCATCATGATTAGGTTTTGAGGTAAATTGGTAGTTCTGAGTGAGTGAGTTACAGAGTTGTTCTTGAGTCTTTATCTCCTAAGTGAAAATGTTCCAATAATTTGGTGACGACCCTGAGGTCATGTAAAATATATATAAATGTTTAATTTTTCATAATTCAATAACTTAAGGGTGTTTAATCTTCATTTTTATAAGATAGACTTTTGATCTATGCGGGCCTAATAGGGTAGTTTGTCCTAAAGGAGTTTTCATGGTCTGAATGAAAGATACAAATCTAATAAAGCATGGAGGAAATTAGTATAGGTAATTTTATAATTTATTTAATGGTTTTTTATTGTTTTATATAGTCATATATGTCCAATAATATCAAGCTTTGATGCTAAGAGAATAGACCTAATGCAATTTGGTCTCAATAAGACCTAAACATAAAATGAGGCCTAATTGAGTTGTTATAAACCAAAATGTGTTAAAATTACATTTTAATCATGTTGATAATATGTTATAAGACCTATTATGTATATTAAATAAGTGGTTGAAGGTATGTGGTTGACCAAGTGGTGTGTGACCATGAGACTAGTATATATATAAGATAGTTTAGACCTATTTAAAGATATGAAATATAAGTGAATAAAATATTGATTGGTAGAGTAGAAGAAGGTCTTTAAATGAGACCATAATATAAGATTAGAGTGGTGGTGATAAAAATTCATGAGGTGGATTATTTTTTGATGATTCACATAGGGATTTGGTGCTTCCTTATGAGTAGGTTTTTGTTAAAACCTAGTCAAGTGGGTGATTGACTTTATTGGGGTTGGTGCTCCAAATTGAGTTGGTGCTCAATATAATTTGGTATTTTTTTTAATAAGAATGTATTACATTTGTATAAATCATGGTGTTTTTTCTTCTCCTTGATATTTTCCCATACATATATGTGATTTCTTGTGTCATGCTCATTGAATGGCTCTTTATGAATTATTGTATCATTGTATTGCTTTTTTGGTTCAAGGAATGTTAAAGGATAATTGAATGAAAATTTTCAAACACTGATTCACCCCCTTTAAATTATTTTTATTCCAACATATAACATAAATTATTTGGGATAAGTTAAAATATAAAGTAGTCTTTAGACCTAATATGCTAATGGAAATGGAATAATAAGTAAAGTTAATAAGGCAAAGATTGGCTAAAGCCAATGATAGGCAGAAAAGTTATGTTGATCTGAAAAGAACATAAAGGTAATTATTAGTTGGAGATAAATCTTTTTGTGATTCAAACCCTAAAATAGTGCTATTAATTTTGGGAAATTAGTGAAATTGTCACTAAGATATGTGGGACCCTTTGAGGTTATATAAGTGATTAATAATTTAGTATATAGCCTTGCTTTACCACCAAATTTATCTCAAATGCATAATGTTTTTCATGTATCATATCTTAAGAAATATATATTTGATCCTTTACATGTATTAGATTGGAATGCATCATAGGTTCTAGATCTAGGGGTGGTCATAGTAGAACTAATCAGAATAATTGATACTCGTAAGCTTATCTTATATAATATAGAAGTATCACAATGCAATATCCAATAAGACCAATATTCTTAATATAGTGCTACATGGGAAGATTATGAGGAACTATTTAGGCTATTTACTCATTTATTTAAATTATTTTTCTATTAAACAGTATTAATTATTTTATTATCTATTATTTGAAATAAAATTCATCAAGACAATGACATATTTTAGGAGGGAGTATATCACATCATGTTTGACTCAAAAATATATTTAGGTATTAGTAATGGAAATGGAACTAATGATTTGTAGTTCCTATTTTCATATGATATCTGGATAGTTATGTTGTATGATTGGTAATCATATTATTGTTTTCATGATCAGTTATGTTGTAAGACATTTGCATGTGTTTATGAATGTACTATGTTCTATGATCATGTTTGAATAGGATTTCATTTGTAAATTGATTTGCATTATAGTAATTTAATGATATATATATATATATATATATATAATTTGATTATTTTTTATAAGCTTGAACTAACTAACTTTTTTATCAAGGTGGTTGTAGGATTATCCCACCCTCACAATTGGTACAAAGGGAGAGTATCATAAGGGACGAGGCTATAGATATTATTAATGAGGATAAAGATAATTAAACCAAACTTGTATACACACACCACACTATTTTTTTCTTAGGTGAAATGATATTATTTGATTATTTTTTATAAGCTTGAACTAACTAAATTTTTTATCAAGGTGGTTGTAGGACTATCCCACCCTCACAATTGGTACAAAGGTAGAGTATCATAAGGGATGAGGCTATATATATTATTAATGATGATAAAGATAATTAAAACAAACTTGTATACACACACCACACTATTTTTTTCTTAGATGAAATGATTGGAAATAATTATTCCACTAATATTTTGAGTGTTGCTTTCATTATTTGTCCTTGTAGATAGTAAGGCATGTTTTCATTTTTTTTGAGTGGTTACTTATCTTGATTATTTGATTAGTATAATATGCATATTTTTATTTGGTTATCATGTGTTCATTAGAACATGATATGAATTAGATTATGTTGAATTATGTAAGGTAAACCATTTATGTGTTTTAAATTCTTAGGTGAGCATTCGGTGTTATTGATCTTGTTTAATTGGTTAATTTATGCCCCTTTTTGGTGATAAAGTGGGAGGGGTAAAATATGGTAAAATCACCCAAAGTAATTTAATTAAAATAATTTTATGACTTTGAAATTTTGGATTTTGTTTGGTAAATGTTTATAGAAATTTGCCACAAATTTGAAGGGAATAAAACAGGTTTAGTTATGTTATGTTTGACTTGGCCATTATCACAATGATGAACAAGTTACATGTGGAATCCATGTTGTAAATTTGGGCATGGGACTATGAATTAGTAGGCATAGTGTGCAAATTAGGTGGAAGTAAAGGTGAATTCATAATGAAACATTTGTAGTTTAGCAGGAGAGGTGATTGGCCATGCAAAACATGGTTGGAGTTTGGAAAAATAATAAGAATAAGGAAAAATATGATAATGATAACATGGTAGGAAGGGGAAAAAATCTCAATAAGAAGGAAAAGCTACCATTTCATACATTTAAATAATATCCATTGTAGAACTAGGTCAGTTGAACTTGAGTTTGTAATTTTGGCTATTGATTGTAGACTTAGTTTAGCAAGAAAATATGGTTTTGAGATATGGGTTACAATAATGTACTTGATTTAAATGTGGATAATGGTATATTTTTGTTAAATAGAACTAGGGTTTCATGTATGTAAACCTAGGGATGGAACTCAATTCCATCCATAGGACTATAAACATGATGTTGATCTTATGTTTAATTAAAACTAAATTTTATTGGTAAATTTATGCATTATAACCTAGGGCTTCAACTCTATATACCTACGGATGGAACTTGTTTCTATCTATAGGTCTATAGATATGAGGCTGAGTCATTTTTTAAAAGAAGACTAGGTATTTTTAGGATGGATGAGCCTGAAACATAAACAGTTAATAGTTGTGTAAGTATTATTTAGTATAAAACTTTATTAAAAATCATTAAGGGGGAAAAACCCTGTGTCATGTGTTATCCCTATAAATTGATAATGTTGGGAAAGCTCCATTATGGTAAATAAACTTAAATTACATAGATATTAATTTTTTATATTTTTTAATTGGGAAATTAAATTGTATACCATCTTTGTAAAACCTCACAATGGCTAAGCATGATATGGGTGAGTTATAGTAACTATCTCTAATTCATTTTATTTAAAGATTTCCTTGGCACTCATGTTGGTTATTGATAAGTTTTAGAAAGGTGTTAGAATAACATTGGTATAAAAATTAATAAATACATAAAAGAATCAACCCAGTTGATAATATGATCTAGTTTTCAAATAGTGTTTTTATAGATAATTATCGATTATCATATAAGTAATCTATATGGACTTTTTATAATAATAAAAATGTGTAACTTTTATGTAACCTAGTGGGGTCATAACACCTAGGGTTTTTAAGTAGTTGATACCAAAAATTGAAACCATGGCATCAAAGGCAACATAATAAGTGTAAAAAAATATTAGATATGAAATTTAAACCCTAATGTAAGATAAATATGAAACTGTATGAGTTAAGAACCCTAAGGTAGAAACCTAGGGCTTTTCATGTTCAAGTAAATAATTGGGTTCACCATTTTCTTACATATTTTGTGATTAATGTGATCTATATGAAATAAAATTATGAATATTTATGTTATGCAAGATAGGATAATAATCATACAAATTTGAATGTAAAAAGGGAGATAAAAATTGCACTTTAAAAACTAGAAATTGACAAACCAATATGATTTAGATATATTTAGAGTATTCTAATATTTTATTCCTCATTATGTTTATCATTATCTTTGAAAAAAATTTACAACCATACAATTTAGTAAACATGATATCAGACCCCGCATAGGGGTTTTAAGTAAAAATTAGACCCCTAAGGTGACTTATATTGTTATGGCCTTGAAAACAATGTCCCTATTAGATATGAAGGTATGTGATGCCTCAGATAAGTGCACTTGCACCTGTACTTGTAGATACCTCTTTTTTATATACTCACCTTCAATATTATATGTTGATCTTTCTTTTCTTTTCCTTTCTTTGAAAACTATAATTACTCTTTTAACACTAAGATGCAATAAAAATGGTTAGCTCTTTGGGTTAGATTGACCTCAACTACTCCCTACTAAATATATAATAATTTCATGTGTTCAATTACTCTAAAGAGGGATAAAACTACATGTATATCCCACGCTAATGTGTGTATGAACCAGACCATGTGAATGTAAGTTTAAATCTAATTTTATTAGGGTCCTCCTTTGGTACAAACATTAAATTGATGTGTTTAATAAGATTAATTCATTAATAAAATATTAAAATAACACACAAAAATCAATCAAACTAACATCACCATTAAGTGAGCCAAACACACTTAGACACCTTTCTTCTTTTAAGCCTACTTAAAGACCTAATGCATTAGGTTTATCCTCTCCAAAGAATAAATTGAATCACTATGGCCTAGATGACCCTATTAAATTAACTTAGACCTTTAAAAAACTTATTTGGAAACCTCAACTGACCATCTCTATGATCAAGAAGTCACAAATCCTTTACTCACACATTGAAAACACCATTAGGCCTAATTACCCCAAAAACATTATTTACAAAGATGAAGCTCATGAAACTTGTAGAAACACATTCTAGGCACAATCCACCTATGGATGAAAACTTAATAAGCTTAGGGTAATCATAAATATCATTATACTCCATCACTTAGGCTCCAAATACTCAGGAGTACCTCATCAAAAACCTCACTTAAAACTTCCAATCTGCTTAGAACCTAGTCATTAGTAATTTGATCTCAACCATCATCATAAACTCTTTACAACACTCTAAATGAATGTATAATATCCCATGGAATATATAATACATATACACATGATTTTAAATTAAAATTTGTCATAATAACATAGTAACATCAATCTCACTAACACATAGAAAACTCCCAAAGACCTTGAAAACATAGTCATGATGAACGTTGTTTTCAACTCCTATAAGAACACTTCCAAAAATTATTATTCACATGAATAGTTTCTATGTGATCTCTATAACAACCTTATATATATATATATATATATATATATATATATATATATATATATATATATATATTGTCAACTATTAGTCTTGAAGACCAATTTGTTGAACTTCTCTATCACAGTCCTTAGACAACTAGATAAGTCATTTTGGATTCCATATTATAACATATTAAAGTGAATATAAAGATTATATAAAGAATTTATAGGTCATATAGTTCCTAAAAAACAACATTTTATTCATTTTATGTTTCATCTAAGTTCAAACAGCCCTAAATCATCACTCCCACTAACATACTTAGAATTACCATTCTACCTTATGGACCAGTCATGATGATTATGCATTCCAACACCTATGTAGACATATTAAATAGTATTGACACATTAATATGATATTTATATATATTCATAACATATAAATATATATATATATATATATATATATATATATATATATATATATATATATATATATAATGACAAATAGGAAATATATAGACCAATTTCTAAACCTTACACCTTTATTGTCTCATCTTCACTAGATAGGCCATCTTGTAAACAATATTTTAAACATTTTAAATTACCATAAAAACATATAACCAATATGTACATGTGTTATAGGTATTAAAAAATAACCCCATGTAATTTAATCCATTTCTAATCCATGACAAGCCATCCCTAATCTCATTCTCACTTCTGCCTAGTTTTTCTCATTGTCTTCACTCAATAGGCCTTTTTAGTGATAGGCTAAATTACATGAATATTTTAGAATATTTTAATTACTTAAATTTGTTAAAAATTACCATGGTAATGATACATAAGTCTCAATCTTAAACCTCCATCCATTATGTAACTTTGACTCAATCAACCCTTCTTATTATATACAATTTTTGAGAAATAAGGGGTTTCTTGTATCTTCCACTCATTCTTATGATATATAAATTCAAATTTGAGATACTTTGGAGAGAAATATACAATTTAAAATAATAAAAATAGGTCATATAATCCATTCTGAGCCATTTCCATCAAGATCTTCCATATCAGGTCACTATGAGGATTTTAGACTAATTTCCATCCTTAATGTTTATTCATAAAGCTCTGCCCCTAAAACCAAATCCTAATGCTTCTAAATAATTTCTATGACCCTTTTAAATCTCTCCCTAAGATATTATATTACCATGCAATAGTCACACGTGCCAACAAGCATTAGAAAATCCTTCTCATGTCTTCATTTCTTTATTTTGCACATACAACAAACCTTAAGACCCATTTTTCATGATTTATCCTTCAACTCAAGACCTAAAACTATAAAAAAATTATTGAAACATAATTTTAAACCTCAATTCATGCTCACATGAGATCACAAACCTCTAAACCTGAACATGATACCTCATTCTTCCACCTAGAGTCTTAAGACTAGGTCCATGAGAACCCCACTAAATAAGAGCATACCCCTTTGGTTCACTCTAAGATTCATGTGACTAACTCAACACCTTTATCACATGATCTAACACTTCATTACATAAATTCAAGCTCATACACATCCATATCATCACCACCATGCCTCTACAAGCTATATCCATGCTTAAGAACTAGTCTAACAAATAGACCTATTAGGTACTATACCACTTTGAGATATTAAAGACACCTTATGAAGTTTAATACTCACCCCTATACATCTGAGATAGGATCCACAAAATTTCCCATCATTATCATTTGACCAAGTCTCCTTAAACCATATAGGTCACTACCCAAGACTGAACTAGCCTTCTTGAACATAGAAGACATGAATCCAATCTCTCCCTCTCTAAACTCATGAAGCTCTAAATATATTCACTAAATAAATTAAACTTACACTACCTAAAGAAACTCCACATACCTATATTTACTCATTTCATCATACCTCACTATGCTTTACAAGACACTCCATTTGATCACTTAAATCCATACTAGCAAGTTCATACCAATGACCATATCCACCTTATTGTTAACCAATGCTTGACCTCAAACTTATTTTTACATCAATGACCTTAGGAATATGACACAAAATACAACTCTCAACTTACTTATCCTTATTTACATTAATGATAGTGCACAAACACATGACATTTAATGACAAATTTTAACAATCTCCCCCTTTGTCATTAATGGAAAACCACATTGATGGAAAACCATAAATGAACTAATCTTTCTCAAACTACACTACTCTTAAAAAAATTATTCTCTCTCAAAATAAACAATTTCATCAAGAACTTTCTCCCATAGGAACTTTGACCATCAAGAACTTTTTCCCCCTTTGACATTAATGACAAAGGGTCATATATACTTTCAAAAGTTCATCCACACATAGTCCACTGATCTTTGGACCTGACCACTCATATAAATAACAAGATACCCATTTTTACATACATACTTCTCTTTAATATTCTCAATCCATCATGGCTTATATCACTTCATGGAAACAAATAGTTAAATAGGTTTGTGAGAACAAACTAGTCTCTATCAAAATTTTGATATATTTTATATCCTTTTATAACTCAATACAGGTTACCAAAATAATTAAACCCATGATAAATGACCCTAAGGTCATATTAAAACTCCTATACCATTTAAATCTTTAATATACTCTTCATATTAACTCAATGAATCAACTCAATATACACAGTCAAGACCCTCTTTATGAAAACTTAGAACATTTGTCATTCTTAGATCATTAAACTTATTCAAGGAACTTAAAATATTATAAATTAATCTTTATATCATCTCCAATCCTTGAATCTCATGGATAATAACTTTACCATAAATGGCATTGGTTTTATAGACCAATCAATCAACTCTCATGAGCCTCTATTTTGATCTTTGTTTTTTGAACATTAACTAGAGTTCAAACATACATTAAAAGTATGATACTTTTTGAAGAAAAATTCTCACTCAAACCCTCTTATACTTACTTAAATCTATAAATCATATAGGATATATTGGAAGCACAACTACCTTAGACCATCAAACCTTGGATCATGACCACATAATCAACAAAGAACTGCTCCTTGAATCTTTGCTCATAATAGTCATACCCATATCTCACATTACACTCAAGAGACTTGAGTTAGATCCCCATAAATCCATGATTCACCTCTTATATAATCATTTATGATGAATACACTATCATCTATATGAGAAACACTTTACCTTTCCCAACTTCATATCTCCCAAACAAATCTTTGCAATAATCCTCAAAGGAATCATGCTCTTAGATTGATAAATTAACCATCACATACCTATATATATCTAAATTCCACTTGGATACTACCAAAAAACTTGGTGAAAACCATCATAAAAACTTGTTTAATCTCACAAAAACATCATACCAGCTTACATGCTTCTACATTGGCCATCACACTTCAATAGACCTAGTAGGGTCTAGGACTAGGTCTAAGTGTAGACCTAAACCAAGAAACACCCTATGTATACCATGCTAGCTAAATATGTAGACCACATTGAAATTCCTTTGATGTATTTAGGAACATATTAAAACATATTAAATCTTTCAACATATCTTCCCATTATTTCATCATGTAGTCCTCTATGTAAACCTCAACCATGACCTAGACCATGCAAACAACTAGACTTCTTAATTATTTTAAAATTCTCTCTTTATGTATTAATATTGATGAAAACCCTAAATTCCATTCCTATTCATGGATATATTCTATTTTTTATTGTCCCATGGAGTCTTGAAACCCTCATTACATGTCAATCATGTCATATGCTTCAAACACCCTTTTCCACCATCAATCATCCCCATAAGGTATAGTCATCTTCTTAAGTATTTATATACTCAAATTATGAAAAAACTATAATAAATAAAGTTAAAATACATAAATCTCTTGAAACCAATTCCAAAACTCAACATAGATTAGACTAACAACCAACTATCTTCATGATTTCTATAGATATTCTTGGCATACATACCTATTCTTGTAACATGATTGGTTCCCCTTATCTAGTGAGATATTTAGACACTAACATGAATGTGACTTGAGTTGATCAAGTAATCATATGAATACCTTTTAACCCATCTCTTTCAATCACAACTTCTCAAACACCTAGGCTTACTTACTTCACTAAGATATCTTCACATATCTTCTTACAAGGCCTAGAACAAGGCTCTGTAAGACACATTCATGTATTGACATATTCCATCCATTTTATGACCTAAAATAAAATTAATCAAGTAGATTTGGAATTATACATTTCTCTCAACATGTCTTAAAATTCATTCTATACTATCAACTTATGTTTGACCTTTGACTTGGCTTTTACATAATCTTTTTGAGCTGGCAAATAGAAATTTTAACATTCTTTCAAATTTGACTTGTGTCCTATAGTAACACATAACTTAGATTAGTTTAAGATTTGATAATTACTAAAATTATCATCCTTCTTCTTCTTATTTAACTCTATCAGTACCATCATTCTTTGTTTGACCATCATTCTTTGTTGTACAATCATTATAACCATGATAAACATTGTCATCATCATACTTCAAGCTTTTACTTCTTAGGATCAACTTTAGGTAGTTATGACTCTCCCAAAGGACCTAATATGATGATAATTATTGGAATAATATCTATTGGTAGGGTATGTGAATCATTTCCATTAAAAATAATCATTCAATTTCACTTGTCATTCATGAAGCATTCATTGAAACACATAGATCAACAAATAAATAAACAAGCATACAGAAGAGCATGAAGCATAGAACACAAAATAAATGTGAGAAACCTTCATGGGGGATAAACCCCACTAACACTCATCTTATTAAATAATACTATAATAAATTAATTAATATTTAGTGAGGCACCAATCCCACAAGGAGTACCAACCCCTCACTAGTCAAGCACTAACTCAACTAGTCCTTTAGCAAGTACCAACTTGCAAGGAAGCACCAACACCTTAGGTAAATCAAAACCAAATCAGTCACCTAGAACCTATGATCACCTTTAGACACCTTTTCATCTCTCAATTTATGATTATCACCTTCATTTTCTCTCCACACTCTTGTATCTCTCTTAAATAGTCTATTAGGCCTATTCACTCAACTAGTCCTCTTCTTGACATATTTATGTCATGTGAACTTACTCATCATACTCATAAATTATATTGGATATTCATAAATTATTATATACTCCCATTTTATTATATACATTACCTCCTTATTCTCATCAATCTGCTCTTTTAGTCAATTGCACTCGCATTCCACTAACTACCCCAAATAGGCCTAGTTATCATTCTTATACTTATCATTAGTTTACTCACTCTCTATATCATCCAAATCACCAATACATTATTTTAAGACTCAAAAAATATATTATTACATGTTAAAAATAATAATAAATCAAAATAATATGACCATTATGTCATCCAAGCACACTTAGACCTCTTTCTTCTTTTAGGCCTACTTAGAGACCTAATGCATTAGGTTTATCCTCTCCATGGAACAACTTGAACCACTATTTCCAAAATTACCCTCACAAATGAACTATACCTTTAAAAAAATTAATTTTAAATCTAAAATTACCTTATATGTTCTCAATAAGTCACAAAATCTTTGCTCACACCTTGAAACCACCATTAGGCCTTAAAGACCTATTAGGCCTTATTATACCAAAAATACTATTTGCAAAGATGAAGCTCATAAAACTTGTAAAAACACATTATAGGAACAATACACATATGTGTGGAAACTTAATGACCTTATGGTAATCCTCAATCTCATTATAATCCATCACTTAGGCTCCAAAGACTCAGGAACAACTCATCAAAAAGCTCACTTAGAACTACCAATTTGCTCAGAACCCAGTCATTAAAACTTTGATCTAAAACATCATCATGAGATCTTTAAAACACTATAAATGCATGTATAATATCCCATGTAATATATAATACATTAAAACATTATTTTCACACTTCCAAACTATTCATAATGAAATATGAACATCAATCTCACTAACACATAAATTTGCCAAAGACCAGAAAAACATAGTCATGATGAATGTTGTTTTTAACCCCTGTAAGAACACTTCCAAGACTTATTATTCACATTAATAGTTTATATTTGATATATATAACATCCTCCAAAATATATATTACAATATATAGTGTCAAATATTGGTATTGTAGACTAATTTTTTGAACTTCTCTCTCACAGTCCTTACACAGCTAGATAATCCATTTCGGCTTCCATATTAAAACCTCTTAAAGTGACTCTAAACCTTATATAAAGAATTTTTGTGTCATATAAGTCATAAAAAACAACATAATATTCATTTTATTCTTCATATAAGTGTAGAGAGGCTCTAACTCATCATTCCCACTAGCATACTCAAAACTATCATTATGCCTTATGGACTAGTCATGATGATTATGCATTATAACACCTGTTTAGATAGTAAAGATGTATCAATTAATGAATATGATCCTTAAAAATATTTATAACATCTCAAAACATATATATATATATATATATTTATTTATTTATTTATTTATAATGGCAAACATGATATATATACCAATCTCTGAACCTTACACCTTTACTATCTCATTTTCACTAGATATCCCATCTTGTGAACAATATTTTAAACATATTCAATGACCTTAAAAATATATAACCAATATTTACATGTGTTATATGTTTTTAAAAATAACCCCATGAAATTTAATCCATTCCTAATCCATGACAACCCATCCCTAATCTAATTCTCACTTCTTCCTAGTTTTTCTCATTGTCTTCACTCATTAGGCCTTTTTAGTGATATGCCAACTTCCATGAATATTTTATCATATTTGAATTTTTTTATCCTACTGAAAAATCACCATGGGCATGAGACATAATTCTCAAGATTCAAACTCCATCCATTTTAAAACTTTGACTTAGTCAACCCTACCTATTATATAATTTTTTTGAGAAACAGGGGTTTACTATAGCTTCCACTCACTCTTATGATATACCAATGCCACATAGAGGTAACTAGGATAGTTATATACATGTTCCAATCATCAAACTAGGTCATCCAATCCATTTTGAGCCATTTCCATCAAGATCTTCCATATCGGATTACTATGAGAATTTTAGGAGGGTTTTAGACTGATTTCCATGCTTATGTTTGTTCATAAAGCTCTGCCCCTATAACCAAAACCCACTACTTGGAAAACATTTCTAGGACCATTTTCCATCTCTCCTTAAGCATTGAATTCCCCATGAACTAGTCACACATGCCAACAAGCATGATAAAATCCTTCTCGGGTCTTTATTTCTTCATTCTACTCATATAAGAGACCTTAAGACCCACTTTTCTTGATTTTTCCTAAAACTCAAGACCTCAAACTACACCAACATACTTGAAAAATAATTTTAAACCTCAATTCATTCTCACATGAGCTTACAAGCCTACAAAACTAAACATGATACTTCATTCTACCACCTAGAGTCTTAAAAATTAGGTCCATGAGAAGACCACTAAAGAAGAATATTCCCCTTTAGCTCACTTTGAGATTCATGTGACTAACTCAATACCTTTATCACATTATATAACATTGAATTACATAACTTTAATCTCATACACATCTGTATCATCACCACCATGCCTCTACAGGCTATATCCATGCTTAAGAACTAATCTAACAAATAGACCTACTAGGTTTTTTACCACTTTGAGATCTTAAAAACACCTTCTAAAGCTTACTGCTCACTTCTAGACATCTAAGATAGGGTCTAAAACATCTCCCATCATTCTCCTTTAATCAAGTCTCCTTAAACTATATATGTTACTACCCAAGACTGAACTAGCCTTCTTGAACACACAAGACATGAATCCAATCTCTCTCTCTCTAAACTCATGAATCTCTAAATATATTAACCATAGACATGAAAATTAAACTACCTCAAGCAACTCCACATACCTATATTCCCTCATTTCACCATACCTCACTATGTTTCACAAGACACTCCATTTTATCACTCAAATCCACACTAGTAAGCTCATATTAATGACCATAGCCACCTTCTTGTGAACCAATACTTGAACTCAAACATATGAAATCAAAGAAAACTCTCAACTTATTTATCCTTATTGACATCAATGATAGTGCAAAAACATGTGACGTCAATGATAAATTTCAAAAAAGTCACATGAAAATCATTGTAAAAGTAAGTCTCATACTAGAATTGGGTGTTCACACCATAGTATTGTAGAGATGGGAGAGTTTTAAAAAAAACTTCAACAATAAGTACTTAAATTTTTAGCTGCACAAGAAGAAAAAACACTAGGAATCATTAATTAAACATATTTTCTTAGGGATACACAAGGAAGCTAGTATGAGGGAATGTTAAACCTAATATTTCACACACCAAGAGGTAATCTTGGATTTTGACAAATTATGGAGTCACATTGGAGTGAAAAGAGTAAGATAAATATGGTACATTGAAAATAATATTCCATGGGATAGAAAAGTACACTCATATATGTGCACATATGAGGCACCAATATAAAATAGCTTCACACAAGATGGACATGTTAATATCCTAAAGGTATCTTGTGATTTAATGGAAAATGATTATGAAATCACACATGGGTTAGACGTAGGGAATATTCTAGAACCTTCTAGAATATATCCACTTGTTTTTATTTGTATGGAAAGGCTAGTGAAAAATACCTTTATAAATCCACTTGGCCAAGATATATTCATTTAGTGATATAATTAATGTATTATTCAAACTCATATGCAAAATTAGGAATGTGCAAATATAGAGATATATATGGTGTATCTTTGAGATGATAGTTTATTATTGTATATTAATGGACACTTATATATGTAACTATGTTTTACATGATTAAATATATGTGATATATGTTATTATGATGAATCTTTGATTATGGATGTGTTCTTATACTTTATTTTCAATTAATTATACATGTTAAAGTTTGTATATGTTTATTTATTAAGGTTTGGTAGTATTATTCATGCATAATGTTGATATTAATTTGTCGATGAGATGTGGGTGAGTTGGTAAAGTGAATTAGATGTTTCTATCCCCACCCAAATTTAAATATCATTGGGTATGTGAGTCTAGTTTTGACCGATATTGTGTTTTTGAGGCCCATTGGCTATAAATATAGTAATCATGAGGTTGGTTGTGGTTGTATGTGACATATTGCAGCCTATTAGATGTTGATATGGTAATCATCTAGGGATATAATCCCCCTGTATATGTCCTAGACTAGTTTTTAACTATGGTAAAAAGTGATGATCATTCAAAAAAAAATTGATCTTTGTTTATCTTCACAACTATGGGGGATTGATGATATGTCTTTACACCATAAATGAGTGATTAGCCTTATTAATTAAGTGATATGGTGTTACATTAAGTATTTTATTTATTAAAGCTCACTAGGTTATTTTATGATAAAATATGACTATTAAATGATCAAAATAATTGATGCTAATGCAATCTCATATAAAAAACGTGGTGGCATAGATAATGCAAGTGAATAATTGAAAAAATAATGCAATGATTCTGAAATATCCTAGTTTAAAGAGGGAATTGACCATAATGTTATCCTAATTGTAAAATTTGGTATTTTTAGACACTAAATATTAATTATATATCACTTTGATCTTGTACACTAGGTAAATAACTATCACAATTGTACCCTTTAGTTCTAAGACCTTTTTGTAAAAGGCTCGCATTCACTATCTCTTTATGACAATTACTTATCTCTTAGTTTGACCATTATTATTCTAATGATCAGGCCTTATATATAATGAAAAATTATTTAAACATTATTATTATCATTCTCTATAGGTTTTGGACCTATACCTATTTTCTAGCTTCCCGAACACTTACATCCTAACTAGATGCCTATGTCGATTCTAGTGTCCTTTTTCAAACTTATTGTCCACTACCCAAAATTCATCTAATTTTCAAATGAAATGATTCCTAAAGGTTGGCCTAAGTTATTTAGTGTGATATATTTTAAAATGGGATTAGTATATATAAAAGATCAACCCTCATTCATTCCTCACCTAGAAAAACTTAACAAATACTAAGAACTCAAAAGGAAACTTAGCAAAAGCACTCAAGCAAACATTCTAGTGATAAAATATTCTTTATTTGTCCCTATTTACATATCAAGCATAGGATCATTATCTCCATAGTATGAAGTATTTAAGGAGAATCCCATGAGCCACATTTCCTAAGTTACAAGATAGGTCACTCTAAGTACTTTCTTATCACACATTCCATCTTTATGCACACACAAGTAAACACATAGGAAAGAACAACATAACTATGTGTCCCTCTTCAAAGTATTGGCTATGTAGGTAGTTCTCATTGAAAAAATTATCCTTAAGATATATTGACACTATCTTCCGACTAACCCATTTTTTCCATAGTCACTCCAAGGGTGAGGAAGATCATTTGATAAAGAGCAACAACGTATGCATGTAATCTATACACACTAGAAGAAAGGCAATAGAAAACCCAAAAGGTTTCAGTTGGTCACACCTATATTTGTCACTATTCTATATTAGACACTTACATCCAACACAGACACTGGCATTGACATAATTATCCAGATTTGAAGTGTTCAAGGCCACATAATGTAAAATTCTAGAATCTGATGATTATTCTTAGATCCTGATCGAGTTGAATTTTATTATATTTTAAACCAGATCTGCATATGCATAGTAAACTAGAAAAGTACTCTTATTTTTAATTTATTACAATATCAATCAATAGTTATACTTTCTATTTTTGTCATCTCAATATTATAGATTTTAAATGTGATTTATCTGATTTTTCAAATTAATTATCTTGGTATAGATTTGTTTATCACCCTTGTGCTTATTCATTTCTATATTCTTAACCCTATAGTACCCTTTTACCAAATTCAATTCAAATTTAAACAATAACATAGATAATTAAAGAGTTTTTTAAAAAACTAATGCAATAATTACATGATATCCTAATTCAATGAGTGATTTAACCCCAATGCAATGAGTCAGTTAACCCTAATGTAATTTTTGAGTTTATCATAATGCAATGATGGATTTTACCCTCAAGTAATCTCATTTTCCAAATGTGGTAATAATTCACCTAAATTATTTAGTAAAGTAGGGTAATGGTTACATAATATGTAAAATGTGCCCTAATAAAGTGTTGACAAAGTAAGGAAATGGTTACGTGATATGAAAAACATGAACTGACAAAGCTTAAAAATATATATATAATGATTACATGATATTCAAAGTTTTCCCTAATAAAACTTTAAAAATTCAATGATTAAAATATATAAAAAATATTGCATGATAAATATTTCACAAACTTATGTAATGATTACAAGAAATTAAAAAATACTCCCTAATAAAGCTTTACCAAACTAATGTATTAATTTCAAGATAAAAAAAATGTTCCCTAATAAATATTTGATAAACTAATATAATGATAAAGTATGTTCTAATGTAATTATAACATACCCTAACACAATCTCACTCAAAACATGATATACCATAATGCAATCTCAATCAAAACATGATATACCCTAACATAATCTTAGTAAAAACATGATACACCCTAATGTATTTTGATTCAAAATGTGATAAACACTATTGTAATGTCAATAAAAATATGATAAACCACAATACAATTTAATCAAAACTATTATTATTTTAACACATACCCTAAAAAAATTCTTTTTTCAAGCCATTAAATTTCTTAACATGTCCTTACAAAGCTTTGACATCACATGAAACCTTAAATAAAATAAAACAATAGCACAAAACTTCTTATAGGGCAATCCAAATACAAAACACACACACACACACACACACACACACACACACACACACACACACACACACACACACACAAATATATACATACACCCAATTAAATAATAATTGATTTTGACTTGTGAAACCATGGTGATAACTATCAGTGTGGACTCATATTATTTTCAATGGGATCTTGCTATACCAAATCAACTCCCCCTTTTAAAAAAAACACTTTATCTTTTTTCATATATACTCCTCTATTGTTTTCCTTTTCCAAAATCTCCTCATAACAATTGTTTTCTTCTATAGAACATGCAAAAGTGAAGGCCCTCATCTTTTTTGTTAGCTTTATGTTATTGAAGACCTCTAAATTTTTATATAAAATATAATATGCAAATCCAAAGAGACATACCACATTGAAACATCATGTGGAAAAATCAACATGGAATTAGGAACACTAAAATTGTGACTTCAAAATGCTTACAAAATGAAAAAGTCATTCGCACCCAATATGGCCCAAAATTTTGACATTTTTACTTATGTTTAAATGCATGTTGAAATCAATGTCAAAATTTGGAAAAAAATTTGTAGTGTCAACATCATAGGACTCAAGAGACTCATATTTGTATTAGTATACATATTATTTTTATATGATCTTCTTTGAAGTGTGTTATTACACCACCTAATTTATGGTTAAGTGCATGCTTCAAAGAAGGGGGAAATATGGACACTAAAAATTGACCACGTGGAATTTTTATTATAGTATTTTATAAATTATGCACATTTTTTAATGTATGGATGAATAATCTAGATTTGGCATTATTGAACCATTATAATTACTTTCAAATCTTGAAATCTCTTTCATGCCACCATTTTTTTATGTATGGATGAATAATCTATATTTGGAATTATTGAACCATTATAATTACTTTCAAATCTTGAAATCTCTTTCATGCTTCCATTTTCCACAAATATATGTAAGGCCTTGGCACTTGTTAGGATTGGTGATACAGTCTTAGAATATTTTCCTATGTCACTTTTTATATTGGATAGGCCCATCTACATTTTTTAACATTATCATTTATAGCTGTTGGAAGTCAATCATGTGTTCCAATTTTTTTGAAGTTTTAATTTAATCATTTATAAATTAACAAGTGATTAGGTTCATTTAAACATCAAGTTCTAATGTAGAATACTCTTGGATCACTTTGTTGACATTATTATTGCTATGAAATTTCCAATTATTAATTTATAAATTTATTTATATAATTTGATAAGTATAACAAATTATAATGACAAGACTAACTCTACCTTAACATACCCTCAAATTAAACCCTTATCCATTTATGGTCTTGCAATATCTTTCCATGTCATAAATCCAATGTTTTGACCTAATTTGGATTAATGGGTGAGATTAATCTAGTTTAAAGAGAATTCAAATGAATATACATGACATTTAATCATAAAATATAAATTTAAATGATTAAAAATTGAATATACTTATTTGATTAAGATGTGTGATAAATATGAAAAATATTAAAAATATCATGATAATCAAGTTTTCTTGTTGACTGTCTAATTATTTCTATGTTTTGGAAGTGGAAATAAGATATAAGAATTCATGTGTCTCACTTAATTTAGGAATTTATTTTCCTCTTAAATTAGGTCAATTCCATGGGATTTCATCATTATTATAAGTCAAGAATGACCTACTAGTTATAACTAACTTGTGTGGAAGTGTGACACATTGACTATATGATCACTTGTGATCATCTTTATTTGCTTTGTGTTTTATATCCATAAATTTAATGACATGCAAAAATCCATAAATGATCCTCCTTTATTCTAAAATCCTATTTATGCTTATGAGGGATAGAAACCTTAAAAAATGGTGAGAAGTGTAATGGGTTGAGTTTAACTCAATCACTATCACCTAGTGATTATTCACTACCTATGTATCTAATCCTCTAAGGAGGGAAATTAATCCACACGTATTTCTCTCACCTAGTGTGATTTTTAAATTGTGTTTTGTCACTATATGAATGTAACTAATGATTTTCTTTGGTAATTTAAAATATTTAATTTGACATGTAGTTTGAGTGCCTCAAACTTGGCTCATGATTATGAATATTGAGAAGAATTGGGTAGATTTGTTCAATGTGAAATAGATAGATTCTAGATACATTTGAAATGATGCCTTGATTTGTTTATATATAGATCCTTTTGAATAATATCACACTACTAACATGTTAAACTTATGTGCCAACCCTAAAGATGGGTTATATTTTATAAAATAGCCCTTGCTAGGAGAAAGAGAGTTCTTACCAACTAGGTCAACACCAACTAAAAATAACTATCATAGTAGAGGAACTGACCCATGTATAGGTGGACTACTCTAAGAGTTAGATGATATATTTCCAAGAGATACAGTAGGTTAAACATAGATAATTAAGTGCTTATATGTGTTTAACACTAGAATGGAAGGGTTAAATCATAAAATAACATTCAAGTGCATGGTGAATTAGGACCTTATTTGGGTACTTAAGTCATGCATGGTAAATGTATGTCAATCTTGTCATTGTTAAGTACTGAAGACCAAATTTTATTATTTATAGCCAAAATTTGACATGGATGAATTCAAGAGAGGAGGTGACTAATCAAAACTATACGTACCTGATCATATCTTAACATTTTATATTTGTAGGTCTTAACTAGAATTGTATAGGTTGACCAAGACCATCAGTACAACCCTATCATTCACTTGAATCACTGATAAGATTCTAAAATTATCATATTCTAATATATATATTTAGGTGATGATAAGTTGAAGAATCTTAAATTGATACAAGTAATTTCAAATTATGATAACATGTTCTAAAATGACTAAAATAACCTTACACCATCAATATAAAAAAATTAAGATCCCTTTATCTCCTTACATGTTTGATTAAAAAATCAATTATAAATTGTCTACTACATTTTACATATTTTACATTACTTAATTTTAGATAAGCATTTTTTATTTGGTTGGATAAAAAACAAACCCATTGGTATCACATTCATGAATAATAAATATCCTTTAGATTAATGCCAAGGTATTCTAAGTTATCTACGTAGCCAAATTTTTTTAGGGTTTTTATTTGTACTCATCCCTTTATTCAGTTTCTTTAAAATTAAAATTTGATTGGCTCTTTGTGAAGAAGCATTTTTCACTTATTTTACCCTGATTTGGCATGAAAAAATAATAATATATAAACTTGAAATATAATTCAAATAATAAGATATGGAATTCAAGCATACATCTGAATTTAAAATACTAAAATTGATTTCAATGATTTTATAAGTGGCATATGTTAAATATGGCAAGTGCAAAAAAGGGATGAGTATTAGTTTTTTTTGTTTACTATCTAATTGTGATAATATTCTAGAAGTGTAAATTAGACTAAATCATGCATGTGATTCATGTAGTTCATGAATTATACTTATGTGTACACAAGGTTAGTTGTGTTAATCTAGTTCAATATTGACCCATGTTGGTCAATAATAATATGTGTAGAATTGAGTTAATATGACCATATGGTCACCTTCACCTAACTTTGTGTGATTTGTATATTTGATCCCAAACCTTAATGATGTGCACAACTCAATAAATTATCCTCATTCACTTTTAAACCCTAGGTGTGCTTGTGAGGGATTAAAACTAAAAAATTTTGAGAAAGTGTATTGGGCTGAGCTGATCCCAATCACCTTTTTTATCATTGACTATTTCCTACATATCATATACTCTAAGGAGAGAAATCAAGATGCACAATTTTCCCACCTAGTGTGATTGTGAAATCATTTTCCTTCACTATATGTATGCAACTAATAATTTAGATTTCATATTTCATAATGTTTACTTTGACTTGGATTTGACATGTTTTAGACTTGGATTGTGACTACTTCAAGGGATAAATTTAAACTTCAGAAAGAATAGGGCACATTTTCTCAATGTGTAATAGTGTATAGGTGTGTACCAAATAAGTGTCAAGTCCTTTTGGATTAAGGCCTTGGTTTGTTTATTTATGAGTCTAATTAGGTAATTCCTCACACCACTAACATGCTAGTAAAATGGTCTAGCCCTAAGGAAAGGTTTATTTTTTTTAAATTAAATTTTACTAGGAGAGGGTCAGTTCTAGCCATATTAGGTCAGTATTAACTTGTAATACTAACCAAAACTAACAAAATTGATCAATGTACAAGTGGATTGAATTGAGGGTTAGGAGATGTTTATACAGTATATTATAAAGTTTGAAATAGATAGTGAGGTTATTGTAAATGTGTAACAATAAAATGAGAGATTCAAACTCATAGTATAGCATTTAAATGTGAGAGAATGATGGATTAACACCATGTTTGTGTGCTCAAGTCTTATATGGAAAATGTGTGTCAAGCTTGTCATTGCCAAGTACTTATTATCATATTTTAGTATCTATAAATTCCCCAATTTTATTATTGTAATTTAATTTCTAGATTAAAAGGATAAAATGTACCTAAGTGTGTAAAAGACACTTTGTTTTTGTTTTGAAGCTATAATTATGCAAGTCACTCAATGGCAAAACCTAAAAACCATGCATAGCCAATGTTCATAGTTTGAAATTTTTAATTTCAAAATAGATTTTTGAAATTTTAAATAGCAAAGGTAAGAGTACACCTATGTCTTAGTGAAAACCATGTTTCCCTTGAAACTTATTGGATATGATGCTTCCTTTCCAAATCATATGGATATTTGGAGTGATTGTGCCCCTAATTGGTGTAAATATGCATGATCTTAGGTTGTAAATACAACATGTCCCAACCTTAATTAATGTGGGGATAAGTATGAAATGTACTAACCCAAATAACTATGTAGGTAAAGACAAAACCACATGATGGGTTCCCTCAAAGAAACTGAATCACCCACTATAGATGATTTATAGATTCAATTATATAGTCTCACTCAAGTTTACTCTATGTGAAACAAAATACATGATCAAAAAGGATTGAATAATGTTCATGTCCCCATAATTAATGAAAGTTTTTATTGAATAGCTTCACTCAAGTTCACTCAAGTTAGGAGATGTTTATACAGTATATTACAAAGTTTGAAATAGATAGTGAGGTTATTGTAAATGTGTAATAATAAAATGAGAGATTCAAACTCATAGTATAGCATTTAAGTGTGAGAGAATGATGGATTAACACCATGTTTGTGTGCTCAAGTCTTATATGGAAAATGTGTGTCAAGCTTGTCATTGCCAAGTACTTATTATCATATTTTAGTATCTATAAATTCCCCAATTTTATTATTGTAATTTAATTTCTAGATTAAAAGGATAAAATGTACCTAAGTGTGTAAAAGACACTTTGTTTTTGTTTTGAAGCTATAATTATGCAAGTCACTCAATGGCAAAACCTAAAAACCATGCATAGCCAATGTTCATAGTTTGAAATTTTTAATTTCAAACTAGATTTTTGAAATTTTAAATAGCAAAGGTAAGAGTACACCTATGTCTTAGTGAAAACCATGTTTCCCTTGAAACTTATTGGATATGATGCTTCCTTTCCAAATCATATGGATATTTGGAGTGATTGTGCCCCTAATTGGTGTAAATATGCATGATCTTAGGTTGTAAATACAACATGTCCCAACCTTAATTAATGTGGGGATAAGTATGAAATGTACTAACCCAAATAACTATGTAGGTAAAGACAAAACCACATGATGGGTTCCCTCAAAGAAACTGAATCACCCACTATAGATGATTTATAGATTCAATTATATAGTCTCACTCAAGTTTACTCTATGTGAAACAAAATACATGATCAAAAAGGATTGAATAATGTTCATGTCCCCATAATTAATGAAAGTTTTTATTGAATAGCTTCACTCAAGTTCACTCAAGTTAGGAGATGTTTATACAGTATATTATAAAGTTTGAAATAGATAGTGAGGTTATTGTAAATGTGTAACAATAAAATGAGAGATTCAAACTCATAGTATAGCATTTAAGTGTGAGATAATGATGGATTAACACCATGTTTGTGTGCTCAAGTCTTATATGGAAAATGTGTGTCAAGCTTGTCATTGCCAAGTACTTATTATCATATTTTAGTATCTATAAATTCCCCAATTTTATTATTGTAATTTAATTTCTAGATTAAAAGGATAAAATGTACCTAAGTGTGTAAAAGACACTTTGCTTTTGTTTTGAAGCTATAATTATGCAAGTCACTCAATCGCAAAACCTAAAAACCATGCATAGCCAATGTTCATAGTTTGAAATTTTTAATTTCAAACTAGATTTTTGAAATTTTAAATAGAAAAGGTAAGAGTACACCTATGTCTTAGTGAAAACCATGTTTCCCTTGAAACTTATTGGATATGATGCTTCCTTTCCAAATCATATGGATATTTGGAGTGATTGTGCCCCTAATTGGTGTAAATATGCATGATCTTAGGTTGTAAATACAACATGTCCCAACCTTAATTAATGTGGGGATAAGTATGAAATGTACTAACCCAAATAACTATGTAGGTAAAGACAAAACCACATGATGGGTTCCCTCAAAGAAACTGAATCACCCACTATAGATGATTTATAGATTCAATTATATAGTCTCACTCAAGTTTACTCTATGTGAAACAAAATACATGATCAAAAAGGATTGAATAATGTTCATGTCCCCATAATTAATGAAAGTTTTTATTGAATAGCTTCACTCAAGTTCACTCAAGTTAGGAGATGTTTATACAGTATATTATAAAGTTTGAAATAGATAGTGAGGTTATTGTAAATGTGTAATAATAAAATGAGAGATTCAAACTCATAGTATAGCATTTAAGTGTGAGAGAATGATGGATTAACACCATGTTTGTGTGCTCAAGACTTATATGGAAAATGTGTGTCAAGCTTGTCATTGCCAAGTACTTATTATCATATTTTAGTATCTATAAATTCCCCAATTTTATTATTGTAATTTAATTTCTAGATTAAAAGGATAAAATGTACCTAAGAGTGTAAAAGACACTTTGTTTTTGTTTTGAAGCTATAATTATGCAAGTCACTCAATGGCAAAACCTAAAAACCATGCATAGCCAATGTTCATAGTTTGAAATTTTTAATTTCAAACTAGATTTTTGAAATTTTAAATAGCAAAGGTAAGAGTACACCTATGTCTTAGTGAAAACCATGTTTCCCTTGAAACTTATTGGATATGATGCTTCCTTTCCAAATCATATGGATATTTGGAGTGATTGTGCCCCTAATTGGTGTAAATATGCATGATCTTAGGTTGTAAATACAACATGTCCCAACCTTAATTAATGTGGGGATAAGTATGAAATGTACTAACCCAAATAACTATGTAGGTAAAGACAAAACCACATGATGGGTTCCCTCAAAGAAACTGAATCACCCACTATAGATGATTTATAGATTCAATTATATAGTCTCACTCAAGTTTACTCTATGTGAAACAAAATACATGATCAAAAAGGATTGAATAATGTTCATGTCCCCATAATTAATGAAAGTTTTTATTGAATAGCTTCACTCAAGTTCACTCAAGTTAGGAGATGTTTATACAGTATATTATAAAGTTTGAAATAGATAGTGAGGTTATTGTAAATGTGTAACAATAAAATGAGAGATTCAAACTCATAGTATAGCATTTAAATGTGAGAGAATGATGGATTAACACCATGTTTGTGTGCTCAAGTCTTATATGGAAAATGTGTGTCAAGCTTTTCATTGCCAAGTACTTATTATCATATTTTAGTATCTATAAATTCCCCAATTTTATTATTGTAATTTAATTTCTAGATTAAAAGGATAAAATGTACCTAAGTGTGTAAAAGACACTTTGTCTTTGTTTTGAAGCTATAATTATGCAAGTCACTCAATCTCAAAACCTAAAAACCATGCATAGCCAATGTTCATAGTTTGAAATTTTTAATTTCAAACTAGATTTTTGAAATTTTAAATAGAAAAGGTAAGAGTACACCTATGTCTTAGTGAAAACCATGTTTCCCTTGAAACTTATTGGATATGATGCTTCCTTTCCAAATCATATGGATATTTGGAGTGATTGTGCCCCTAATTGGTGTAAATATGCATGATCTTAGGTTGTAAATACAACATGTCCCAACCTTAATTAATGTGGGGATAAGTATGAAATGTACTAACCCAAATAACTATGTAGGTAAAGACAAAACCACATGATGGGTTCCCTCAAAGAAACTGAATCACCCACTATAGATGATTTATAGATTCAATTATATAGTCTCACTCAAGTTTACTCTATGTGAAACAAAATACATGATCAAAAAGGATTGAATAATGTTCATGTCCCCATAATTAATGAAAGTTTTTATTGAATAGCTTCACTCAAGTTCACTCAAGTTAGGAGATGTTGATACAGTATATTATAAAGTTTGAAATAGATAGTGAGGTTATTGTAAATGTGTAATAATAAAATGAGAGATTCAAACTCATAGTATAGCATTTAAGTGTGAGAGAATGATGGATTAACACCATGTTTGTGTGCTCAAGTCTTATATGGAAAATGTGTGTCAAGCTTGTCATTGCCAAGTACTTATTATCATATTTTAGTATCTATAAATTCCCCAATTTTATTATTGTAATTTAATTTCTAGATTAAAAGGATAAAATGTACCTAAGTGTGTAAAAGACACTTTGTTCTTGTTTTGAAGCTATAATTATGCAAGTCACTCAATGGCAAAACCTAAAAACCATGCATAGCCAATGTTCATAGTTTGAAATTTTTAATTTCAAACTAGATTTTTGAAATTTTAAATAGCAAAGGTAAGAGTACACCTATGTCTTAGTGAAAACCAT
This sequence comes from Torreya grandis, assembly GCA_037957365.1. Lineage (NCBI taxonomy): Eukaryota > Viridiplantae > Streptophyta > Pinopsida > Cupressales > Taxaceae > Torreya > Torreya grandis. Next base: position 1,238,449 of record JARHVA010003325.1, on the reverse strand, counting down.
GTTTCCCTTGAAACTTATTGGATATGATGCTTCCTTTCCAAATCATATGGATATTTGGAGTGATTGTGCCCCTAATTGGTGTAAATATGCATGATCTTAGGTTGTAAATACAACATGTCCCAACCTTAATTAATGTGGGGATAAGTATGAAATGTACTAACCCAAATAACTATGTAGGTAAAGACAAAACCACATGATGGGTTCCCTCAAAGAAAATGAATCACCCACTATAGATGATTTATAGATTCAATTATATAGTCTCACTCAAGTTTACTCTATGTGAAACAAAATACATGATCAAAAAGGATTGAATAATGTTCATGTCCCCATAATTAATGAAAGTTTTTATTGAATAGCTTCACTCAAGTTCACTCAAGTTAGGAGATGTTTATACAGTATATTATAAAGTTTGAAATAGATAGTGAGGTTATTGTAAATGTGTAACAATAAAATGAGAGATTCAAACTCATAGTATAGCATTTAAGTGTGAGAGAATGATGGATTAACACCATGTTTGTGTGATCAAGTCTTATATGGAAAATGTGTGTCAAGCTTGTCATTGCAAAGTACTTATTATCATATTTTAGTATCTATAAATTCCCCAATTTTATTATTGTAATTTAATTTCTAGATTAAAAGGATAAAATGTACCTAAGTGTGTAAAAGACACTTTGCTTTTGTTTTGAAGCTATAATTATGCAAGTCACTCAATCGCAAAACCTAAAAACCATGCATAGCCAATGTTCATAGTTTGAAATTTTTAATTTCAAACTAGATTTTTGAAATTTTAAATAGCAAAGGTAAGAGTACACCTATGCCTTAGTGAAAACCATGTTTCCCTTGAAACTTATTGGATATGATGCTTCCTTTCCAAATCATATGGATATTTGGAGTGATTGTGCCCCTAATTGGTGTAAATATGCATGATCTTAGGTTGTAAATACAACATGTCCCAACCTTAATTAATGTGGGGATAAGTATGAAATGTACTAACCCAAATAACTATGTAGGTAAAGACAAAACCACATGATGGGTTCCCTCAAAGAAAATGAATCACCCACTATAGATGATTTATAGATTCAATTATATAGTCTCACTCAAGTTTACTCTATGTGAAACAAAATACATGATCAAAAAGGATTGAATAATGTTCATGTCCCCATAATTAATGAAAGTTTTTATTGAATAGCTTCACTCAAGTTCACTCAAGTTAGGAGATGTTTATACAGTATATTATAAAGTTTGAAATAGATAGTGAGGTTATTGTAAATGTGTAACAATAAAATGAGAGATTCAAACTCATAGTATAGCATTTAAATGTGAGAGAATGATGGATTAACACCATGTTTGTGTGCTCAAGTCTTATATGGAAAATGTGTGTCAAGCTTGTCATTGCCAAGTACTTATTATCATATTTTAGTATCTATAAATTCCCCAATTTTATTATTGTAATTTAATTTCTAGATTAAAAGGATAAAATGTACCTAAGTGTGTAAAAGACACTTTGTTTTTGTTTTGAAGCTATAATTATGCAAGTCACTCAATGGCAAAACCTAAAAACCATTCATAGCCAATGTTCATAGTTTGAAATTTTTAATTTCAAACTAGATTTTTGAAATTTTAAATAGCAAAGGTAAGAGTACACCTATGTCTTAGTGAAAACCATGTTTCCCTTGAAACTTATTGGATATGATGCTTCCTTTCCAAATCATATGGATATTTGGAGTGATTGTGCCCCTAATTGGTGTAAATATGCATGATCTTAGGTTGTAAATACAACATGTCCCAACCTTAATTAATGTGGGGATAAGTATGAAATGTATTAACCCAAATAACTATGTAGGTAAAGACAAAACCACATGATGGGTTCCCTCAAAGAAACTGAATCACCCACTATAGATGATTTATAGATTCAATTATATAGTCTCACTCAAGTTTACTCTATGTGAAACAAAATACATGATCAAAAAGGATTGAATAATGTTCATGTCCCCATAATTAATGAAAGTTTTTATTGAATAGCTTCACTCAAGTTCACTCAAGTTAGGAGATGTTTATACAGTATATTATAAAGTTTGAAATAGATAGTGAGGTTATTGTAAATGTGTAACAATAAAATGAGAGATTCAAACTCATAGCATAGCATTTAAATGTGAGAGAATGATGGATTAACACCATGTTTGTGTGCTCAAGTCTTATATGGAAAATGTGTGTCAAGCTTGTCATTGCCAAGTACTTATTATCATATTTTAGTATCTATAAATTCCCCAATTTTATTATTGTAATTTAATTTCTAGATTAAAAGGATAAAATGTACCTAAGTGTGTAAAAGACACTTTGTCTTTGTTTTGAAGCTATAATTATGCAATTCACTCAATGGCAAAACCTAAAAACCATGCATAGCCAATGTTCATAGTTTGAAATTTTTAATTTCAAATTAGATTTTTGAAATTTTAAATAGAAAAGGTAAGAGTACACCTATGTCTTAGTGAAAACCATGTTTCCCTTGAAACTTATTGGATATGATGCTTCCTTTCCAAATCATATGGATATTTGGAGTGATTGTGCCCCTAATTGGTGTAAATATGCATGATCTTAGGTTGTAAATACAACATGTCCCAACCTTAATTAATGTGGGGATAAGTATGAAATGTACTAACCCAAATAACTATGTAGGTAAAGACAAAACCACATGATGGGTTCCCTCAAAGAAACTGAATCACCCACTATAGATGATTTATAGATTCAATTATATAGTCTCACTCAAGTTTACTCTATGTGAAACAAAATACATGATCAAAAAGGATTGAATAATGTTCATGTCCCCATAATTAATGAAAGTTTTTATTGAATAGCTTCACTCAAGTTCACTCAAGTTAGGAGATGTTTATACAGTATATTACAAAGTTTGAAATAGATAGTGAGGTTATTGTAAATGTGTAATAATAAAATGAGAGATTCAAACTCATAGTATAGCATTTAAGTGTGAGAGAATGATGGATTAACACCATGTTTGTGTGCTCAAGTCTTATATGGAAAATGTGTGTCAAGCTTGTCATTGCCAAGTACTTATTATCATATTTTAGTATCTATAAATTCCCCAATTTTATTATTGTAATTTAATTTCTAGATTAAAAGGATAAAATGTACCTAAGTGTGTAAAAGACACTTTGTTTTTGTTTTGAAGCTATAATTATGCAAGTCACTCAATGGCAAAACCTAAAAACCATGCATAGCCAATGTTCATAGTTTGAAATTTTTAATTTCAAACTAGATTTTTGAAATTTTAAATAGCAAAGGTAAGAGTACACCTATGTCTTAGTGAAAACCATGTTTCCCTTGAAACTTATTGGATATGATGCTTCCTTTCCAAATCATATGGATATTTGGAGTGATTGTGCCCATAATTGGTGTAAATATGCATGATCTTAGGTTGTAAATACAACATGTCCCAACCTTAATTAATGTGGGGATAAGTATGAAATGTACTAACCCAAATAACTATGTAGGTAAAGACAAAACCACATGATGGGTTCCCTCAAAGAAACTGAATCACCCACTATAGATGATTTATAGATTCAATTATATAGTCTCACTCAAGTTTACTCTATGTGAAACAAAATACATGATCAAAAAGGATTGAATAATGTTCATGTCCCCATAATTAATGAAAGTTTTTATTGAATAGCTTCACTCAAGTTCACTCAAGTTAGGAGATGTTTATACAGTATATTATAAAGTTTGAAATAGATAGTGAGGTTATTGTAAATGTGTAACAATAAAATGAGAGATTCAAACTCATAATATAGCATTTAAGTGTGAGAGAATGATGGATTAACACCATGTTTGTGTGATCAAGTCTTATATGGAAAATGTGTGTCAAGCTTGTCATTGCCAAGTACTTATTATCATATTTTAGTATCTATAAATTCCCCAATTTTATTATTGTAATTTAATTTCTAGATTAAAAGGATAAAATGTACCTAAGTGTGTAAAAGACACTTTGCTTTTGTTTTGAAGCTATAATTATGCAAGTCACTCAATGGCAAAACCTAAAAACCATGCATAGCCAATGTTCATAGTTTGAAATTTTTAATTTCAAACTAGATTTTTGAAATTTTAAATAGCAAAGGTAAGAGTACACCTATGCCTTAGTGAAAACCATGTTTCCCTTGAAACTTATTGGATATGATGCTTCCTTTCCAAATCATATGGATATTTGGAGTGATTGTGCCCCTAATTGGTGTAAATATGCATGATCTTAGGTTGTAAATACAACATGTCCCAACCTTAATTAATGTGGGGATAAGTATGAAATGTACTAACCCAAATAACTATGTAGGTAAAGACAAAACCACATGATGGGTTCCCTCAAAGAAACTGAATCACCCACTATAGATGATTTATAGATTCAATTATATAGTCTCACTCAAGTTTACTCTATGTGAAACAAAATACATGATCAAAAAGGATTGAATAATGTTCATGTCCCCATAATTAATGAAAGTTTTTATTGAATAGCTTCACTCAAGTTCACTCAAGTTAGGAGATGTTTATACAGTATATTATAAAGTTTGAAATAGATAGTGAGGTTATTGTAAATGTGTAACAATAAAATGAGAGATTCAAACTCATAGTATAGCATTTAAATGTGAGAGAATGATGGATTAACACCATGTTTGTGTGCTCAAGTCTTATATGGAAAATGTGTGTCAAGCTTGTCATTGCCAAGTACTTATTATCATATTTTAGAATCTATAAATTCCCCAATTTTATTATTGTAATTTAATTTCTAGATTAAAAGGATAAAATGTACCTAAGTGTGTAAAAGACACTTTGTTTTTGTTTTGAAGCTATAATTATGCAATTCACTCAATGGCAAAACCTAAAAACCATGCATAGCCAATGTTCATAGTTTGAAATTTTTAATTTCAAACTAGATTTTTGAAATTTTAAATAGCAAAGGTAAGAGTACACCTATGTCTTAGTGAAAACCATGTTTCCCTTGAAACTTATTGGATATGATGCTTCCTTTCCAAATCATATGGATATTTGGAGTGATTGTGCCCCTAATTGGTGTAAATATGCATGATCTTAGGTTGTAAATACAACATGTCCCAACCTTAATTAATGTGGGGATAAGTATGAAATGTACTAACCCAAATAACTATGTAGGTAAAGACAAAACCACATGATGGGTTCCCTCAAAGAAACTGAATCACCCACTATAGATGATTTATAGATTCAATTATATAGTCTCACTCAAGTTTACTCTATGTGAAACAAAATACATGATCAAAAAGGATTGAATAATGTTCATGTCCCCATAATTAATGAAATTTTTTATTGAATAGCTTCACTCAAGTTCACTCAAGTTAGGAGATGTTTATACAGTATATTATAAAGTTTGAAATAGATAGTGAGGTTATTGTAAATGTGTAACAATAAAATGAGAGATTCAAACTCATAGTATAGCATTTAAATGTGAGAGAATGATGGATTAACACCATGTTTGTGTGCTCAAGTCTTATATGGAAAATGTGTGTCAAGCTTATCATTGCCAAGTACTTATTATCATATTTTAGTATCTATAAATTCCCCAATTTTATTATTGTAATTTAATTTATAGATTAAAAGGATAAAATGTACCTAAGTGTGTAAAAGACACTTTGTTTTTGTTTTGAAGCTATAATTATGCAATTCACTCAATGGCAAAACCTAAAAACCATGCATAGCCAATGTTCATAGTTTGAAATTTTTAATTTCAAACTAGATTTTTGAAATTTTAAATAGAAAAGGTAAGAGTACACCTATGTATTAGTGAAAACCATGTTTCCCTTGAAACTTATTGGATATGATGCTTCCTTTCCAAATCATATGGATATTTGGAGTGATTGTGCCCCTAATTGGTGTAAATATGCATGATCTTAGGTTGTAAATACAACATGTCCCAACCTTAATTAATGTGGGGATAAGTATGAAATGTACAAACCCAAATAACTATGTAGGTAAAGACAAAACCACATGATGGGTTCCCTCAAAGAAACTGAATCACCCACTATAGATGATTTATAGATTCAATTATATAGTCTCACTCAAGTTTACTCTATGTGAAACAAAATACATGATCAAAAAGGATTGAATAATGTTCATGTCCCCATAATTAATGAAAGTTTTTATTGAATATCTTCACTCAAGTTCACTCAATGTAAAATGAAATGCATAGTCAAAGTGGAATGAATAATGTTCATGTGCCCATCATGACACAGACATGATAAGTTTGTAGTGTGGCCAACACATATATTTTCATAGAAGAAAAGGGGACCATTCATTATTAATATTCAAAAAAATATCACTCCAATTGAGCCCCAATTTATCCTTTCCCTTAAGAAAATGTAGATCCTTACTGAATCTTGATTGATAAAATATTATGTGGTACCATTAATAATTGTTCATTACATTTTAAAACCTTTCATAGTTATGTATGTTTAAAAATAGTTATCCCATAATGATTTTAAAAGTGTTTTTACATAGTTTTTTCAATGCTAACTATTTCTAAAAAAATATTATATAGGCTCTTTCCTAGGATCTCAATCTTAGAGTCCTAACTAGCTTTCCTAGAGCCGTTTTGGTAGACACTGACTTGGCCTAAACCAATGAGGAGGTACCATGTGTCTTTTTACACCTAGATAGTTTAGATCTATCAATGTCCTAAGAGGCCTAACCCATTGAGGAGATGGCATGTGTCTCCATAAAATTGGAGATGTTAGAGGCCTAACCTAATGAGTAGGCATTATATGTCTCTATAAACCTAGAGGTTTTAAAGATATCAAATCCTTAGGAGTACTAAATCAATGAGGAGGAATCATTTTTCTTCATACCCTTGAAGGTGTTATATTTTTTAGAGCCTTGAGATGACTTAAACCAATTAGGAGGTACCATGTGTCTTTATACACCCAAAGGTTATCAAATCTATCAGAGCCCTAAGAGGCCTAAACAAATGAGGAGGTGTCACATATCTCTATATACTTGGAGATATTATATCCTATGGATGTCCAAACTAATGAGGAGGTTCTACATGTCTCCATACATATGGAGGTGTCAGATCTATCAAAGCCCTAGGAGGCCTAATCAAGTAAGAAATAGCCATGTGTACTTTCATACATTAAGATGGCATAAGGTTTTAGAATGATCTAAATGATTTATATAAAGGTATATATTAGACCTTAGTCATATAATTTCATGTGTTCTTTGTAAATTTAAGCCTCTAATTCATATAAGTAGAGCTATTAGGATAAAGAGCTACCTATCATGCCTAGTTATAATACTACTCAGTGAGCTCATCACTCTCTAATTGACATCTGGCTAAACCTAGGAATGTTTGAAATACCACAAGTTATAAACTAAGCATATGCCTACCATGTTCCTTACATTTATTAGCTCAACTAGGGTAGATATAAATCTAATATCTGAAGGAGTTATATCACTGCTAACCAATCTACATGGGGATTATTTTCAAAATTTTGAATTAATGTCAAATTAAGAAATGGATAATTTGGATTTGTGCCATTAATTTATATTTCATTTCACACAATGTGAGCCCATTTAAACCATTACTATATAAAATATTATATATCCACATAAGGTTACATCGAGATCAAATTCATTGTTATCAATTCTTCACTTCTTAATCATTCAAAGCCCTTTCTCTTGAGTTCACTTCAAAGTGCAGAGAATCCCTTTTATTATATTCTACACCCAAAGTTCACATAGTCTAAAAATGTTCACATCCACTTTTGATCCTAGATTAGAACCAAATTTTAGGGCACCACATTCCTATAGGGTGTCACTTGATTCAAGCATTATAATGATAGTTTTAAAAAAATTGAGGACATCCAAAAATTGATAATTGATGATGAAGATGATGAGGATGATATTGAGTATGTGGATGACCTTGTTAGCATCAAATCTTTAGGACTACAAAAATTTATGGCCAAACTAAAAGTATTCCCATGCATATACCTCTTCAACAATCTACCACTCTCTTCCAAGTGTAGTATGAACATTGTGTACTCACCAAACACCAAGTTAAAAATTATATATATCTCTAGGCCTATGTTCAAATAATAATAAAACTTCCTAAAATATAGCATCACTTACTAAAATGAAGTCATTGACACCTAGATAAATATTTGTGACATCTATAATGTCCTCAAAGAATGGTCTGATAACACAGACATGTGGGTTAACAAAGAATATATTGATTCATACATGATCAAGACATTTTAATAGGGAGTGCATATTGATATATTACCATTTAATCACTTTTATGAGGTAATTAATATGGTACATTTAAAAAAATTGTAGGTTCCCATCTTTAGAATCATCATGGAGGGAAAGGATGTCCCAAATTTAGGGAGTGTTGTGACATTTAACTTCACTTAGTAGGTGAATGAATTCCACACCAAAGGTAATTTATATATGATGTCCAACATAGTGGATGATTATACCCTATACTTCAAGATCATGGTATTCCCTCAGTAGATACCAATGGGGTATGTGGTGTATGTAGTGTTTTACTAACTCTACACTCACCATTACTAGAATCATATCTATAACATCTATGACCACTTCTACACCATTATGTATCATGCTATCAATGAGAAGTTAATGCAAAGACTCTTAGAAGAGATACAAGATTCACTCTAACCCACTAGCACTTATTGGTACTATAGAGATGATACTATAACTAGATTGAAGGGTTTTATATGGGCTCTTATTTTATTACTATACATGGTCCTAGACTACCTTGTAGATCAAGAAAGAACTTGGTAATTTTCTAATGACATTTTGGGTTTCTACCTCAATAGAAGACAAAATCCATAACTATCACTCTCGTGGTCATTGGTCACCATGAATACAATAGTGTGCAGGCACTAAAATAAATGGCCCAGCATAGAGACTCATAAAACTAAGGCAAGGCCAAGGATAGATAGTGGAATCCTTAGGGTATAGTGCATGTTTGCATAGATAAATATTTAGTGTCTATGCAAAGGGAAATGTAATTGATCTATTATTAAATCCTATCTCAAAGAAGATAACTCTTACTTACACTTCTGATTATTGATACATTAGATATTTAGGGTCATGACTAAGATCGATCTACTATAACTAACCAAGGGATATCTTACAATAATAATATCACTAGAGAGGGTTCCAAAGTAACACCATGCAATAACCCTAACTAGGTATTATGTTTTCATATTCACTAAGTACATAAAAATTAAATTAAACTCTAATATAGTACTCACCAAATCTTGTATCATAAAGTGGGGTAATAAACATAAAAGAAAACATGTGTAGAAGATCCTAATGCATGGGAGAGAAGTACAAATGCAAATCTATCTATTCTTACAAAGGAGGAAAAAAATTAGGAATATTTACCTTTGAAGATGACAAATGTAAATCTATCTACTCTTATGAAGGAGGAATAAATTTAAGAATATTTACCTTTGAAGATGAACCTATTGAGCCTTAATCTCTCCCTTGGCAAAGGTGCTTCATAAAATGTTGTTGTGGTATGTAAGGATAACAAAGATAACTCATCTCTAGGATACACAACTTATCTATGCATCCAGAAGACTTATCCACAAGACAAGATCCATATCTATAAGGAAATTATTGAAACCCTAAGCTATGATCCTCAAGTAGAATGGTAGATAAGTAGATGCACAATATAATATTATTCTTCTCTTCTCTCTAAATGATAGAAATGGAAGTATATATATAATTGAATATAACCCTAAACCTTTTTGAAATTTTAGTTAATGGGGTCATCCCAATAAATTATATATCATTATTGATGAAAATAAATTAGGTCTTAGTGTAGGTCAATCAAGGGCTGACCTATAATCTAAATGATTTTATAAATTTGAGTACAACATTTATGGGGTCGACAGTGTAATGTAAACCATAAAAAAAGGGTTTTAGTCTTATGCACAAGACAAGATCCATATCTATAAGGAAATTATTAAAAGCCTAAGCTATGATCTTCAAGTAGAATGGTGGATAAGCAGATGCACAATATAATAGTATTCTTCTCTTCTCTCTAAATGATAGAAATGTATGTTTATATATAGTTGAAACTAACCCTGAACCTTTTTGAAATTTTAGTTAATAGGGTCCTCCAAATCAATTATATATCATTATTGATGAAAATAAATTAGGTCTTAGTGTAGGTCAATTAAGGGCTGACCTAGAAAATAAATGATTTTTATAAATTTGAGTACAACATTTATGGGGTTAACAGTGTAATATAAACCATCAAAAAAGGGTTTTAGTCTTAGGAAGGGGCTAATGAAGGTGGTAAATGGTTAGAAGAGTGTGCAAGAGAGGAGGCATGGCTTAGTAAAATGCATATGAGAAGGTTAGATTGATATCAAGTGGTGGTTTAGGAGATTTAGAAACAATGGTTTACCATAAGAGAGAAAGCATCAATAATTGATAAAAGTTTGAAAATATTATGTGTATACATATGCCTCACTCAAATCTCATCATGTATCACATAGGTTCTATAGGGGATGGTGCTTTAGGAAAATAACATAGAAAAACACAATGTTAAATATAAATAAATTACAGTAAGAAGCAAGTAAGATAAATAAAAGGATAGAATTTAAAAACACATACCTTTACTTACCTTAGTGATGTAGATAAGGAATAAAGATTCAGGCAATGTGAAGGTGTCCAATGTAGGGAATATTAGGAAAACCTATATAAATTAGTGAAAAAAAGCAAAAAATCAAAAAAATGAAAAAATTACATGTGATATGTGAAAATAGTCTTTACAATGTCAGGATTCCATAATATCTTACAATTTTTAAAAAGGGTTCGTAGAAACAAAGATATGATCAAAACATAGAATCTAGTGGTAAACATTTGATAGGTAAATAATTTTGAATAGTAAATATAAATAGGGTGAAAATAATTCATTTGTTGTTTTTATATTCTAAGAAAATAGAGATCTGAGAGACCTAGTTTGAGACCAAAACACCATCATGGTGAGGATATGACAGCTAAAATAGGAAGGATGCCTAGTGGTCATAATGAGTACAGATAAGTAAGTAATCATGAATTTCAAATTTTTTGAGTATTTCTATTTGAAATTGAGCTATATATAAAAAATTTATTATTAGGTAAAATATAGGAACCAAAATTGACCCTAAGAAATATTTAGGTAGGCTAGGCATAGAATAGGATACTGGGTAGGAAGATGTCAGACCAATAAATGTCTAAGGCATTTATGGTAAATGGTCAAAAAATTACCATAATGAAAGAATAGAGTTGACCTATTCAAGTATGTTTTTAAGGTGAACATAAGATATGGTTTGAATACATAGTATTGGGATGACATAGTACTTTAAGGGTGGTCAACTGCATAGCAGTGGGCTGACATAGTTTACAAGGATTAGAAGGTTGAGTATGTACTAGAGGGTCAATTCAGTTAGTATAAGAGGGCTAATATATTCTATATAAGATGACCAACTATGTACCATAGGGTTGATATAATATGATAGATCTAAAGAAAGGGTGATTTATTATAAAATAGGTTGATTTAGCTAAAAATGTCAAGGGCTAATTTAGTCTTGAATGGGTATAAGGATGATTTAGTATCAAATAGGTTAATTGTGTAGTAAAATAAAAAAACATAGGAAACTAAATCAAACCAACTGATGAAGGGGTTAATTTGTAAATTTGTAAGAATGTATTTTGATGATTTATGACATGGAGATCTGATACATTCTTTGTTGTTTGATATTTTATAGAGATTCTAGAGATATTGGCACCTAATAGATGCATCATGTTTACCAAATTTCTTAGATCATTTGAGTGATATGGATAGATCTCAAATGGTCACCCTAGGCTTTGGTAACATCATGGATATGAGGTAGATCCCACTGAGTGGTGATCTCATTGTCATGTTCCTAATGGCATGGGAATGGTTGACTAACACTTTCTCATGTGAGGTGGTTGGGGACACTATTAAGGTGGCTATCACTTTAGAGGATGTCCATGCATTATTTGGACTTCCTATAGGTGTTACGCTAGTGATCACTGATACACTAAAAGATTTAAATGAGAGATGAGCACTAGCCCAATGGGCAACATGCTCAGATAGGATTTACCCTAAGTTGAGGGTGAACTTATTTGACATTTATATTATGGCTATTTTGGACATCCAAAAGTTGATGATATGACTTATGATATTATGAGTGATGTGTCACAAATCAAACAACAAGGTATCATTAAATGTAATGTCCTTGTGTTTATCTATACTAGATTAGGGAGCACTCTATGATTTTAGGGTTATCATTTAGGTCTATCTCATGCATGATATGTATGGGATGTTTTTCATAAGTAAAAATACCATAGGGCCTATAGTTTTGTTAAGTGCATGGATATATAATATGTTTCCCATGTATTAGCTCGTTGGGTTACCCTATGAGGTCGATGATAGGTTGCCTCAAGTATTGAGGTGGAGATAGGACCATATAGTGCAGGTCATGCCCCATGTGCCTACATCACATATAATCACATGAGGAGATATCATGTGTCAGCCTTATATGCACATTGATATAGTATGGCCTAGTTGGGCAACCATTATGATAGGGTTAACATAGGTGTGGATCATAGGCCACTACACATCATGGGTAGAGTCAAAACTAGTAGTATGTTTGTTAGGATAGTTTGGACTACCCCATCTAGTGGCCCCTTTAATAGTGTCTTCTTATTGGGCACAACATGTTATAGATCCAAGAGGGAGGGGAGGTGGAGGGGTTCCTATAGAGATATCAGTGATCATGCCTTAGCATGCTAGACTATGTAATGGTTGAGCATGATAGTAGGTGGTAGTGGATCTAGTAGGGGAGAGGCTATAGATGTGGATGCAAGAGCATAGTAGGTACCATAGTAATGTCCACCATATCCACATCAAGAGGATTATGTCATGCTCAAGTGGTGACTCTATTATTTTCATAGGTATGAAGGTAGTTTATAGAGGAGGTGCTCGATGAGAAAGCAGATGGATAGATGGTGATTGGTGACATTAGCACTTGTGAGAAATGTTTTAATTTTTATTTTAAGTTTTTGATAGATGACACTAGTTACATTATGATTATGGTAGATAGATGACTTTGAGATATATATATGTGTTTTTATACCTATCTAGTTTTAGCTTTACACATCCTAAGATGGAGGAGATTAGGTGGGGATCCCTAGTTATGGCTACAGACCATGACATTATGGATGGGGTGTTAACACCATATGACCCTAACACATTAGATGATCCTACAGTTCCAAGCCCAAGAAGGTTGGTTTAAACTAGTGGTAAAGGCCACAAGGCAACTACAAACATGTGATGATGGGACACATCCATTGGTAGAGGTTGGAGAGGGAGATGTATAAGCCTAGCAGGCCTTGACTCAGGAAAGGGTAGCACAAATGGCAACCACCATATAGCTTGGATAGGTGCAAGCCTAGGTGGCTAATCTACAAGGATAGGTGTTTGGTTTCAAATCCTAGGCTACCTTGTTATAATGTACGATTTAGAGGGGATAATCCTAGGAATATATGGGTAGCATGGCTAGGACACAATATAGGCACGATGGAGCCTAGCCTTAGAAATAGAGCTATTGTATTTTTTATTTTATATAAAACACATTATATATATATATATATATATATATATATATATATATATATATATTGATTTCTATAGTTGTATTGATCTCATGAGTTATACTTGGATGTGGATGTTGATGCATGGGTGCATTTCTTTCTAGCACATGTATTTAGCCTTTTTATACATGCTATGGGAAATATGTGATGGGTGTTTTCTTTTCTAGTATTATGTGATACACATGCATGGTTAAAAATAAAAAGGAAAAAATGACTTGGAAAAGTATAAGTAATCAAAAATAAATGCATTACGTATTATATCATGATGGTAAATGTGTAATAACAAAATATGACTAAATATCATAAAGCAAAGATGGTAAAAGGGTTAACAAATGTTTTTAAACCATGTAAAATATTTACACCAAATTAAAATAAATAAAAAATCACACTATATCACATTGGAAAGTATGAAAATTTGTAATAAAATGAAAGGCACAAGAAAAACTAATGGTATAAAACAAAATAATTAAGTCAATCAATCATACTAAATAATTTTGGGAAGTATAAAAATAAAGACAAAACTAAAAAATTAAATTAAATTAATCACACTATTTACATTTGGGAAGTATGAAAAATTTAATAAAATGGTTGTAATCACACATGCAATCAGAAAATAAGAAGAAAAATTTAAAATACTAATGAAGTAAGCATAAATCATACAAAATCAATATGGGAAGCATGTTAATGACATGTAACTCATAATCGAACACTACTTATCTCAAATTTGACACATGTAATTTCATTATGACTTGGGTATTGGAATATTTTGTGAGGAAGGTCTGATCATCTCCATGGTCTTACACTACAAATCACAAAGGGAACACCAATGATATGGAAATAACTATGGGAATGTTTTTAAAATCTGGTTGAAGTGTGGCAATTTTTGAGGAAGGCCTTGTCCTATCCATGGTTTATAATGCAACTCACAAATAGAAACCTTAAGGGGAATGATCAGCTAACAAAATAATATTTATCAAGGGGAAATATTAAGAATGTTTTAAAGGAAATAAGTAATGTAAAAATCATGATGTAGGATTCTATAAGAATACCTTAGGAAACATGAGGCACACTAAGTACACAACAAAGACACTAAGTGGTTAGTGACCATCAAAATACAAAGGATACCCATTCACAATAAGCATAAAGTTGTCTAAGTAAATAAGTGAGATACTAAGATCAACTCATGTTGGTTATATGAACAAGAAATTAAACTGGAAATACCTTGACACATAATGTTCCCCATTCCTCAGGACTTCTTACAGAATCATCAGTCTACTATGAATATTGGGTACTTGTGTGAGAAAGTACGTAGCACTAAAATATTTTTTTAATTCTCCTTTCCTAATATTTTGGCCTACCACACCACAATGGACCTTGACTCTATTATAAGGCCAACTATGGAGTTTGAGCTTTGATTAGAAAAAAGAGATGTGTTATGAACCATGTCTTTTAATGTGATTTGACTTTTGAAATTTGTATGTTGCCTTTTGTTTAAATGATTTGGATTTTAAATTTTATGGCTTTTAAAATTGCTCCATACAAATTTTGAATAACCAACATGAGTGATATAATTGAAACACATGAATGAGCTTTAGACTTTGGTTAAAGAGTGTTAAGTATCCAAAGACATGACTGACTAAAAACTTAGGCTTATCTATGAACCAATATGTTATCTCAAGTTTCAACCATGTATATGCTTAGTAAGTGAAAGGAGATACAGGAATAGGACATCCAAAGTGGATTTGGTAAAATAGGATTACAATGAGATGCCTTGGTTACTAATTGGTCATATGGTAAAGAAGGATTACTAAGAGGAGTAAGGTTTGTATAACCAAGGCACAATAATAATTATCCATGTTGTTGAGATAAGGTAGTAAACAAACATGATAAAAGATAGACATGCATGAAAATAAATGAACTCATGAATATTAATGTGTAATCATATAAATAACAAAAATAATCCATAAGATAGGATGAAAATAAATGAAACCATATACAACATAAAATGCATAACATAAAGATCCATGTGAAATAGATAAGTGAAACCAAATTTGACACATAGTCAAATGATATAAGATATATAAAATTGGATCACAAGTTCAATCCAAAATCATAAGGAAGATTAAAATGAAATAAAACCATGTTATGTTCATAAATATTGATAAATATGTCCACAAATATTATCCATGACATCTAAAATATCTCTATGACGCTGGATCCTAATGGCAACAAGAGTCTCATCTATCCTCATGGAAAGATATGAAAAGACCTCTAACCAAATCTCTTCAATATAAAATATAGATGTAGTTGAATGATCATGTTCATGATGGATCTCATGCATATAATACTCAAGGAGAGGAATAGGAATGGTATCTATAGGAAAATAAGTAGCCATCGATGGAAAAAGAGCCATAGGTGGGGAAGAATCCACAAGTGGGGAAGAAGCCATAGGTTAGGAAGAAGCCATAGGGGAAGAAGTATCCATAGGAGAAGAAGGATCCATAGGGGAAAAAGGAGCTATTGGGGAAGGAACCATAAGGAAGAAGGAACCATAGGGGAAGGAGTCACAAGGGAAGAAAGAGCCACAAGGGAAGAAGGAAGATCCTTAGTAGATGGATGACCTATGGGAGGAGGAATAATGAGTGCAAGAATTATCATAAGGTGATCATGAAGGTGATACTATAGGATTAATTAATGATTATTATGATGGGTATCGCACTAGTACTAAAGACAATATACCTCTCCATATTTTGGAATATACTCAGGTAATAACTTAGGAGGAGGTATTGCCTTGTTTGTGGGTTGTGGAAGGGTATGACTTAATGTGTCAATATATTATTGAAGCTTTAAATAATGGTTAGAAAAATGATTATATGTGCCATGGAAGTAAAAGATAAAATTGTTAGTAGACTTTGTGGGTTTAATAATGAAAGAGGTAGAAACAAAAATTGAGGAAGGATGGTATAACTGGTAGTCTCTAGTCTAATGAATGGAAACTTTATGAATATCATAGTAAGGTTGATCAGCCCATTATGTAAGAAAAGGATCAAGATGTGATAAATAAAGAAGGCCATAACCAATGAAAGGTGGGGATGGTGTATATATTGAGCTAGGTTTATCTAAAAGAGGATCAAAAATAGATACAAGATGAGGCTTATCTAAAATTATAATGGGAGTAGCAACTAGATTAAGCTCAATTGAGGGTGAAGCAAGACATGCAGAAGGCCTAAGAATAGTAACTAGCATCTCTAGGGGAATAAAACTATATGGATCTTGGTATCTATAAAAATGATAAGAACTGTTCATGAGCATGATCCTAAGAGGATATACTAAAACTAGAGGTGTACCTTGTAATCAGTCCATCTCTACCCTATAAAAAAAAGAAAAAATACTAAAATTAGGAACTATGAAAGAAGGAATACAATAATAATAATAATGGAAATAAGAAAATTAAAAAGTATGATATCTAATAATATCAACATCTCTAACATGGAAAAGTATTATAAATAGATCATCTAAAGTATAATCAGCATCATAATCAGTTCTATGAAGGTCGATGATGTAGGTAGGTATAATATTTTCATCAAAAGTTATGTGATGAATATAATTCCAAGTTTTGGTTAAGACCTTGGGTATGTCATCAATAAGAGTTTATGAGAACACATCTTCAAAGAGGGTAGAAGCTGGGTGATGAGATGAGGGGAGAGATTTGAAGTTGTGATCTTGAGGTTGATCTCATCTAGCTCATCATCACCAAAATCTAAGAGGTTAGGAGGTATGTTCATAATGATTTAGGAGTGACCATGATAACCTTAGGTAGAGTTGATAGGATAATTAAAACATTAAGATTCCTAAAATGGGATAATATGTAAAGGTTCAAGGGTTCAAATTTTAAATACACCATGTTTTTGGAATTATTTGAAATTATAAGGGTCTGTGTCTATTGGAATCTTATATATAGCACCATTATGGGGAAACTTGATACATTAGAAGGAAGATGAGGAAACAACCCTCATGTATTGAGTTTAAGGTCTACCAATCAAGATGTTATAGGTAAGGGGAAAGTTAAATATTATAACTTTCATTTAAATAGTGATAAGAGGGATGGTAATAGAGAGCCACATGAAACCTAAAGAAGGCATTTGCCTTATATCACAACCTTGACATGTATTATTTGTGGACTTAAGATTATACTAAAAATAGCTAAGATTTTTAATGAAATCAAGGGAGGCAATTCAAGTTCTTGAACCCTCATCAATCAAGTCAAGCTTGACTTGCATATCATTGATTTGAATGTTAATAAAGAATGGAGGATCACCCGTGTGAATCATAATATCATCTGGGATCATGGAAGTGATTGGAAAATAAGGGAAATATAAGTGTCTATCATTTTATCAGTGTGTAAAGACATTTATTTGCATTATTTTAAGATACTATCTTCAAACCCTAATAAGGTAGCTTCACATCCTACTAGGGGAGGATGAGGGATGTTTATTTTGAATAATAATTGTATCAAATGATCATGATGATGGGGGGAAGTTTACATGAGTTTAATAAAGGTTATTTTAGATGGGATATTAGTAAGTTTGATTATGGTGTCCCATTTGTCATAACCCATAGGGAGACTAATAGATAGAGGCATGTAAAGTCTTAGGAGCTCTTGGGAAGGAGTATTAAAAGTGCATTAAATTTTGTATTGAGAAGATATGGTTGGTTTAATTTGAAGATGAATAGGTTGAGTATCGTTATAAGATGGGATAGTTGATTTAGGTATTTATTTTGATTGACTTGAATTAATACTATGGTTATATTGGGGAATGATGTCAATGGGTGTATACATTGGGGGAGTTGAAGATATAGTGTGAGAGGTATTATCCAATTGAGGTATTAGAAGTGGTTCTTAGAAAGAGATAAGGTCTTCTTGCCCAAACTATGTTATATGATATGGGGAAGATTCTTGAATGACACAAAATGTTTGGGAGGTTTGGTGCATGTGTGTTGGAGTACATTCAATGAAATCAACTACCCTTTGCATATTAGTCATATTTACCATATTTTCTTTGGTAGTTTGGTCTATAAGACTTTCAACATTATTAGTTTAAGGAAGAGGCTTGTCATTGTTATCTTGATGATTAGGAAGAGGATATTTATATATGGCAAGATGAACATCATCATAGTCCAAAGCTTGACTTTTTTGTGTGTTTTATGAGATTTAAAGGCCATGTCATATGCTTGTTGGCAATTTTGATTGAGTGAATCATGGTCAAAGTTTGGTCCAAGAATAAAATACATATCTAAATTATGCAATTGTATACAAGTCTCATGAGAGTGGCCCCAACTTTCATGAAACCAACAAAAAAATTGGATCATACCATGATTTCATAGGATGAGTGGGGTCAAGCTCTCATGGTAGAGGCCTTGGTAGATGATTTTTAAGCTCAGCTAAGGATAAATGTTTGTAAACATTAATGTTATTTTTTTGGTAAAAAAATAAGTTAGAGCTGTTGTTTAGAGGGGGAACATGTTCCACAACATCATTAGGAGTGATGGATTTAATATTGTGAGTATTGTCATGAGAATCGATGACACCATCATTGGTAGCATGACAATTTTTATTTTTAAAGAGCATGTAAGTGCCCATGGTAGGTTTGGATGGCTCAAATTGGTACATGAGAAAATATTGGCACTTAGCTTAGTCCATGGCTTCTTCCAATTTTATTGGAGAGAGAGTCCTAACCTGCTATTGCAACTTGGGTTAAAGAGCATTAGTGAATAGATGAAAGAAATTATCATCCACCATATTATGTTAACATTTATTAGACAATTTCTTCCATAATTTGATGAAATATTGTGTTATTTTGGTTTCAAGTTGCTTACAATTAATAAAGTGAGCCAAAGTATTCTCAGGGAGATCAATAGTTTGAAACTCTTGTATTAAGGGATTAACTATATATTCCAAACTAGTCATATAATGGGATTTGAGTTGATTGTACCAATCTAAAGCATTTTTAAAGAGTGATTTAGTTAATAACTTGGTGGTAGAAAAAGTGTTCAGTTTGACCCAATATTTGTAGAGATCACCAAATGTTTTTAAATGTAATGTAGGATCAATTAACCCATTAATGGTAGGTGTGATGCCTTCTATGTTGATATTGGTAATTTGAGGTATAATATGTTTATTTTGGATATGTTTTATCATTTTATTGATGATGGGTGTTTGAGTAAAGAGGTTACCATGGGAATCCCTAGGGGGTGGGGGAATTTGGATTTTATTTTCCCCATGTAACTTGTTGAGGTTGATTTTGAAGGTGAATGAGATGATTTTGCATTTAAATCATTTGATTGGCATTATCAATTTGAAAATTGATCATTTGATTGAGAGTTTACAATAAAATTTTTTGTATTTGGGTGGTATTTTGGCTAGTTTATGTGGCATGTAAAGCATTGGCATTAGTATTAGTGGCTTGGGTTACACTATGAGTAGTGGCATATACAGCACTAGTGGTGTGATAAGCATTGTTAGAAAAGGAAGAACTAATATCATGATTAGCATGTGTAGTAAAAGATTCGCTAGTGTAATGTTTATCATTGGAATAAAAGGAAGAACTTGTAGTATGATTGGAATTGGTGGTAAATGACACACTATTGGCTTGATTGAGGAGGAAGGGCCTTGGAAAATATCCACTAGATATTGAACCTATAAACAAGGAATACGTAGAGGGGATGTTAGTATAGTATTAGTCCAATAAAATAAAATAACACACTAAAACACTTAACACATCTAGCCTAGACATGAAGGGGAGCATAGGTAACAAACATAAAAATGAAAACATAACTAGAACACAAAATAAATCATTATTTTACCTTCCTTAGAGATCTAAATGGCTTGTTAAAGTGGTTTACTTGGTTTGTGTATCAATAAATCTTCATCAATGGATCTTTGTTTACTTCACCTTTCCTTGACACCTTGGCCTAGTTGATTGGATTATGAATTTGGCATGGTAACATTAAAATAATGAAGCTTTATGTGAGAAATCCTACATAATAACACTACATTATCAAAGCTTGGAGATCAAAAGGTATGACATTGTTTTTATAACCTTAAAAAGTTAACTCTAACTTAAGGTGATTTAAGGTTGAGTTTAAACATGTAATGGGTTGAAAATAACCTTAGGTGAGTTGAGGATAACTCTAGTTTAGTTAAAATTTATCATGTAATTATGATTTTCAATCACTAGGCATGGTTCTCAAATTAGATATTTTGAGATATTTTGGAAGAGCTTGACAACTCATAAAGGCAATGATGAAAAGGCTTGATATTCTAATTTTTAGAATTTCCATTTTTAAATATTCATTAATTTTAAATAGATAATTTATTTAAGAATTTAATCTAGTTTAATTAGTTGATTCAATTTGATTAGCATTTTTTCTCTTTTAAGATTTGATCAAGTACCCCACTTAAAGGGTCCATAGGCCAAACTATCAATTTTTAGGTCGTAAGGTGATTGGGGATGAATATGTGAGAGTTTATTATTGTGTATGGTATAATACCATAAATATGGATACCTCAACATGATTCTGAGCATTAATGAATAATGCTCCACTAAAATTGGGATATTCAATTATTTCTAGGCTTACTTTGCAATGTTTGGTAGAAATTAGTCTGAAGTCTGGTTGGAAGCTAGTTATGGCCATAATTCGATGTCTATAGTTTGCCCTTATTTGGGAAGGAATTGAAAGAATAGGCATAGTAACATATTTTCAAATAATTAAAAGGTCATATATGCCTATTGCCCCAATAGGTGATGGATAAGATTTGGATGCTACCTTGAGGGAGTAGTCAGCAAATAAGGTTGGTGATTGGTCCCTCAAAAAAAGGAAACGATCAAATGAAAAGGTAAAGGGGGTGTAAAAATATTGATTTTCCCAAAGGCATGTATAATTAGTGGCACAGTGAGATGCCCCAATTGGGTAGATAAAAAGGATGATTTTCCTAAAGGTGGTTATAGTCATTGACACATTAAGGTAAAAAGATAATGATTTTCCCAAAGGTAGTTATAATCATTAGCAAAATGAAAAACAATGATTTTCCCAAAGGTGGTTAGAATCATTGGTATAATGAAAACATTCCCCAATTGGGTAGATAGAGATAATGATTTGCCCAAAAGTGGTTATAGTCATTAGCATAATGAAAATGTGCCAAAATTGGGTAGATGGAGATAATGATTTGACCAAATGCAGTTATAATCATTAACATCCAGATAGGTTGAAACATAATGATTTACCCAAAGGTGGTTATAATCAATGGGATGGTAGTTTGGATAAAAACACAATGATTTGCCCAAAGGTGGTTATAATCATTGGCACTACAGATAATAAAATATGGAAAATTGGAAAAGGGGGATTACGTACTAAATCTATACTCATGGAGTAAGAGTAAGCTAGTACATAAGAGAAAGATGAATTATAGCAACCTGTTAGGATGGAGATGTAAATATTATCTAGCAAGGATTAAAATTCATTCATGATTTAATTACTCTATATTTTAGAAATGATTTGGAGAGATCAAGAATTTTTAGGTAACCAAGGAGAATTATCGTGGCATCATTTCTTGTAAGATTTCTTGAGCTAATTTTTGTTTTAGCACATGATGGTATGCACCATGATATAAAATACCATGATAACTTAGCTAAAATATGCATAAGTACTAACATGTGATCCAATAAACACTCAAAAATAATTCACTAATGATAAAAACCATTATGATAATGTTGACATATAAATATGGATGGACTTAAGTATAATGCACAAGGAATTGGCCAATGCGTGCAGGTATACTAAGTCAAGGTACAACAATGAAATAAAATAAATAGGAAAACAAACAAACAAATAGAAAGACAAAAACACCAAAAAAATAAAATTATAACAAAATACTAAGAAACAAAAAGTAAACAAAACACTCAAAATAATCAAGAAATAAACACAAATAATGGTTAATCATAATGTTAGCACAAATAGAATATAAAAACAAATGACACAAGGTTGCTCATACACCATAGGGAAAAAATAACATAAACAATATTATATACATAAGACATTTTCCCTAAGCTATAGGAGATAACAAAACAAACAAAATGGGGGAATAGAAGAAAAGTAAGGGGTAGCCGACCTGACTCTAGATGCACTATGAAAATGGATGCTACCTACATAGTTTCATGGATGCAAGGTCTAACATACACTTCAAGCCCAATGTTATTCTCCTAGGATATGGGATAAAATAAAAATGATGATAATAAAAACATGATTGTGTTATAGATGAATATGGGAATGATATTGTAAAATGGTGAGTGTGTGAGAAATGGTTGATTGCAAAATGGCAAGAGCATAAAATGAAGCTTATTAGTCATTAACATATCAAATTAAAATACATAATGTGCATGATATAAACTCACAAAATGGTGAGAGCATAAGGTTAAGTCCAGTAAGGATGGGGAAACTAAATGACAAGTGGTTACTCGTGAGATAGTTAAGGTTCCTAGGATCTTGAAGGCAAATAAGTGGTCAAAAAGAAAGGAAGGTATGCATGAGATAAACTTGATATACCCCATGTATCCAAGTGATACCTACATAGTGTGAAAATCTAAATCTAATTTATTTCTCTTAGAAATGGGAGGAAAAAGACCAATGTGGTCTAGAAATAAACTGAATAAACAAGATGGCCCCAACTTGAAAATTTGATGGCTTTATATCTCAGGTGGAGATTCTAAGCCAATTTTCATAATTTTTTGATTTTTAGGATTTTATAGTTCTTTTACAAATGTTTTTTTAATATTAAAAGTATCTCAACTTGATTGAGAATTATGAGATATTAAATCATCCAACTCATAAAATAGTGAGAGATTTAAAACTTTAAATATTCATGAAAATAGAGAGTGTGGAAAAGGGTGATTGGTTTGACCTCACCGTTAATTGAGCATTACCTACATAGTCCCATTATAACCTCAAGTCATTGTAGTTTTACCTTAAAGTGGAGGAATATAACTAGGTAGAAACAAGTTCTCAAAATAGGCAAATGGCATAGTATGGTAATAGGAATGGCAAGGTGAATCGATAAGGAATGATAAAGGTATTATTCTTAATTTTACCAGAGGTGGTTATAATTAAGAAATAATGGCATAGGTAAATGATACTAAGTTGAACAAAGGTGATTATAATTAGTAACATAGAGTGGGATACTAATTTTTCCAAAGGCAGTTATAATCGTAAACACTTGAAATGAAATGAAATAAGAAATGAAGGATGCAACTACCAAACCACTATCATACTGGTCCAAAATACTACCTTTATCTAGAATACTGAATTAATTACTAAAATTTGATTTGAATCCTCTTTTTTTAAGGTGGTCAAAGAACCATTATAAATGCACCAAGGTCAAATGGGTTGGGAATAAGGATAAAAACAACTTTGGTTATTAAGGAAGGTATGATAGAATGGTACATGGTATGATGCAAATAAGATGATGATATGGTATAATGTAAATGTGTCTCATAGACAATACATTAGTCTCTCAAGAGAAATAATGCTTGAGGTGTATGATGTTCATCGGCTCATCAAATTCATCTCCATCTAGTATAGCAATCATGTATGCTCTAGAGCCATAAGTTTCAATAATGATATATGGGCCTATCTAATTGGGTTTGAACTTTCCCTTCTTATTTTTCTTGTTCATGGTTTTATTTTCATTTTATTTGAGAATACGATCCTTAATCTTGAATTTTCTATGTTTGACCTATTGATTATAGTGGCCATGGAGTAGTTTTGGTATGCTAAAAAGTTTTTGATAGTGGACATGCATTTATCATCTAGTAAGTATAGCTCTTGTAGGCAAGCTAATCTATAATCTTCATCATCTAGGATGTGTTTTAGAGAGATATGAAAATAAGGTAACTCAACCTCAATAGGAATAATGGCCTTAGTGCCATAAACTAGGGAATATAGAGTGGCTCGTATTGGAGTACAATAATTGGTGTGTTATGCCCAGAGGGCATGAAATATTTGGAGGTGTCAATTATGGCTAGCATCATTGACAATATTTTTAAGGATGTTGATAATATTTTTATTGGATGCTTCTTTTTTACCATTACCTTGTGGGTAATATATAGTAGAAAAATGTTGGGTAATATTATACTCAACATAAAGCATTTTGACATCCTTGTTCTTAAATAATATTCCACTATCAGATATAATGTCAAATAGGATACCATGATGGTAGATGAGATGATTGAATACGAACTTGGAAATTTGTTTTCTTGTCATGTAAGTGAGGGGTACAGCTTCAACCCACTTAGTGAAATATTTGGTAGTATTAAGGATATGTTTATGGCCATTAGATGAGGTAGGGCTAATCTTCCCAATGAGATTGAGTCCCCATATTGCAAATGGCCATGGTGTAAGCATTGGTTTTAGTGTTTTGGTTGGGGCATGAATTGTATTGGCATGCCTTTGACATTTGTCACACATTTTAACATAATCAGCCACATCTACATCCATAGTTAGCCAATAATAGTTGGTATGTAGGAATTTTTTGGATAGGATGGCCCTATTGGTGTGGGCTCCACATACTCCATGAACTTCTTATAATGTTAATGTTGCTTTTACCAAATTTAAATAATGAAGTAGATATCCATCAAATATTTGGTAGTAAAGGGTTGGGATAAGTAAGGTATGTATGCAATCATAAATGCATCATGTCTATAAATCAATCCTATCTTAGAGAAGATAGATAATACCTACACTTCCAATTGGGAGTACATTTGTTAAGTAGGAGCATGACCAATATGGGGATCCACTAGCCCCAATTAGGATATCAATTATCATAATAAACCATGATAGGAAGGGTTCCAAAGCCTATAGTCTAACACAATCATGCAACAACCCTAAAAGATTCCTAGGTTTAATGTTCACTCTATTCTAATAAATAAGAAAGTAAATCTAATCTAGTGCACACCAAAACTAGTGGCACAAAGTGGGGGCTAGAAAAAAATCAAATTAAACTAAGCATGCATAGAATATATATACTCACATTAATATATATGGAATCTTAATGTATGGGAGAAAAGCATAACTACATTATCCATCTACTCTTACAAAGGAGAAATAAATTTAGGAATACTTACCTTGAAGATGAACCTATCAAGCCTCAATCTCTCCCTTGGCCAAGGTGCTTCACAAGATATTGTTGTGGTATGTAAGGATGACAAAGAAAAATTAGATCTAGGATACTCAACCTATGTATCGAAAAGACTTCTCCACAAGATAAGATCTGTATCTTTGAAGAAAGTATGGAACCCTAAGCTTTATTCCTCAAGTAGAATGGTGAATAATCAGATGTTCATTCACACTTATTCATCTTAAATTCTCTTCTTACAAATGGTTGGAAATGAAATTGTATATATAGGTAGATCTTACCCTAAATCCATCTGAATATATCAATAGTATAGGGTCAACCCAATTGACCTAGTATAGTCAAATAGTGAAAGGGGGATCAAGGAAAGAGTAAGGAGGATAAAGTATGACAAATGATTGGAATGGATACAAATGAGAATAATAATATTAGGGTAAATGGTTTTAAGATATAAATGTGTAGACGTCAAGTGGAAAAAGGGATAACAATCTTATGAAGCACTAATGGTCTTCCCACCCCTATCTTAGTGTACCCCTTAAGGAATACACTTAGAGATATTGATACTTGGTGGATTTTTGTAAGATATAAAGTGTTAGTGATCAATAAAGTTTTGAAAATATTATGTGTATACATATGCCCCACTCTAAGCTCATCATGTCTCATGTATGTGCAACATGGGATGGTACTTCAAGAAATAGAACAAGATAACACACAAAGTTGATGCTAAGTAAAGTGCAGTAAGTAGAAAATAAGATAAAGGAAAGGAAAATTTTGAAAAACACATACCTTTACTTACCTTAATGTTGTAGATAAAAAACTAGACTATAATAAAAATGAAGGCATTCAATGTGAAGAACACTAGGTGAACCTATAAAAGTTAGAGCAAAAAACTAGCCAAAAATTTAAAAAAATGGAAAATAAGCATATGATAGTGGAAAATATTCTCTAAATCATCACAAATCTAATGCATTTTATGGTTTGCAAAATATATGACTAGAAACTAAGATATAAGCAAAAGAAGAAATCTATGAAAATATAATTTAAAAAATTGAATTACTAAAAAGTGTTTTTAAATAGGGGAAAGACAAGTCATTTGGTTCATTTGACTTGTGAAGGAGAGAAAAAGAGCTCTAGAAACCAAACAAGGTAGGATGGTAAGGAGATGACAAGTTAGATGAGGGGGAGCTCTAGGAGTAGCATCAAGTATGCAACTATGAATCTTGAGCCAATTTTTGAGAAATTTTGTGTAATTAAGTGTATTTTTATAAAAGTGTAATTTTTAGCATTTTTAGATGTCAAAATGAATCAAAATTGGATTCTATAGGTAAGAAAAACTAATTAGGCAAATGGGTTTGAAGGTATTAGGAAGAAAATTTCTAGAAGGCACTTTTTTAGGATTATGCAAGGGTTTGGTGGTCAAAAACAATTGGGTCAACCCAGTCGACCCAGTAGACTAAAAATAGGAAAAATCCACACTACCAACCTAGTAGGTGTGTGCCAACCCTATAAATTTTATAGACTACTGACCTAGTACACTTTGCCAATTGATTTGAAAAGTCTAGAATGATAACATAGTACTAGAGTGGGGAAAATAAGAGGGTTAACTTAGATTTTTAAGTCAACCAAGCCAAAAATAGAGAGATTTTGGTAAAACTAGGTTGACCAAAGAACCAAAATAGTACGTAAATATGTGCAAAAGGTCAAAAGAAGGCTAGAATGGATTGAAATGACTAAGGGCAAAAAGGACTGAGTAGGCTAAAAATAGGTAAAAATGAATAAAGTAAAGAAATTTAATCTTATTTTTTATTAGAATTGTAAAAAGAATGTATTTTGACTATACATGACATGGAAGATCTAATACATCTTTTGTTTTTTCTTCATTCTAAGTATGACCCAGGATTTGGAGATTGGTAGACATGTTTTGGCTATTATATCTAATGGAGCATATAACTATAGGAGATAGAGATAGGCTAGTAGTTATAAGATGAGGATGGATAATTGACATGTGTAGGATTCCCCTAAGTATGGATTTATTAGTCATGTTCCTGGGATGTTGGGAATGATTAACTAACACCTTTAGATGGGAGGTGGATGGGGATGTGGTAGAGGTATCTATCACTCTAAAGGATGTGTATGCCATCTTAGGACTACCAGTATAAGAGCACTAGTGACTACAGGCATACCAAATAACCTAGAGGAAAGGAGAGCCTTAGCCATGTGGGATATAGGATCTGATCTGATATTAATAAGTATGAGAGTTAATATGTTTGATGTATATTCATCATATATTCTTGATATCCAAAAAAATTTGATAGGACTTGTGACACAAAGAGTGTTATGTCACAAGTTAGATGGTAAGGTACCACTATTCATGGTAGCTTTGAGGAGGATGATCTTAGAGGAGGGAATACTATATGATCTTAGTTTTGTCATCTAGGTCTAGCTCATACATGATCTATATGAGGTTTTGGTCAAAGGATAGAATTTGATAAGACTAATCATTTTATTAATGGTTTAGATATATGAAATTTTTTCCATATATCAACCAACCAAGTTACCCCATGCAGTTGATGATAGGTCACCATGAGTGTGGAGATGGAGAGAGGACCAGGTATCATGGGTCATGCCCCACATGCCAGTGTTGAACATGGTGAGATGTGCATACATAGTGTGGTAGCCATATGGGCACATAGTAACTATATGGCTAAGTTAGTACATAGTTACACCAGCTATAGTGAGGATAGAGGTGATTGGACACTATACCTAGTGGAGAGACCCTTATTTGATGGCATGGGTACTAAGATATATGGGATTACCTCATCTATTGAAATCAAAATTAATGCCTAAGTAGTGGGTTTAGCATGTGAGAGAGATATAAGGGAGAAGGGGACTAGGCCACTAGTGATGAGGTTAATGCTTAGACCACATCATGGGTGACTATGGACTAGGCATTCATGATAGGGAGTAGAGTAAGAGGAAATGGGTGAGTATCACCATCCTTGATGACCTAGTAGGTGAACCAAAGGTGAGTTAGATGAAAGAGAGACCACTCATGTGTAGACTAAGGTGGATGCAAGCCATGATAGTCAGATTTGAGTTAGGGAGGCAACTTATAAAGGAGGTACTAGGAGGCCATGCAAATGGAGAGACTATATTAGGCAGTCGCATAGATGATGAGAGCATGTGGCCAAGACATAGATAGGTAATAAATATTATTAAATATTTGCTTAATTTTTTATTTTAAAATAGAGACTAGAGATAGATAAATAGATATTATGAGATATAATAGTGATCTAATATCTATCAAGGTGTGATTTTTTAGGCATAGCTAAGGATGAGGAGGAGATATAGGGGTCTCTTGTAATGGGAACACTCTATGATGTCCTAGATGAGACTCTATAGTAATATGACCCTACTAAATTAGAGGACCCTAATGTACCATCTACCCCAGCTCATGTGAGCTAGTTTTGATTAGTAGGGAAAGCAGTGAGGTAGACATGAGCACAAAGAAAGAGGATGCAGCCACTAGTAAAGATGAGTGAAGTCAAGATACAAGCATGGTATACCTTGGTAGAGGAGAGAGATATGCATCTAGCTATAATGACATAGATGACATAGGCACATACAGTGACCCTAACCCTTATGACATAAGTGCAAGAGTAGGAGAGTGTGACACACATGGTGACCTTAGCCTAGTTGGTGTGGGTACAGGAATGGGTGGCACATATAGAGGGAAATTTTGATGGATTAATATCTTAGATAGCCTCCTTATATCATACTATTTGGAGGAGTCAGACTGAGACCTTGGTAGGTAGTGTGGTTAAGCCATAAGATAGACAGGATGGAGCCCAGCCATAGAGCTGGGGAATTATATATGGTTGTACTTGTATCAAAACTCATGAGATATATATATAGATACATACATGTGTGTGTGTGTGTGTGTGTGTGTGTGTGTGTGTGTATATGTATGTTTATATATATATATATATATATATATATATATATATGTATATATGTATGTATGTATATATATATATATGTATATATATATATATATGTATATATATATATGTATATATATGTGTGTGTGTGTGTGTGTATATATATATGTATGTATGTATATATACATATATATGTATGTATGTATATTTGTATATGGTTGTACTTGTATCAAAACTCATGAGATATATATATATATATATATGTATATATATATATGTGTATATATATATATATTACCATTTTCACATATTTAAGTTGATTATGTATGTTATCAGCATTATGGTTGTGTTTTTGGATTCTTTGGATATATTTATTTCTAGCACATGTCTTTAGTTATTGTTGTATATGTTATAGGAAATATATGAGATGTGGTTTCTTTTCTAGCATTATGTAGGACACGTGCATGGTTAAAAATAAATAGGCAAAAAAGGACTTGGTGAAATATAATTAATAAAAAATTTAATACACACTATTTCAAGTTGGGAAATGTTTATAACAAGAAAATGACTAATTATAAAGTGCCAAGGGATGGTAAAACAAGATATTAAAAATAAGGAATTTATTTTTAAACAAAAGTGAAATATTTTTTCACCAAATTAAAACAAGTAGATTCATACTAAATCATATTGGGAAGTATGAAAATAATTTAATAAAATGTAAGATATGTAAAAGGGCACAAATAGTATAAAAACAAATTAATTAATTCAATAAATTATACTATATCACATTGGGAAGTATAAGATAAAAACAAAATTGGCAAAATATTGGTCTTAAATTTATCACACTAATTCAAGCTGGGAAGTATGAAAAATTCAAGAAATGGTTGTATTCTTACATGCACTTGGAAAATAAGAAGATAAAAGCAAAATAAAAATTAACTAAGCATAAAACAAACTAAATCAAGCTGGGAAGTATGTCAATGACATGTAAACTCATAATCAATCACATCTTATCTCATATTTGACACATGTAACTTTATTTGTGACTTGTATTATTGGAAAGTTTTATGAGGAATTTTGGGTCCTATCCACAGTCTTACACTACAACTCACAAAAAGAAGACCACTGGTTGGAAAAATTAGGTAACAAAGGATGTGGGTAATAGGAAGGAAAAAGGTGTTAATTTTTTAGGATGGCTAGGTCCTATCCATGGTCTTACAATGAAAATCCAAAATGAGATCCCAAGGGGGGTGATCAGTAAATAAAATAATATTTCTCAAGAAGAAATATAAGGGATATAGGGAATGAAAAAGGGAACATAAAAAAGCAATATTTAGGTATCTTATGAGAAGACCTTAGGAGACAACAGGCATACTAAGGACATGAGAAGACACTAAGTGACTAGTGACCATCAATGTACAAAGGAAACATGTTCATTATAGACACAAATATTTATAGGCATATAAGCATGATACTAAGATCAACTCATGAAGGCATATTGGTATAAGAAAATATAAAATGGACCTACCTTCTTATGATGTGTTCCTTATTCTTTAGGATCCCTTACAGAGCCATCAGTCTACTATGAAGATTGGGTACTTGCATGAGAAAGTAGGTAGCACTAAAAGATTTTTTTATTCTCCTTTTCTAATCTATTGGCCTACTATACCCAAAAGGACCTCGGCTCTACCCTGAGGCCTACTATGGAGTTTGAGCTTTGACTATAAGAAGGAGATGTACTTTGAATCACATCTTTTAGTGTGATTTAATTTTTAGGAATATTTTTGCCTATTATATCATTTCCTTTTATTTATTGATTTGGATTTTAACTTTTTATGGATTTTAAATACTCCTCCTCCATATATATTTGGAATGACCAATAATGAGAGATATAGTGATACACACGAATGAGCTTTAGGCTAAGGCTAAAGGAATATAAGTAACCAAAAATAAATACTAACCAAGATACTTGGGTTTAACAATGAACTAACATGTGATCTTAAGTCTCAACCATGTATATGCTTACTTTAAAAAAAATAAAGAAGGGAAAAAGGAAATCCAAAGGTGGACTAGTAAAAGGAAAGTGTAATGAGATGGATTGTTTGTTAACTGATCACATAGTAAAAGAAGATAAGGACCAAATGAAATAGGGTTTATATAACCAAGTCAAAATGATAATTATTTATTAAAATTAGAGATAAGAAAGCAAATAATCATGAAGACACAAGAAGAGAGTTTTTATAAAAAATCAATAAATAAAGAGAAAGCAATGATAAATAAAGACAATCATATGTAAATATAAATGGCAATATAAGAAAGATATAGTAAAAAAAGTAAAGAAGCACTATGCAAAACAAATATGAATTTGACACAACATCAAATGATATAATAGATAGATAGATAAAAATAAAATTAGAGCACACATCCAATTATAATGTAAATTTAAAGGCACCATACATGTGATCATAATTAATGATAATTATACCCACACACATTATCCAAGACATTGGATAAATCTCTATGAAGATGGATACAAACTGCTGCTAATGTCTCATCAATCTTTAATGAAAACTATGAAAATACTTCTTGTCTAATCTCCTCAACTAAAAAATTAAGAATGCTTGAAGGATCACGCTGAGGAAAATTAGGCAAGGGATGCTTAGGATAATGCATGGGAGTGTCACCCTAAATCCTAAAAATGGATCCATTATGAGGTAATTTAATGTATTGATAGGTAGAAGAAGTAATGGATCTCATATGATGAGTCCATGGCCTACCAAACAAGATGTTATAAGAAAGGGAAAAGTTAAATATTATTACCTTCACATGAATGGTGACAAGTGGGATAGTAATGGGAAACCACACATAACTTAGAGGAGGTATTTTCCTTCTATCATATCCTAGGTAGGTGTTGCGTGTAGACTTGAGATTGCATTCTAAATATCCAAGGGTCTTAATGAAGTTGAGAGAAACAACATAGGTGTCAAAACCTTCATCAATCAATGCTCGCTTAACTTGGATATATCCTATTTGAATACTAATGAATAAGGGAGGATCATCTACATGAATTAGAATCTCATCAAGAATCATATAATCTAAAGAAAATTTTAAGGAAAGAGAAGTGTCCATGTTTGCATCAACATTGATAGATATCTCTTCACATTATTGTAATATACTATCCTTGAATCTAGATAAGGCTACCTCCTATCCTACTAGGGGAGGATGAGGGAAATTCATCTTGAATAATAGTTGCATAATATAGTTTATATGATGTGGAGAAGTCCTCACAATCTCAAGGAATGAAATTTGGAATGGGAAATTAGTGAGTTCCATGATGGGATCCCACTCATCATAACCCATAAGAAAGTTTTTAAATATAGGTGCATAATGATTAAAAATTTCCTCAGAAGGAGGAGTTGAGGTGCATTGTAATTTATGTTGATAATAAGAAGAAGGTTTAGAACAAGTTTTAAAATCATGTTGTGATGATGAAGTAGTTGGTTTAAGTTGATTTTGAGAATTAGTAGAAGTGTTATTAGAAATTTGAGTATCATTAGTGTTATAAGATGATGGAAGAGTGGTAGAAATAGAAAAGTAAGTATTATCCAATGGATAATCATAAATTTAATCATCAAAAGTAAAAATGTCATCTTGCCCCAACTCATTTAAATGAGTTAGAGAATAATTCTAGATAACATGATATGTTCTAGATGGAGGAGTGTAGATAGGTTGGGAATCATTAAAAGTAACCACCCTTCACATATTAGTAATGTTAACCACATTCTCTTCAAAAGTGGGTTCAAAAAGACTTTGTACATTATTGGTGTAAGGGGTGTCTTTATCTTGATTATCTTGGATAGGTTTATGATTAGGAAGAGGGTCTTTATAGATATATAAATGAGCATTAGCGTGATTTAAGGATTGAGTTTTATCATATGATTTATAATCCTCGAAAGCAATTTCATGATATTTTTTATACTTTCAAATGATAGAATTATGATCAAAATTAGGACCAAGAA
Organism: Torreya grandis; assembly: GCA_037957365.1. Lineage (NCBI taxonomy): Eukaryota > Viridiplantae > Streptophyta > Pinopsida > Cupressales > Taxaceae > Torreya > Torreya grandis. Next base: position 1,204,571 of record JARHVA010003325.1, on the reverse strand, counting down.
TACATTTCATATCTAAATTATGAAGTTATCTACATGTCTCATGAGAATGACCCTAACTAGCATGAAACCAATAAAACTTGTTAGGATCATACCAATATTTCATAAGATGAGTAGGGTCAATATCTCATAAAAGAGGCCTAGGTAGACACTTAAGAAATTTAGTTGAGGATAGAGATTTGTGAACATTAATGTTATTTGGTGAAGATAAGTGAGGATTGATATATTTTTGAGAAGGGAGAGCTGGTTCTGACAAAGGTGTAGAAATGATAGCTTGAACATTATGAATGGTGTCATAAAAATCTATAACTCCATCATTGGTAACATTGCAATTTTTGTTCTTAAGTAAGAGATGAAGTTCCAAAGATGGTTGGGGTGGCTCAAATTGATGCATAATGAAATATTATATTTTAGCTTGGTCAATCGTCTAATCCAATGTGTATGGAGAGAGAGTGTAGACCTGATATTAAAGATTAGGAAAAAGGGCATTGGTCAAGAGATGGAAAATATTATCATTAGCCATGTTATGTTCACATTTGTTTAACAAATTTTTCCACCTTTTAACAAAGGCTTGAGCAGTTTCATTTTTGAGTTGTTTGTAATTTATGAAGTGGGCCAAAGTTTTTTTAGGAAGTTCACTAATTTAGAATTCTTGAACTAAAGCATTCACTAAATCCTCCAAACTAGTAATGGAATGAGTTCTAAGTTAGTTGTACCAATCCAAGGCATCACCTGTGAGAGTTTTGGCTAAGATTTTGGTAGTAGTAAAGGTGCTCAATTTGACCCAATCCTTATAAATATTTCTAAATGTTTTAATATGAAGGGTGGGATTGGTTGATGCATTATAAGAAATTGTAGGTGTGATACCTCCCATATCAATGTTATCAATTTGAGTAGTAAGAGGTTAATTTTGAAGAAGTTTAATGGTTTTCTTGACCAAAGGAGGTTAAGGAATGAGATTTCCTTGAGAATATCAAAGAGGATGAGGGGGGACATTTTGGTTATGCATTCCCCAAGCCATTGGTTGAGGATGAGATTGAAGATTGAAAAGGTGGTTTTGTATTCTCATCATTTGATTTGTGTTATGATCTTGAAAGGTATTAATTTGATTGAGTATTTGTAATAATAGTTGATGTGTTTTATTAGCATTATTAGAAGCATTAGAGGTGGTTTTCATGTATTAGGTACCACTATTAGTGTTGATAGGAGATTGAAATGAATTATGAGAATGTGAGGCACTAGTGGAAAAATTTGCTTATGTATCAAAATATGGACTAGTGAATGGTTGAGAAGAAGAAGCACTAGTAGCATGATTACCTTGGGTAATAAATGATGCACTAGTGGAAGGATTAAGGATAGTGGATCCTATGAGAAGACCACTAGATGTATAACCCACCATGTTAGTGGATATACTAGGCATGGAGGTGGAAGAAGTTAGAGAATAAGAGGTCATGGTATAAGAAGGGGTCATAATTAAAAGAAGAGGCTAAGAATCTAATAAAGTGGTACCCCCAAATCTAATTGAGAATGTAGGAGTAGGTGAATGAGGCTCTTTAATTTGACCACTAATCATAATATTTTAAATGGTAGAATTATCTTTCCCTCAATGTTGAGTAAATTCATAGATAAATAATATCATTTTAGGGGTATACTCTAATTCAAGTTGGTCTTCTAATGAGAAAAGAGGATTACACTACAAATAATTATTAAGAGGGGTCCCATAGTTCATTGTGTGAGTGTAAATATGAATATTACTAGCATCTAATAAAGGAGTCCTACTCTATCTATGGGAGACCTTAGAGGGTTGGTAAAATTCATCATCTCTGTTGACTGCAACTTAGTATTGTCATCAAGAAGAAATTCCATGATGAAGGGAAGGAAAAAGAGATGAGAAATCAAGGAAATGGGAAATGATAGAAATAATATAGGGTTGATTAGGTCAACCTAGCACAAAATTAGGGTCTAAAAACTATATAGGTTCAACTAGGTCAATTGAGTATAGTGAATAGAGATTAGAAAAAGAGAAAATAGGGTTTGCAAACTATATAAGGTCAACTAGGTTGATATTTTACAGTGAATAGAGGTTAGAAAAAGGTATAGGGTCAAGTGGGTCAGCCCAATATAATAGATAGGGAAAATTCAGAAGCCTAAAATAGATTTATGAAATGAAAAAAGATAATTGTTGCAAGAAATTTGAAAAGAAATAACTGAAGGGAAATAAATAGTCAACTAGATTAACGTTGGCCAATCCAATTGAAGTACATAGCACAAAACCTTGCACGAATGTTGGATAATGCAAGTTTTTGTAATATAAAATAAAATTGAGAAAAGAACAAGAAATCAACTTGGAAAGTAAATAGATAACTTATTGGTTAACTTTAGTGTTTATTATATTATTAAGATATGATTTTAAATGTGATGGGAAGTTGGTTGTAAGCAAGGAAATAGAATGGAAATCTAAGGATGGTTTCAGGTAGTTTGGGTTGAAAGTGAATATAGTGGCAATGATACAGGCTTGGTATTGGGGCCTACGCCCTCACTACACACACCATAGTGATAAGTGTGTTAGGTGCTTAGCCATAATATACCATTAACCACACTTTATACTTGACCAGAGTATCAAGTTGACTTCCCCCTTGGTGATGAAATCCAATTAGGTTGGCCTTGGGTAGACAAATTTTAAAATTCTTGTTTATATTTTTTTATTTGGTTACATGTGCATAAAATATAAAATATTTAAACTAAACGATTAATTAAAAACAACCTAATTAAGCTATTTTATCTATTCTAAGCATGCAAGCAATAAGAAATAGAAGTGTGAATTAATTACTAGCATATAAGGTTAATTCCAACTTTAAAATAAGGTATAGTGTTGATATAGTCAATAGTGTATGCACAAAATATAGTAAAGGATTTATAGGGTCAATCTTATACTACAAAATCAAGGTCTAAAAATGAGCAGGGTTCATAGAGTTGACCTAGTTATCCAGATAACACATAGAACATAGAACTGGGTCGGCAGGGTCAATCTAGTTGACTGTACAATGGAATTTTTGAAGATTAAAAACTATAAAAATAAAGACTATAAATAAAGAGATATATAGATATAAAATAACCTTGGTGGATCAGAAATGCAAAAAATGAAGATTGATGTTCAAAAACCTTGAGAAATACTTGAAAAGTCTGATAATTAGGTTGACTGGGTCGATTAAACTTTGAAAAAACCTACTATTGAGTGCCTAAAAATATATAGGGTTGACTAGGTTGACCTATTAGTCTAGACTAGATTTTTAAAAATCTAAAAACCTTTACTAGGTTGACTAAATTGATCTAGTATCCTGTACCTAAAATCTTGAATATAGAAGTTAGATACTAGGTCGACAGAGTTGATCTAGTATGGAAAATATATGATAAAAATAATGATGAAAGAATTAAATAAATTAAACAAATACTTTAAGGGTTAGTTCAAGTCAGGTTCACCAAAATGTATGCAATCATAAATTCATTATGTCTATAAATAAATCTTGGCTCAAAGAAGATAAAGCATACCTACACTTCTAATTAGGAATACATTTGTTAAGCAGGAGCATGACTAATATGGGGACCCACTAGACCTAATTAGGGGATCACTTGTCACAATACACCATGCTAGGAAGGGTTCCAAATCCTAAGTCTAACACAATCACTCAACAACCCTAAAAGAGTCATAGGTTTAATGTTCACTCTATTTTAATAAATAAGAAAGTAAATCTAATCTAGTGCACACCAAAGCTTGTGGCACAAAGTAGGGGTTATAAACAAAACAATCCAAACTAAACATGCGTATAAGACATATACTCACATAGATGTATACAAAATCCTAATGCATGGGAGAGAAGCACAACTACATTTTCTATCTACTTTTACAAAGGAGAAATAAAGTTAGGAAAACTTACCCTTAAGATGAACCCTCTAAGCCTCAATCTCTCCCTTGGCCAAGGTGCCCACAAGATATTGTTTTGGTATGTAAGGATAAAAAATACAAATCAGCTCTAGGCTACACAACCTAGCTATGCATCCAAAAGACTTATCCATAAGATAAGATCCATATCTCCAAAGAAAGTATGGAACCCTAATCTTTATTCCTCAAATAGAATGGTCAATAAGTAGATGTTTGTTTGCACTTATTCTTATTCACTTATCTTCTTGAAAATGGTTGAAAATAAACTTGTATATATAGGTAGATCTTTCCCTAAATTATATCGAATATGTTGGTTATATAAGTTTGACCCAGTCAACCTCGTATAATTAACTAGTACAAGGGGGATCAAAGTAAGAGCAAGGAGGATAAAGAATGACAAATGATTGGAATGGGTACAACTAAGAATAATAAGTTTAGGGTAAATGTTTGTGTATAGATATACAGTGGAAAAAAGGAAAACAATCTTAAGAAGCACCAATGATTTGTCCACCCCTTTCCTAGTACACCCCTTAAGGCATGCACTCAGAGAGATTGAGACTCGGTAGGTTCCTAAGTGATATAAAGTGTCAGTAATCAATAAAATTTTGAAAATATTATGTGTATACAAGGTATATCATGAGGATTTTTGGGTAAAGGCATTTTTTTATTTGCATCATAGGTTTGTTGGCATGATATGGTCATGAGAGTTGGTAAAGAGGTTTGAATACCATATAGAGATGGGACCAATAATATCACAGATCATTGCAATAGTCAAAGGATGCTAGAATATTTTCAATGAGTAATTTATATTCTTTTGCCTTGTCAATGTGGTAAATCAAAGAACCAATGGTGGTCATAAAATCTATTGTTCTATTACTAGTCCTAGGTATGTATTCAAATTATATGTCGGCAATCTACTATTTGAGAATGTTGACCATGGTCTTGTAGGTCACCAGCCTATCATCTTTAGTATAAAAATGGTATGTAAATTTATTGATGATTAATTGAGAATCACCATAAATTATGAGATGATGAATTTTCCATTGTACTGCTTGATAAATCCCTACAATAAGTGCTTTGTATTCATCCATGTTGTTGTACAAAGAAAGATGGTACAAAATGATTTAGGGATAAGATCACATTGTGGTGTAATAAACAATAGGCATACCTTTGATCCATGTGATGTGAATTATCTATAAAAATATAGCTTTTATTGTTGTTCCTTAGGATGTGTTTATATTATGGTCATGATGGACTCATTTGGGAATTGAAAAGTGAGGGGTTTAGTATCTATAAGGGGAGCTTAATCAAGCTAATCTACAAGTACTTGTCCTTTTATAGAATTTTGATTGATGTATTCTATCTCTAACTTTATTAGAAGCATGATCTATTTAGCTATTTAGCCTTGTAAAGCTATCTTGGATAGTAGATACTTGAGCAAATCTTACTTTGAAAATAACTATGGTCTTGTTGTTAAGCATGTAATGTCATAGCTTATAGGATGAAAAGACCATAGATAAACAAGATTTTTATATGGGCATCTATTTTTGTTCATACACAACCAATGTATGGCTTAGATAGTACACAACATGTTCTTTTCCATTATCATCATGTTGAACTAGAAGTGCCCCTAAGGCTTTGTCTATGGTAGAGAGATACAATAACAATAGCCTTCCTATCATTGGTGGTAACAAAAAAGGTGGATTGTCAAGATATTATTTTAGGTGATAAATGTCTTTTTGAGAGTCTTCATCTCATATAAATGTGACACATTTATTTAGTAAGTGTTTAAATGGAAGGAACTTGTCAGCTAACTCTAATATGAAGCATCTGATAGACTAGATTTTGCCTAAAAACTATGAAGTGGTGGCATGTTGGTAATGGCTTTCAATTTTACAAGATCAAATTCAATACCCATTCAAGAGATGATGAAGCCTAATAATTTTTTATAAGTGACATAAAAGACACACTTCTTGGTATTGAGTCTTACATTGTATTTAAAAAGCCTCTCAAATATTTTATGGAGTGTAACTGGATGATTGACATGGTCTTTGATTTACCCAATATGTCATAGACATAGTATTTAATAATTTCATGCATAATATCATTAAATATTATGGTCATTGCTCTTTGGTATGTTTATCCAACATTCTTGAGACCAGATGGCATACCCTAATAACAAAATATTCTATATGGAGTGGTGAATATTATATTGTGTTGGTCTTTTAGAACAATTTGGATCTAGTTATATCTTCAAAATCCATCCATAAGTGAAATCATTTCATACCCCATTGTGGAGTCAACTATCATATCAATATTCAGTAGAGGAAATTCATCCTTGGGGTAGGCTCTCTAAAATTAGTTTAGATTCTGATTTCTTTAGGATTTTTACTAACAGGCAAAACATTTGAGATCCACTTTGAATAATTGATTGGTTAGATACATCCCACTTCTAAGAGTTTTTCTAACTCTTTCTTTACTAACACAATAATATGAGGATGCATCTTGCATAATTTTTTCTTCACAGGCTTGGCATTAATATGTATAAGGTGGTGTAAAACTAAAGTGAGGCCCAAACCTATCATGTCTAAGTAGGTCTAAGCAAAGATGTCAACAAATTCCCTCAAAAGAGATTTATATATTTCACATTCCTCCTTAGTAAGTGATTCACCCGATTTGATCCATTTTTCATCCTTTAGAGTCTTTATGTTGAATTTTTTAGTATCTTCTACGAAGAAAGTTGATCCATCTTCTAGAATGGTCAGTAATGATTTAAATTGGCCTGCAACTACAAAGTCCTCTAGCTAAACTGATTCATCAAGATTACCTAAATAAGATGAATCAAAATCTCCCAATGTTAGGGATGGCAATGTCAAAAACACTGTAATAAATTCTTGGGTAATTTGATCAAATTCATGGTGTTATACAGAACTAAACTTAGATCCAAAGGTAAGTTCATCATTGGTGGCCTCCTAAGCTTCATTTGAGGAAAGGTTAACACCCACATCTAATGGTTCTTGAAATAATTTTTCATCAAAATATTATCCTTCCTCTTTTATTTTACCCTACTCCAAAAGTGCCTCAAAGAGGTTTTCACTTTGGGACCTCAATGTTTTGTTTTTTTTGTTTTTAGCTAAGGGTGTTTACCCACTCTCCAAAATAGCCTATAAGATCTAGTTTGATAGAGAACCCTTGTTTTTGGTCTCTTAATGGAAAATTATCTCTTAGGCTTAGAAAATATCAAAATGCCTCATCATTCTCAAACACATCTATAGGCACTATTGATTCTTATTGGTCCTAGGTTATAAGTAGAGGGTGATAAAAAAGGAAGTGTGTTACATTGAATAATTGGGGCAATGGTATAAATGGCATATGGGTCAAATAAGTTGGTATTGAGAATGAATTCATAAATTAAATGATAAAACTTTTCTTTGTTATCGATATCATCATTGTTATACTTTGGCATTGGAACATGAAAAAGATATATGGGGTCACTCCTAAGTGGTTTAAATCCAAGATCATAAGTTCCTTTATACTAAGTTATAGAAATTAGCTCTAGAGTTCCCTAATGATTTGACCCAAAGCCTCCTCCTTCATAGGCTTGGTTCTCCATGATCCTATTAGGGATGGGATATTTGGCATTTTTGTAGCAATCAGCCAATTTTTCATTGTACAACCAAGATTCATCATTGGCAAGTGGGTCTTCTTGGCTAGTGGCCAATGTCAAAATGATAGGAGATGGACTATGAATCTTATCTTTTCCTTTTCGATGCCATTTCCTACAAGGTGGCTTAGCTTTAGGTGTTTTATAAGATTTGGATTTATGTGGAAGATTGGCAATGTGAAATGTGTCATGATTCAAATACTCTCATGGGCCATTGGTCAAATATGGTAAAATGATTAGACATTTCAAGTAGAGGCATGTGTGAAGATGAATCAAGGCTATCTATGTCTATATAATTAACCTATGGTAATTCAATAAGTATTTCTTTGTCTTTGTCTTTTTTAAGAACTAGATTTAGCCCAAAGCAGTAGTTGTAGCTTGTATACTCTGCTTCTAAATGTTTGCAATGTTCATAGATTTGCAAATCTTTATTGATAGTAACCTTCATGTATGAGTGAGATAATTGAGACACTAGTGCAATTTCAATGGGATATTCCCAAGAGTAAATTTTAAGATAGGTCTAAGTCTAACACATGGCAAAGTGTATTGTAAGTTAAGGGCCCAATGATAATTAGCAATCTTATGGTGCCATGTGATTCCCATTCTTTATTGTCATAGGCCTTCATAGTAATTATTTCTAGCTATAGATTGGATGTTGTGTATATGAGATTATTGATGAGTTTTAAAGGCATAATACTCAAATCCAATCCATTGTCCATGAGAACACATTTCACTTTGTGTTGCATGATGATAGCTTTAATGTACATGGGATTGTTATGGAGAGGGCCAAGGAATGAAATATCACTTTGGTCAAAGGTTAAATTTTGGTCTAAGGCTAGATGTCCAACCAAAGCTTGAAATTTATCTGGGGATATGATATTTTTAACTTGGGATTGGCCTAAGAATTCTATTAATATGTTCTTTTGGATATTAGACATATGCAACCACTCTAAAATAGAGACTTATGTGGGTGTCTTTTGAAGTTATTCCATAATGTCAAATATATTTTCCTTAAAATGGTATATGAATTATTCCTAGCCAAGATAGTGGGTTATATTGGTTTGTTGGTAGGGGTTATGGTCCAGGGTTAATAATCTTTGACCACTAAGTTATGATTACTCAATCAAGATTAGATACAGGACCATTGTAACTTGACAATGATGGAAGTGGTCTAGAAAGGATAAGTATGTATTGTTGGTTCACTTGGTTTTGGTCATGGGGAAATGATAATTTATTGGTATAAGGTCCTAAAATAGTAATCCTTAGTTGTTGTTGCACTTATTTATAGTCCTAAGTTAAGGAAAGATTAATAGCATAGGTAAGTTGACTAGAATTGTTTAGCAATGGTCTTGGTTTGTTAGAACTTGTTCTAGGATTAATGGTGATGGTGTAAATGCAACCTCCTGTAATATGACCTACAACTTTGGTGTAGTCATGTGCAACTATGTGGTAAGTCTACTGGTTATTGAAATCATTATGTCCTTGGTTCCTCCCATTCACTTGATGTTTTTATTGTTGTTGTTGCTATTGATGTTGTTGTTATGGCTATTGATACTATTATTGTTATTGTTTTGTCCTTCATTATTGTTATTAATGATTATTATTGTTATGATTTGGAAAAGGGTTTTGATAAATATTGTTATAGCATGGAATTTCACCCTTGTGAGAGAGTTCTTAAGGCTCTCTCACTTTTAGCTACAAGCATGGGGACAACCTTAGGTTGTGGGTATTTTATAGTGAGGTTGAACCTATAGGATTTTTAATGAGGCTAGTTACTCTTGGTGGATCACTTAAAAATATTATTAAACTAATGCTTCATAGGGAAAAGGGTTAGAAGGGAGAAAAGGGATCTTATGAAGGCTAACCAGGTGATGCACTAAATTTAAATGATGACTCATCTATGTTTGAACCCATACTATATTAGTCATGAGATAATTTGGGCTTGCACTATCTCAAGATCAAGTAAACACACGCTAGAAGAGGTTCAAGTAGAACACTAATCCAGACCATAAAAAGCTTGAAAATACTTCAAAAAGGCAAGTAAAAGGCTAATGGAGTAGGAATACACTCATTCATGAATCCACCAAGCACAAGCATACTAAAGCACTAATAAAAGACAATAAATAGGTGAATAAATCATCTCATTACATTCAAGAGGTAGTTTTTACAATATCTTGATAGGATCTAGTCTAGTTGAAGGAGCACATTTTTGCAAATGTCTTAATGAGCATCCATCTCCCACCAAGATGATAAAATTATAAAAAACTGAGGGCCCTTTACAATGGTAAATCATAAGATATTTATAGAGAAAAAGGGGGAGAGAGAGAAAGGGCTTCATGAAAAGATGGAAAAATGGAAGAAGTCATTGAGTTATTGATGACTGCTAACTACTGCCATCGCCACTACCTTGACCATGAAATGTGCTACCTAGGATCACTGAAAAATCTTCTCAAATCCTTCCCACTTTCAAGTCTCTCTTTGGTGGATATTTAGAAGCCATGTTGTGGGTAGATGGATGTCTCCACTTGGCATGACTGAGTTAATCCCTGAATTAAAAATAGCATGTCCCTTTCACATGTGCATCCTGCATGTAGGCTATTGACCACATCATCAGATTCAAAAGGTAAAATCCTCATATTTTTCTATCGATTGGCCATTGAAATCCCACTAGGACCCTTTGAAAACTTAAACTTTTCTTATCCATTTATCTATTAGGCATAGACTCTCATGAACTATCAGTATTTTACTAGTTAGATGCCTTTGTGCCACTTGTCTTTGATCAATTAGCCCTTCAGATTTGTTAACAATTTGACTTTAAAATTCCTTAGATTTTTTGTTTTCCCTTGCCCTTTTTTTTGTGGACTATCTTCCCTCAAAAATTTCCTTGATCCTTTTCTCTACCACTTTCTCAAAGTTATTTCTTTAGACTTTTTGCCTTGGCTTGTCTTTTTGAGAACCTGAGAAGCACTTCTAAGACCAAATTAGGTTTTTGATGTCTCATTACTTATTTTGGGTTTCTAACTACTCAAAACTTATGAAGTAATTAAGTAATGATCCTTAGAGAACCTAAAATACACTACCCAAACAAAATCAAGCTTTCCAAGCCCCACTACTTGCTTTGAAATTATCATTACTTATTACTTATGAAGTGAAATAAGTTGTGTTGCCCAAGAAACCTAAAGTTGTCTCCTTTAGAAAACTTGAAGACTTCCTAATGAATAAACCCAAATCCTTATATTAAAGACCATTTTAGGTCTTTAATACCTTATTACTTACTACTTCAGAGCTTTATAACTCTATAACATATAAAACCATTTAAGTCATGGGTTGCTGAAAGTTTGAAGTCTTCTAAAGACTTGCCATTTCCTTCTTGAAAGTCTATCTTCTCACACTTAAGAAAAAATTGGTATGTGGGCCAAAAAATGGCCAACATTTTTGGTGACTCATATGGAAGCATGCATGTTATGCTTGAGAACCCAACCACTTGCCTTGCCTAGTCTATTAGGCATGGAGTCATCAACCTCTATAACTAGGCTAGTTTGAAATTGGATACAAGGATAACCCTTTCTGGAACTCCCTCTTAAAGCAATGAGGACAGCATAAAATAACATAAAACAAAGTTCCCAAGGCACCAAATGAAAATAAACTAGCCTATAATAAAATAAAATAAACCACAAACAAATGTGCCTAAAATAGCACTTGGAGGAATTTGAACAAAACTAATCTAATATATACATCCTAAAACTATATGTATCTTTTCTTCCTAGATCAAAAGGAAAGTTCAATATTTGTCTTGCATAAAAGGATAGGGGATTTAATAAGGCATATAGATGTTTGACCCTTGGCCTTTATCCCTACCTCTTATTTTCTACAGCTATTAGCTTCTTTGTCATTATGCTCAATGAGAACCAAGTAGCTCCAAATAGGTTAGCTATGTTGATCTAGATAGTCCCAAACTCTTCATATGGCTCCTTAAATGAAACTTATAATGGTACTTCAATAAGGCAAACCTCTTTTATTTCTATGTCCCCCTCAAAAATACTAGACTTGTCTTTTATTTCATGTTTTTTAGGTTCATCAAGGATCTGATAGCCTATTTTGAAGAACTAAAACAAGTCCATATCATCAATGCACTCTTGGGGTGGTATATTTGGAAAATTTACCACTTCATCCCCCATGATTTTCTTGACAAAATTTCTCTCCTTGGATACAACCAAACCATAGTTTCCTTGAAGAAGAACATAACCAGCGCTCAAAATCTCAAACAAGTCCTCAAATGAGCCCTCCAACTGATTAGGAACCTCTAGCTGCTCCACAAGTTCTTTAGTTTGATTAGCTACTTCATTTATTTATTTATCCCTTTTATCACATGGCATATCATCCAAGGAATTTACATCCTTGACCCCTTCATTATTAACATAAGGTGGTAGCTTTACATCTTTAATAGTACAGTCTACTTTATGCACTATTGCAAAAGAGTCTTCAATATGTTCTCCTTCATTCAAGAAGGTTGCTTTGATCTTTTACAGACCAAGGGGGCACCCTATGGTGATTTCTTCCTCATATTTTCTCATGATATCCTCCTCCTCAGCCTCTTTAGATGCATCTCTTTAGTTTTCCTCACAGAGGATAGGTTCTTTCTCAAGGAGTGGCATAATAGGCTATTGAAAATGCTCAACAAGGTGAGAAAGGTTCAAGGAAGCTACCATATATTCTTGATTTTATTATTGAATATTCTCTACTTGGATCACCCTCACCTCCTCTTCTTAATTCTTTATTTCTTGAATGGTTCTCCATGAAGGAAAGGCTCTAGGCTTTTGAGGGGCAAAGAATGGAGGCTACAAAGTTTTAAGTATAATTTTAGGAAACGCCACCTCCTCATTTAGCCCACTACTCTAAATGGATTTCCAAGATGGAAAAGATAGAGGATCTTGAGGAGGGAATGATGGGGGTTGAATGACCTTGGATTTACCTAGCTACATGACTTGGCTTTAAGATGGGGAAGGTAGTGGTTCTGCTTTCATTTTTTGATTCTACCTTTCTTCTTCTTTCCTTGCCTTCAGCTCCAACTCTCTAATTTGATTTTATATATTCTCTTAAAATAGCTCCTCCTTAAGGTTTTTAGGAACATAAGAGGGATCCTAAAGAGAGATGAAGTCTTGGTCCCAAACAACAGGCTATTCCATAGCAAGCACTTCATTTTTTTGACAGTCCCCTTGCATGAATTTCCAAGAAGGAAAAGACTATAGAATATATGATGAACTTAGAATATTCAAAGGATTACTTGAAATGGAATCTTGAGTAGGAATTAATGACACATGAGAAGGCTATGGATATGCATACATAGGCACCAAAGGTTGGTAGGGTTGGCCCTATTGTTTGTCAAGTCTCTCCAGGTTGTCCTCAATGCTCTGAATGTAACCACATATATCAATTATGTCACTAGTGAGGTTGTTCCAATTTTATCTCTCAATAAGTTCCCATTCTACTTTCATTTTTTGCAATGCATCCCTTACATAATCCTCAAACCTTTTCTACACCACTTTATCAAAGTTATTTCTTTGAACTTTTTGCTTTCGCTTGTCTTTTTTAGAACCCAAAAAGCAATTTTAATATCAAATCAAGATTTTGATGTATCGTTACTTATTTTGGGTTTCTGAATACTCACAACTTATGAAGTAATTAATTAGTGCTCCTTAGAAAACCTAAAATACAATACCTAGACCAAATCAAGCTTTTCAAGCCCCACTACTTCAAACTTATCATTACTGATTACTCATGAACTGAAATAAGTTGTGCTACCTAGGAAACCTAAAGTTATCTCCTTTGGAAAACCTAAAGACATCCCAATGAGATAACTTGCAGCCTTTTGTTCAAGACCATTTTGGGTTTTTAACATTTTGTTACTTACTACTTCAGAGCTTTGTAACTCTACAACTTATAAAACCATTTAAGTCATGGGTTGTCAAAATTATGAAGTCTTCTAAAGACTTACCATTTCTTGCTTGAAAGTTTATTTTCTCACACTTAGGCAAAAATTGGTATGTGGGCCAAAAAATGGCCAATATATACCTTGGTTTTGATTGGATGTAGATGTTCTATTATCCAATGTAATTTCCACATTTTCCAACATATTGTCAATGAGGTGTTTGATCTCCACACAATATCATAGATTATGTCCATGAACATGATGGTATTCACATAAGTCACTCTCTCTATACCAATCTAGATATGGAATACCTTTAGGATAGTACTTTATAATTGGCTAAATAATCATATTAACTAAATCTAGCTTGTAAAACATGGCTTCTATAGCCTCACTGAGGTCACTAAAAAATTGATGAGTAAGAGCATTTCTTTTTGAAGGCGGGGTTTTCAAAGGTAGTGATTATTGTATTTTTGGAGCTGGTCTAGGTTATTGTGAAGTCTACACTTACTGAATAAGTTTTTAGTGAGTAATAAGTTGAATTTATGATGTGGGTTGAGTAGATGGTGTTTTCACCATTTGTACATAATGTGACTTGATTTCTCTATTTACAATAACATTATTATTATGGTTAAACTACTTGGATTTTTCATAATTACTAGCCTGGGTTGGTGCCAATGCTTATTCTTAGACTTACTGTGGTTTTGATTTTGTCTTGTTCCTTAGTTTTGGGTTTGGTTTTGATTTAATGAGGTTAACTTGATAATCCATTTATTAATAAGGTCCTTCATAATTAGAAAACCTTTGTCAATGATATCTTTGAAATTGTGCACATTGAAGCTCTAGATGATAGGATATCTCACTATACAATTTTTTGGTAAACACAGTGACCAATTGCTTTTATAGCAAGCTATGGGTGAAGTGACTATCAAACACTCTCCATCTCTATAGATATCTCATGAAACTTTCACTAACTTTCTGCTTTGCCTAAGTAAAATCCACTAATGAAATCTCATGTTCAAGATTATAAGAGAAATGTTGCACAAATTTATTCGAGAGATCATCAAAATTAGTTGCAAAAATATTTGACAATTTTAGGAACCACTCCAAAGCCTATCTTGATAGACTTCAAGGGAATAAAAAGAGGAGATAAATGTCATTATAATCCAATCGCTGGCAAGTGACAAAGCATTTTTTCAAATGGGCCTTAGGGTCTCCTTTACCCTTGTATTTATCAAATTTTTTTGGTTCTTACCTTGGAGGTAATGGTATCTGTAGATACTCCAAATTTAATGTGTATGAATACACATCATCTAACTTAGATTTCTCAGTTTACTTTCCTACTTAAATGGTGGCAATTGCATCTTTCATTTTTTGTAGTTCTTATGCCAATAAATTGGATGGAACATGTGGTTGAGGTTGTGGTTAGGTGGCCAAAGGTGGATTACCTTAAATGGGGTATAATGGAGGAATGGTTTATTGTGAAATGTTGGTTTGATGAGTGAACTAACTAGGAATATGCATCTATGGATTGGGATGTGGTTGTTGAAATTGAATGTGTTATTGTGTGATATTCTAGTTTGGATTCGGTATATAGCCTTGGTTTTGAGAGAATTATGGTTATGATGGGAAGGATATGGCTTTGGGTAAACTAATGTCCCTGCTTAGGTTAAGTAGAGACGTGTTGTAGACTAGTCAAACCTAGCTAAATAAGGGGAAATTATTGTGAACCAAGGCCCTATCATTAAATCTATGGCACATGTTGAATGAAATGTAATTGTTTCCTATTTGGTATTTATTGGTTAGTGGCACCTCTTTATTTTAGGAACACCTATTATAAACTAGATGCTTGTTAGATGTTTGGAATTTATCTTTGACTAATAAACACATGTTGGTAATTAGATAGCATTTATGATTGTAAAGGTATATTGGTCTATGACTAGAGAGGTATGTTTGTCACTACCTTATGAAGTGGCATGATGTTCTACCTCTATCATGATGGTATATTATACTATGGTTATTATTGTGGAATATTAGTCATCACCTGTTGAGGTGGAGTAACATTTTTCACTTGTTGTTGAGGTAAAGCACTAGTTGGTACTTGATTACTTAATCCTTATGTGCTTGAGGAAGTAGTTAGTTGAGGATTATAGGTAACTTGTTGTGGTTTGGATGTAGGAGTTCCCACTCCATGATATTGTGAACCACTCATGGTATTAACTAAAGGTATGTGTTGTTATAGACTATTTATTGGTGTAGTTAAACCACTTTGGCCTAGATTGGAAGACACTTGTGTGTTATCCATCATGTTTGGAACATTTTTATATGTAGAATTAGTAGGAAATTATTTAATAGATGGGACATTATACATGTCACCAACTATATTTATTTGCATGAATGGGTCTATATCCTAATTATCTTGACCTATCAATTTAATTAATACTCCTATTGAATGAGCTAACTCTATGAGTAGAAAATTTGACATTTCCATGTTATTCAAATTATGTGTTAGATTCAAATGGGTTTGACTACTTGTTGCATTTATATAAAGTGGTCTTCCATGAGGCCCTTTCCTTTTACAAACATATTTGGGTCTTTATACGACATCATCATGAGTGATTTGGGATTGTGAATAGAGGCATATAATATGGTTTGGGTATAAGGCATGTTTAAAGGCACTCTAAGTAGATTTGGTAAATTGTCATGGGGGAAGTCTTTTGTAGACTTTTACCCTACCTCCGTAGATCAAACTTAAACCTCATTATTGTTTTCAATCAAGAGATAATCAAACAAATAAGGATCTTATATTGATGGCATAGTTATGTAATATAGTTATTATTGAACTTGTTATACAACTAATGGTATGTTATAAATTTATTATGTGGTTTTCTCTTGGTCTTGATCTAAATAGGGAGGTGTGTTAACAAAATAATGGGCTAACAAATCTTGACTTTTTACCCTAGATTGATCAATTTAAGGAGGATAAGGATCCATCTCATAAACTATATCATCACCATAAGGGTCTTGAATAAATTCATCATTCGTGACCAAATTATCATAAATTATATTTTACATGGATCCACTACGAGTGTAATGAGACATATAAAATCAATGATGAATGTTCTATGAAGATAGGCTTAGAGTTCTACAAACTCTAGAAAATAAGGTCTAAAAGACAAATGGTTTGAACTTGGTTTATCTTGGTCTAAGAATGGAGTTGTCTCTCCAAAAAAAAAGTCTATGATAAACTTGGGCTAAAAAAATCTAACATCAAATGTCAAACTTTAAATGTCTTATATAAATGAACAAGTGGATGGGTAAATATGAATGCCATACTTAGGTAGAAAGTGTTTCAAACAATGTTAAACTAGGTCAAAAAATAAAACGGTTGATATATCTTTGGAAACAAGGCACAAATCTAGGCTCAAAAAAATTACATCTAAAATAAAATGTTAATATGTGAGGACTCTTGGAAACATGGCACAAGAGCTATAATTTAAAAAAAATAAAAAGGAAATTTCTAGGTCTTTTGGGAACAAGGCAAAAAGGCTACACTTCTAAACAAATTATGTATAAAAGGAAATAAATTAGGCTAACAAATTTGAAACACTTTGACTCAAACTAGGCATTTATAATTAAACATAAACTTGATCATTTGTAAAAATATATTGGACCTTAGGCACATGGAAGGTAGACCACTTTCTCAAATTTAGGCACAAAATAGTCTTTAAATCAAGCAAGGAATTGGTTTAAGTTGCGCAACCCAAAATTGAAAGATAAATGTCTAGGCCAAAATTATGTGAGGTACAGGCATAAACCAATAAATTTTTGGATATAAACTTGTCAAGACCAAATACATACTCAATTTAGAAGGCTAGGTTACTCAAATAGACAACAATATAGACAAGAATGAATGGCATGAAGGTACTAGGCATAAACCAAGAAGGCACTTGTGGTTCTGATTTTTTTATTTGGGCACCAGGCAACAAGTCTTTAAAATGATTTGAGTATCATACTAACATTATCATGCTCTAAATGTATGTAAAATGGTTTGTTTCAAAAAAACTAAGGCACAAGACTTGCAATGAAATGGGCATCATAATGATGCCCCTTTCAAACAAGTGACAAACACACACAAAAGTTAGATAAATGACTAAGGAAAAGGTGTGATGTTAAATAGATGGTATAATTCCTCTTCAAACAAAGGAGTGGTGTGCAAACATGTCTCATTTTGGATGTGGTATGATATACAAATAGTTTTGACTCAATACCATGCAAGTAAAGAAGACAAAATGACAAAAAAAACTAAGTTTAATATCTTAAATCCTAAAACAGAC
Organism: Torreya grandis; assembly: GCA_037957365.1. Lineage (NCBI taxonomy): Eukaryota > Viridiplantae > Streptophyta > Pinopsida > Cupressales > Taxaceae > Torreya > Torreya grandis. Next base: position 1,186,707 of record JARHVA010003325.1, on the reverse strand, counting down.
AAGGTGGTATTGTATTGTCAATTTCTATCTATATACTTGTTCTTGAGAGGATTTTAAGTTGTTAATCCAAAAAATAAAATGTGAATTAAAATTAGGGTTTTTAGGCCCCCTCTTCTCTTAAGAGTTCATACAGTAACATAGAACTTTAGGATACTCACCCTGCATTGATATTCTGTTTGATGTAAGTGGGGTTGTCTAAACTATTAATTTTCATTCATTTCAAAATGGTCCCATATGTTTGTTAAACACTAGGGTGCATCACATCATTTATATCTACATTAACTAGCTTGTTTTGAAAAGGTTTTATCCTTTTCAAAATCACTACATCCATCAATTGCTTAGTATAATGTGATGTGTGAGTTACCCCTACGGTTTGACATTAAGCACCACTAACAGAAATTTTTTAACCACTTAAACAAGCATCCTAGTTGGTCACCCTCAATTTATATACCTTGCCATGGTGTGGGGTTCAAATGATGTCAAGAGATGAATTTTTAGGTTAACACTTCCCTAAATAACTCATGGGAAGGTAATGAAATCCTACCCACAAGCCAAAATACATGAAATAAATAAAGTGGAAGTATTTTAGGGTCATTTTGGGGTCACCCAAATCATTCAAATTTTCAAGAGGGCCTTAACAACTTTCTTTCAATTATTTTCAACAAAAGTAATAAAATATAAAGAGTGAGCATTTTTTATCACCCAAGTTCCCTAAAGGGGATAGAGGGAGAGCATACACATGATAATCATTTTTCTAAACAAACACTCAAGAAACAAACATAAAAATGAAAACTCTTATGAGTTTTTAACCAATGTGTGGATTCAATTTTATATCACCAAATGAAATATGTCATGAACTTTAGCTCCTTGGTGTTGTGTTGGAAACTTTAAACAAAATGAAAAATAACTCAAGTAAAATATTTTTAAAACACCAATTTAAAATGTGACTTTTTCAACTTAGAGTGTTTTAAAAATGTCTTTTTTTGGCATTTTGGTCATACAAAAGATGTTAGGGGGTCCTTGTGATTAGAATCAAAACATAAGTGGACAAATGACTTTGAATCTTTAGCTCTTAGGTTTCAAAACTTTTACATAGAGTGAAAAATCATAGAAACATAGAGCAATATCACCACTTTTCCTACAAAACTACAACTATTAGCATAATATCACTATTTCCTACAAAAGAGTGTTAAAATAAAATTGTAATTATTATAGTAATATCACAAAAGTTAAGACAATATCTCTAATCTTAATGCAAAATCATAATTTACCCTATAATCACAAAATAGTTAGTCAAAAAACCATGATGGCTAAATAATGTCACTACTTATGACACAAAATCACCACTTATAAAGTAATATCACTGCTTATCATATAATGTCATGACTGTAAAGTTGTGATATTTTAATATCACAATTTTTTCTTGCAAAATAGACAATTAGTTAGAAAACTATGGTGGTTTATTGTAATACCATGACAATTACAATAATGCCATGAGAATTAAGTTGATATTATCACTATAAAGTCATGATATTACTTCAAAATTATTATTATAGAGATAAAAAATGTGAATAAATAGAGCAAATTCATGATTTCTAATAGAACATCTTGAGCCTTCCATTTCCACTTTTTTTTTAGCAAGTTTGGATTTTGATATGAAAATTGATAGCAGGATGACATAAAATTCATTAAGAATAACTTTGTGGGGTATGGGTCCCATCAGGCATGCCATCATGTAAACAAGGAATACATAAAGGGGAGGTTAGTATGGTGTTATTCCAATAAAACAAAATAACACACTAAAACACTTAACACCTCTAGTTTAGACACTAGGGGGAACATAGGTAACAAACATACAAATGAAAACACAATTAGAACATAGAATAAATCATTATTTTACCTTCCTTGGAGCTCAAAAGGGATTTTTGAATTGGCTTGCTCGATTTGTGCATCAATAAATTTCATCAATGGAGCTTTGTTTGCTTCATCTTTCCTTGGCACCTTGGCTTGGTTGATTGGATTATGAATTTATTATGGTAACATTACACTAATGAATATTTATGGGAGAAATCATGCATAACAACACTACACTATCAAAGCTTAGAGATCAATAGGTATGGCCTTGTATTTATAGCCTCTAAAAGTTAACTCTCACCCAAGGTGAGTTAAGGTTGAGTTTAAACATGGAATGGGTTCAAACTAACCCTAGGTGAGTTGAGGCTAACTCTAGTTGAGTTAAAAATTGTCATATAATTATGATTTTCAATTACTAGGAATGGCTTTCAAATTAGATATTTTGAGATATTTTGGAAGAGATTGACAACTCATAAAGGCAATGATGAAAAGGCTTGATATTTTGATTTTTAAAATTTCCATTTTTAGATATTCATTAATTTCAAATGGATAATTTAACTAAGCATTTAATCTATTTTAATTATTTGATTGAATTTTATTAACATTTTAGCTCTTTTAAGATTTGATCAAGTGCCCCACTTAATGGGTCCATAGGCCAAACTATCATTGTTAGGTTATAAAGTGATTTGGTATGAATCCACGGGAGGTTATTGTTGTGTATGGTATAATACCTCAAATAGGGATACCTCAACATTATTATGAACATTAATGAATGATGTTTGGCCAAAATTGGGATGTTCAGTGATTTTTAGGCTTAATTTTTAATGTTTGGTAGAAATTAGTTTGAAGTCTGGTCGAAATCTAGTTGTGGCTAGAATTGGGTGTCTACAAAACCTACAATATTGGTGGAGATACTTGGCATGGGGGTTGAATAGATCATATAAGAAGAGGTCATAGTGTGGGAAGGATTAAAAATAGAAGGGAGAGGTTGAGAAGCAAATAAGGTATCACCCCCAAATCTATGAGAGAATGTAGGGGATGGTGAATGGGGTTCTTCTACTTGACCAGCTATCATGATATTTTAAATAGTTTAAGGGTCCTTTCCTCTATGTTGAAGAAACTCATTAATGAAGAAGATCATTTTAGGTGTGTAATATAATTCAAGATCATCTTCTAATGAGAAAATAAATTTATAGACTAATGATGAAGGAGGAAGAGTCCCATAATTTTTAGTGTGAGTGGAAATATGCACATTTATTTCATCTAAAGTAGAGGCCACAATTTGTTTTAAAGGAAACCTATTGGGATTGGTAAATCTTATCATGTTTGTTGGATTTAACTTTGTGTTATCCTCAAACAAGAATTTTATGATGAGAAAATGAAGTTAAAAGGATGATGCAAAGACAAAATTAGAAAATATTATACAAATTTAAACTCATCGACCATGTTCTTAAACCATCAAATAGGCCAACAAATAAGAAGACATAGCTACATAGGTCAACTATGTACTACTTAGAAAAGGGATGAATAGGAAGATAAATAAATAGTTAGATAGGTTGATTATTTAGTACAGGCAAAAAGGTTATATAGTTTTTAAGATACTATATAAAAATAAATGATATTATTCTAAAATAGAGAAAGGTTTTGCAAGATTATTTTGAAGAAAAGTGGAATTAATCACATCATCAATTGGATCAATGTGACTAATCTAATTGGAATACACAACACAAACCTTACACCAATGTTGGCTAATGCAAGTTTTGTAATAAAACATACAATTATCAAAGTACAAGTAGAAACTTGAAATTAAATGCTAACTAATTGATCATCCTAAGTGTTATTAAGTTATAATGAAGTTTAATTTTAATGTGATATGGAATTTTGTTATAATAAGAAACTAGAAATTAATCTAAGAGTTGTTTCAAGAAGTTTAGGCTCAAAGGGATCTATATTGATGATGGTATTGGCTTAGTATTAGGGTCAACACTCTCACTTCATAATCCTATGATGATACGAGTGTTGGGTCTTTTCCAAAATATACCATCAACCATATGTTTATACTTGGCTAGAAAACCAAGTCAACTTCCCCCTTAGTGATGAAATCCAAGTAGGTATACCTTGAGAAGATAAATGTTTAATGTTTTTTGAATGAAAAGTGATTTATAAGTGTGTGAAAAAGAGAAAAATAGTGTGACCAAAACCATAATTTAAAAAACCATCTAGTTAATATATGTATATTACTCTAATCATGCAAGCAACTGAAAAGAAAAGGTGAAATAATTACTAGAAAATAGAGATTAATTCCTTGATTGAGAAGAGTATATAGTCTATTCAAGTGTCACTATATGAAAATAGTGTAGAATAGATTTGAATAATTCTCTACTATTTTGCATAATATCTATAAGAACATAGTTGAATAAATTGACTGTGTCTTCTAGATAGAAGACATACTATAGGATTGTGTCAAACAGGGCCTAGTTGGCTATAGGGCTATAGTTTTATAGACTAAAAACTTATGAAAAATGGTATTGAAATAAGAAAACTAAAATTATAGAGAGAGAAATAATGAACCTTGATGGGATTTAAAATGTTTAGATTGTAAAATTTTATGCTATAATGTTCAAATACTGATTTAAAATTCTGCCAATAGGGTTGACTATTTCAATGGAGTTTTTAGAACCTTTATGTTGAAAGATAAATTATGAAGAGAGTTGATTAGATTGACTCTGTTTGTAGACCTACATGTTGAAATAAGAGAATTGTGAATAGAGTTAACTATTTTTGACTATGTACTACAAATATGGAACTAAAGAAGAATATCATGTTGAATTGATTGGTCCAGTAACCTGTATTTGGTGAAAACCTTTACAAATAGAATAGAGTCATTTTAGAGTGACTTTGTGTTAAACATATGAATTATAACTATATCAATAGGTTTGACATATCACTAAAAAAATATAAAAATATAATATGATGACAAAAAATGAATGCATGAAAGAAAACCTACAAGGCTTTGATTCACATCAGGTTCACCAGAATGTGTGTAAAGGAAAATTTAACTGATCTATTAATAAACCCTAGCTTAGAAAAGATAAATATTACACTTTTTATTATTAATACATTATATATCATGTTTCATGACCAAGATGGATCTTCTAGACCTAACCAAGGGATCTCTTACCACAATAATATCACTAGAGAGGGTTTTAAAGCCTCTAGTCAAGCAACACCATGAAATAACCCTAGTTAGGTCTTATGTTTTAATAATAACTAAGTACATAAAAATTAAATTAAAATATAATCTAGTGCTCACCAAATCTTGTGGCACAAATTGGGGGTAATAAACATAAAAGTAAACATGCATATAAAATCTATACTCATGTCAATGTATAAGAAATCCTAATGTATGGGAAAGAAGTAAAAATACAAATTTGTCTACTCTTACAAAGGAGGAACAAAGTTATAAATATTTACCTTTGAATATGAACCCATTTAGCCTCAATCTATCCCTTGGCCAAAGTGATTCATAATAGGTTATTTTGGTATGTAAGGATAATAAGGATAAGTCAGCTCTAGGCTACACAACTCTATGCATCCAAAAGACTTCTGTATAAGACAATATTTGTATCTCAAAATAAATTATTGAAACCCTAATATATTTTCATCAAGTAGAATGGTGGATAAGCATATGCAAAATATAATATTCTTATTATTCTCTTTTCTCTAAATTATGTAAATGGATGTGTATATATAGTTGAATCTAAACCTAAACCTTTCCAAACGTTTAGTTGATGGGGTTGTGCCAATAAACTCTATATCTCTATTGATGAAAATAAATTAGGTATTTGTGTAGGTTGGTTTGGGGCCTCCTTAGACCATAAATGATTTTTATCAATTTTAATGCATGGTTGATGGGGATGATAGTGTAACATAAACCATCGAAAAGGGCTTTCGGCTTAGGAAGGGGCTAAAGAAGGTGGTAAATGGTTGGAGACATGGCTTAGGGAAATAAATAGGAGAAGATTGGATTGATATCAAGTGATGGTATAGGGAATAATAATTCTATGAAGCACCAATGGTCTACCCACCCCTTTCTTGAGACACCCTTTAAGGGATGCACTCAAAGATATTAAGACTCAATGGGTTCTTCCAAGAGAGAAAACATCATTAATTGATAAAAGTTTGAAAATATTATGTGTATACATAGTGTACCTCAAATAACATATCATCATGAGGACCACCTTGAGAATAAAATTTACCTCAACCTAATGAATGATGTAGAGGTAGTTAAAAATTTAAAGGTACCTACCCGTTATAAGTCCTAGGCTCAATCTCAACTTATGCTTCAATAAATTCTAGCTCCTCTAGTATAGCCAGACCCTCCTTAGCAAGCTCCATAAAGGCTTATTTTTAAATACCTAATGATGACAAAGATACTCTCCTAGAATATTTAGAAAAGAGTCATAGCTACCTCCACTAGTCCATAGACCTTGACATCTATTCCACCTACACCAGTTCCCTACGTAAGATATCCCTAGGTTACCCATACCTTTCACTTTGGAAGTAGTCAAGGGTCTAGTCCAATTTGGGACCAGCCTATAGCTTCTCTTAAGGTTTGTTCCACAACTAATGGTGTTTCCCAACAACCCTTTTTAACTCCCCTAGGTTTCCCCATTATGACCTGACCTACCTTGTCATGTTTCCCTTTCCTCCTATGGTGACAAGTGCTCAATTTTATTCTTTTCCTTTGGCTTCAAACATGTTTGGTATCCCTAGTGCCCCAGTTCCTCCTATTCATCCAAAAACCTAATTATGGCCTTATTTAAATCCAATCAAAATTTTTAGGCCATCAGTATGTCTCATCTCAACCTTGTAGGTTATCTCAGCTCCTAATAGAGAAAAAAAATTCATTTGGTCATATGATCTTAATGGCTCCTAAATTTATAATTACCCTAGTATTAATAATGGACCCTACAACAATGGTTCCTCCAAATGTTATAAATTCTCTAATGGTTCTTATGACTAGAAGTGCCCCTGACCCTATGATCAAATCATGCCTAGCACATCATCAAGTCTGACAATAGTCACATAGCTCCTACTAGCTCCATCTGAGATAGATTTAACTATATAAATATCAACATAAGTAGACCCAAAGAAGAGGTCATATAAAAAACAAATGTTGATCATGTACATGTTATATGTGTAACCTCAAGTTATATTTTTATCTCCTTCTTGGGCCCCCTATCAATCACACTAGGAACTTAAGGATTTAGCTTTAACTATCCAATATCTTCCTTCATACTAAACACATATCTCCTAGGCATAATTGGTCCCTAAGTCTCTATGACCCTAGACTAATTTTGGTCTTACATGTTCTATGTGTCTTCCCTGTTGGTAGTTCTTCCCTTTACTCTCATGCCACCTACTTTATCTGTCATTCCATTTCACCCTCTAATTTCATTCTTTCTTCCTCTACTCATGTCTCCACCTTCCACTTCAATTACCACCACCCTTATTTCCTCGTCTTTTACTACCTTAGGGACCATAATCAAGAAAGGATGGATGGGTCCAATTGAAGCTTCAACTACACAAAGGTGAAAATGGTGTATCATGGGGACCCAAATATCTAGTTTTAGTTAAATAGAGGCTTAAACTAGATGAAGAGGGTGATTATACTGACCTTTACATAGGATTGATATCCTATTGTCTATAGAATATATTAGGACCTCTTATCTATCACAAGAGTGAGAAATGCTACAAGAGAAGAGAATATAATAAAGGACCTAGTCTTTGTACTCCAGTCCACCAATGACTTCAATGAAAAGCTAATGAAATACATTAAAGAGTAGGTTAAAACCCTCAAGTTCCAATTGATGATCTCATTTTTTATCCATAAATCTAGATATGTGTAGTTATCTAGGGTTAAGGGTTATTTTATTAGCTTTTACATAAGGATGGTGAACTAACATAATGAGTAAGCTAATTAATAAAAAATCTCTAACAAATAGTATTCTAAATTTATACAACTAAGATTTGGTAAAAATATTAAAACATAGCTATTATTAGATATTATAATAAATAAGGAGCAATTATACTTGGTTTACTGTGTTCATGTAGGTATGATCTGGGATAGGTTAGAAGTGGACTAGAAGGTGATAGTTGAATAGTCATCAGATTATATAAATATCCTTTCTATGGCCTCATATGTCTACACTAGTTATGGATAGTTGTATTGATGCAAGTGTCTAACCCTATCTTAGGTGTCCTATATGAAATACTGACTAGATTTAGATGTAACCAATTAGAGACTTATAGTTTTTATGTCAATTTTTTGTCATGTCTTCATATCATGCCCACAAGTTATCCCTCTTTATTAAATGATAAAACCCTAACTTTTTCACCTTGAAAGTAACTATGGGAAAAATGGGTTAGTGGGATCAATTTATTGATCTACCCCAAGGACCCTTCTATCAATGAGCATTGCATACATAGCCAATACTTAAAAAAGGGATCGAACTTGCATAGTTCTCCCCTACATGTTAACTTATGTGTGCACAACAATGCAATGTGTGATAATCAAAGACATGTAGTGACTTAGCTTTTAAATTGTAAAATATGGATAATGAACAATATTTTAATTTTTTAGACCTATGAGAATATTACTCATATGACTAAAATATAAATAGGTAATAATGGATCATGTTTGATCACTTGAATGCTTGATTGAGTGTTTCTTGGTATATTTCCTTATGAAGACAATAACAATCAAATAACACACTCAAGGAAGTGATAAAATGGTAAATTAGGACAAATATAAGCAAATAACATGAACCTATCATATTATTTCATAAACATATGTATTTGCAAAATGTTAAGTACATAGCATTTCAAGTACAATGTAAAATGTATAAACATGGATAGAGTTTTAAGTATATATAAGATCAAACATGATCATAGAAAGTGATCATGGAATAATGTAACTTGGGTTTATCATGATTAAATAATAATATTCCCCCAACATACTTAGGATGTGAGTGGAGGGAAGTCCCAACAACTATATGTACAAATATCATGTATCTGGGTGCATATATATCACACTCAAACAAAGCATGAAACATATATGTATATATGAAAATAATGATATGGTATTTACCAACATGACATAAACAACATATGCTAAATATATAATACAACTAGGAACATGTTGAAAAAATTCATATTTTGTTATTTTTTTAATGTTTTGGTTTTTTGGACTATTTTTTTATGATTATTTTTTGGTTAAGGCAAAGTATAGAAAATTATTCCATCTAATGGATGTTCATCTAGAATTGATTTGAACATTAGAGATGGCATAAAAAATTGGTGGTACTACCTATGAGCATGTATAGGTGTAATATCTAGCATTGTAGGCTCTATAATGATATATGTATGTATCATAGGACTTTGTGGTCTCGAAGAGGTAATAGGAGTAGGCATGATTGGAAACCATAATTTTATGCTTTGTATTATATCTGAAGTATAAATAATAGGAACATGTTTAGGTTCTCTATATAACTAAGTATGTTTCATAGTAGTATATGAAGATTCCACGGAATCCACTATGTATCTCTAATACAATGGTCTCTTGAGTATAAGTTTCCTATAAAATGGGATTGCATATTACTTACCCTTTCACTGAGGATTGACTTGAGTAGGTTTTATAATTAGTTATCTTAGAATAAACTTATCTCATTTAAGTGGATATTCATATGAAATTATAGGAACTATGACTACTCTATTGTTATGAATTTATTTAATACACCCATGCATTGTGTAAGGTACTACACATAATTTATTTTTATTGTTTCAAATACTTTACTTTTTTTTCATGAAATGTGTTTGAAATATGATATTTTATATGTGGAAAATTATTGATATTTTTCCATTTGATTTAATGTAGTGATAACTAAGGCAGTCACATACACAATAGAATCCACTTGGTAATAAAAATGCTTGACTATAATGATCATGTGGTAACTAGGTTTTTGCTTTTAGATCTAACACTATAAATGATGTATATGTGGGAGTATCAAATATATTTGTGTGATCTATATTTTTGCATGTTAGTTTTAGTACCTAATTTTTTTATGTAGATTTATGAGTAAGCTCTAATATATTTTACTCAATGCCCCCTCCATGTGTCTCTTTAGCAGGAGCTTGATCAACTAACGGTTCTTTGTTAGGATCAGTGTAGGAGAGATCAATCATTAAAGAGGGTACACTAGGATAAGGAAGTATTTAATTGGTTGAATTATATGAAGGTTTATGGACCATACATTCCTAAAAAGGAGTGAAATGGGATGTCTTGACCCTTTTCGAATGAATTCTAGAAGAATTTGGGGAAAGAGACCTTATTGTCTCTTTCTTAAATGTAATAACTCCTCTATTTGCAAGTTGTGTAATATTTTGCTTTAGATAAAAATAATCATTTTATTTATGCCCATTAATGCCATGGTAAGTGTAAAAGTTTTTTCCTTTCATATTTTAAAATCTATGGTGGATGGTAGTAATTTAGAGGACGAGTAATCGACCATTTATCCAATAGTGTATGTAATATGTCATGTGGTTTATCTCTTAGCTAATCAAACTAAAATGGTTGTATTTTATTAGAGGTATATGTTTTAACTATAGGAGGTATCCAATATGTGGATGCCTTTCCTCTATGTAAAACTTTTACATTTTGTTCCTTGGTATGCACTACTAATTTAGAAGAATGTATTTGAGGTGGATCATGACCCTTCTTGTTATTTTTTGTTGTGTGGTATGAATTATTTGTACCATGTTTGCCTTTAGGTAAATAGATAAGTGATTCAATATTGGTATTTATTATGGCACATGCATATTTATGCACATCCCAATATAAAGTATCAAAATAAGTAAAGGGATTGTGAAATTATTTTTCTCTAAGTGGAGAAAGAATACCCCTACTAAATATGAATTGTACTTCCAAATCCAAGGAAGTATAGTTAAATGAATATAAAATATCTTTGAATTGAATAACATAGTATTGAATATATTCATCCTCATTTCTAGTTAGGTTTCTCAAATGTTCCAATGGTAGCTTGGGTAGTTTGTGTTTATGAAAATACAATAAAAATGCATCCTCAATATTTTTTTATATTGATTTGAACCCATTAGGGAGGCTATAGAACCAACTAAAATCTTCCTTAGTTAGTGTCATGCCCAGTTTTCATTTTTTATTTTATTTATATCTTAAATAGGTATGACACCACCATTTCAAAAATAACCAACAATAAATAAGAATGGATTAAAATCCATTATAACACATATGAAATTATTACAACTAACATAATTACATAAATGGTGCAAGCTACTCATTAACAAGTAAAAATATATATTCATTCAACCACATGTTGAAGATCGTGTTCATTGGTTCATGCCAACAATCGTAGTGTTATGATATTGAGATAGATATCAAAATTAAACTCAACCACTACTGACATAGTCGATTCCACATGGACACTTTGGCAAGATATTTGACCATGCCAACTTCTCTTTAAGATTCTAGGGGTCATTTCTACCACATATCATTCCCTTAGTGACCCATAGCTTTTAGCTAATTTATAACTAGATAACTAACTAAGTTGACTGATGACTCTACTAAATTAGCAATATGTTAACACATGGATGAATCTAGGTGATTTTATTGATTGAAATTGACCATATAATGGAGCTTATTAATGTCACCCTTAGGTTAGCAGGATGGTGACACATGGATGAATCTTGGTGATCCACTTTCCTATAATCAACTATGTAATGGATCTTGGTGATGTCACCCCTAGGTTAGAGAGATGGTGACACATTGATGGCTCTCAATGATCCAATTGCATGGCATTGATCATATAATAGATCCTACTAACATCACCCCTAGGTTATCAAGATGGTGACACATGCATAGCTCTTAGTGATCCACTTGTTTAGCATCAACCATATAATGGATCCTGATGACATCACCCTTGAGTTAACAACATGGTGACATGTGGTTATCTCCTTATGATCCACTTTCCTGAATCAATCATATAATAGAGCATGCTGATGTCATCCCCAAGTAACTCATAAAATACATGTAAAATACTAAGGCAAAAAGTTCATGAAAAGACCTAATTAAGAGGCATCTATGGAAAATATGACTAAGTCAATAGTTATAATAGAAAGACTCGATGATCAACCAAGGCACGATCCAAAGAATAAACTCATAAAATGTCTTAGACAAAGGTGAATAGGATGAATCTAGGTAAAATTCATCTATTAATGGATTTTCACCATTATTTTAACCAGAGTTAATCTTACCTTCCTCAAAAGCTCTTCATTTTTATATAGTAACATGCATTCACATAAATAATAAACTCAACACTAAACCAATAATCTCATTGGTTTAGTCAATTAGTAGAAGTCACAAGGTAAGCTCAACCTAGTCAAACACTTCTTAAGGAACTACTCAATCTAGTGAGTTTACTGATCTAACACCTGGAAGATGACACTTCTAGATTTAACACATAAACCCATTCATTCCATTCAAGAGGAAGATCAAATGACATTGATTTTATATGAATAATAAACAACTCATACAATAAATATTATCAAAACTTATTTCATTAATTATTTGCAAGGTTGACCTCGGTCAAACCTAATGATTTCATGCCTTGTCATAAATATAATAGTCAATCCAAAATCTAATAAAGTTATTATTTTACTATGAAATTTTCTTGATAAAGGGAAGGCTTACATTATTTTACTTATTCATCTACGAAGTATCAAGGAACTCTTCCATAACACATAATCTCAAACCAAAATAATAGCAATATTTAGTTTATTCATACATGTTATATTGTTATTAACAATGACAGTCTCATAGATATTTATTTGAGTTCCATTTATATTTAGATAATTTTGATTCATTATATTACATATCATTTATATCATAAAGAAAGACACAATGCTTATTTGATAAGCTTCTCATATTAAATATTTAAGCAAGAGAATCAAACTATCGATATGTATTAAAGGGCCAAACAAACTAAGGAATTTTTCCTTACATAATGAATCCTTCTCAAGGATTTACCTTTATAATATACACTATTTAGTTGCATCTTAGTTTTAATAATTGGTTCAATAGAAGATAACATAAGTCTTTACCTATAGTTAGGTATTTATACAAAAGACTATCTTTCATAAGAGTAATACAAGAAGGCTAGTTTCTATTAACAATTATCGATACAAGAGATGTCCATTTTATACATAATCATGAGGTAAAAATCTAGGCATAATTAATAATAAAAGAATAATCATTCTTCATTAATGGTCCTTATTCACTCTAAAAAATTATAGGTCATTTGAAGGAAGGCTCATCGCCTAACCTTTTGTCATCATCAAGTTATTTCTCTTGACACCCCTGATCTTGAGATTCCTAGATCCAAGCATGTTTACATTATTTGGCAAAGGCAAGTGTGGATATCTAAGCAAGAGTACTATATTTAAGTGAATGACTGTGTACCCACCTATAGTCTTATTCCCTATTTTTACCCAAAAATACTCCCAGTCCCAAATTTAATTTCAAAATCATTCAATGAACATTCAAATAAAGATAATCATTTATAAATATAAAAAATGAAGAGGCAAGATCTCAAATCATAAACAAGGCCCACCATTTGATTGGATATCAAGAGTATACCTAACTTAAATGCTTGCATCTAATATTCATACGAGGTTCAATCAATCTACCATTGTGCCTTAGCATGGGAAGGCTTAACAATCAACCACCGTCATGTTCATGGGAGGGTTAAGCATTCAAACACCATGCCCAACATAGGAGGCTTGACATTCTACCACCATGAAGATGTTTCTCATAGAAAACCAACACATTATCTCATACTAACATTATACACTCAAACAAGAAGATGAAACATTCAAGTCAAATAAGGAAGAAAATAACTTCTCTAAGGCCTTTGACTGGGTAAGGAACTACCTAGCACCCAATACACAACCATGGAAAGGTAACAAGAAAGGCAGAATAAACCAAGTGGTCTTATTCTCCTTAAATCCAAAGAATAAAACTATTGTCATTTAAAGGAATAAGCCTTAAAACAAGTTAATTGAAATCCCACCCAAGTACTTCAAGACCTCCTAAGTGTTATCCTTCATTTATCCAACACTTGGCTCTCTTAACCATCTCTTCCTACTCATTTCTCTCCTCCTTATTTTTTATCTCCTCTACAGATTATATCCTCCTTTAAAAATGGCCCAAAAAGTCCTCATATAAAGTATTCAAATTCTATATATATATACATATTACACTCAACCAACGACCCTCTTCTCACCAGTCTATGCCTAATTATGGGTAACTATGGTGTATGGAAGCTCTGTATGATCTTGAGGTTTCTTCTTATACTCCCTCACCTCTTCCTAGTTAATTCTAGACTTAGGAAATCAATGGAAGATCTAAAAATTGGCCACTCCCCATTCTATACATTGGTTGTGAGATCTTGAGGCAAGGAGATAATTAGTTTCACCAACCAAACTTAAAGGTTAGCCACCTAAACAACATGCTAAGTAAGAAAGAGGTGATGATGGTATCATAGATAACTGACTAATTAAGTTGAGTTATAGAAAGGTTTAAGGTAAGGCTAATTTAATGATATAACCATACTTGGCAAAGACTATTTCCTTCATTGTCCCTTTCATGTACCTACACACTCGATGCACACATTAAATTCCTCTAACCTAATAGCTGAAGCTATTGAATTTAATCATATAGGGCACTCAATCAATTATCATATCCAACCATACCAAGGAATACAAGTATTCACATAGATAGATTCATTTAACCTTATACACATGCAATTATTAATATACAAGTTTATGAGTAATGATCTAACATTATCTAAGTCATCATATATGATAGACATAATTAGATTCATAATTTAAACATCACATAAAGGAAATACAAGCATTATACTTTCATAAGTAATAAAAACATGATTTATAATAGGTATTTCTTATGATTCTTAGTAAATAATAAGTCTCTAATAAAATCCTTGCATACCTTAGTTATACATGACTTAACAACATAAATCCTAACTCTAAGTTAGAGTAGCCAAAATTTCATAGTCATCGAATGTCAAAGATGAGAACCATGAAAAATGGGGTTTTGCATCCCCCTTCCCTTACGAAACTTCCTCTTGGAATTTAATGAAAGAGGTTAGGGTACTGAACCCTCAAAGGTATAGCATCTTCCCAACTAATTATTGATTCATCATATTTATCCCACTGTACCTTGACATAATAAAAGTATCTACCTCGAAGGGATAACATCCTATGTGCTATAATATTGATGGGCTTCAAAATCAAAGCTTTATTAGTCTCAAAATACAAGTCCATCCAATCCAATACATGATCAATGTTAGATACATATTGATGCAAAACTAAAACATGAAATATGACATGAGCATAATCTAGACTAGGCGGTAAGGCCAATTGATAAGTTATTGGGCCAATGGTATTTAAGATCTTGAATGGCCCTAAAAAATGAGATGTTAACTTCAAACCTTTTCCATAATAAATGGGGCTCTTGTTGGGTCTCACCCTCAATATAACTTTATCACCACCATGTAAATGCCAATCAATTATCATTGCATTGACATACTTATTTTGTTTATCCCTATCAGTCTCCAGGTGATTCCATATCTTAACTACTTACATCTTCATGTCTTATAACATGATAAGGCCAATCATGACTCTATCCTTAATTCTATCCTAGTTCAATGGGGTTCTACAAGTTTGGCCATACAAAGCCTGGGAAGGTGCCATCTTAATTAAACTATGATAGTTATTATTTTAATCAAATTAATTAAGTTATAAATAGTTCTCCTAATGATATTTTTGGTCCATAACATACATTTAGAGCATGTATTAAAGAACCTAATTGAATCTCTTAGTTTATCCATTAGTATTGGGATGGTAGTAAGTACTATAATTGAGTTAGGTGCCCAATGTTTCTTGTAAAGAAGTCTAGAAGTGTGAAGTATACACTGGATTTATATTTAAAATAATCTTATGGGAAATTTCATAAAATCTAAAAATTTCATCCAAGAAGACCTTTCCCACTGAAATGGAATTGTAGGTAGTCTTTATGGGATAAAAGTAGGCTAGTTTGGTCAACATATCCATAATGACCATAATCATAATCATGATGATATGATGAATTTGGCAAACCTATAATGAAATCTATAGAGATAGTATCCCATTTCCATTCAAAAATCTCATGAGGATATAAAAATATTTTTAGATGTTGATGTTCATCCTTAACCCTATGGCATTATAGGTAGCAATCTTACAATCAAAAATATCATGCCTTAAACTAGCCCAATGATATAATTGTCTTAAATCAACATGCTTATTTTAACTGTAGGGTATACTTGGTAAGGATATCTATGAGATTCAAACAAAATCAGCTCATGAAATCCACCTACTAATTAAAATAAGATATACCTTTTATGCCATAAAAGGCCATTTGGCTCAAAATAATAACCTTTAAATTTACCTTTTAGATTCAAACCAAAATCTAACATTTGTTGCACTTCCTTGTAGAGGTTGTCCTCTCAAATATTCTGCAAAATCTAACTTCTTAAGTCAATTCACAAATTAACTATTTATAACTTGTGGTACCTCCTAATCAAAACATCAATAACCAAATATTCCTTTCCTTTGATATACAAATTTTCACAATCATATTCGCATATCAATTCCATCTAATGCCTTTGACATGAATTGAGATTAGGTTGATTGAATAGAAATTTTAAACTTAAGTGATTTGTCTCTAGGACAAAGTGATGACAAAGCAAGAAGTATCACCACCTTAGGCAAACATGAATCATAGCTACAAATTCTAAATCATGTTTGGGATATCTCAACTTGTAATCCTATTTGTTGAGACTCATATGTTATCACTCTACCATCTTACATGAGTATATCTCCCAACCCTAATTTTGATGAATGAATGAAAATGAATAATTCTCTTATAGGACTAGGTATGGCTAAAATAAGAACACTAATGAGTCATTCCTTCAATAAATGAAAGTCTTCCTCACCCTTAGTTTTCCAAACAAATTTTTTTCCCTTCTTTTGAAATGAATTTATTTAATTCATGATGCAAGAAAATTTCTCCATAAAGTGTCTATAATATCTTTCCAACTCCATGGAGTTGTGAACCTATGACACATTTATGGGCACTAACTATTCTATAATGGCATGAATCTTGGAAGGGTCTACTGAAATTTCTTCCCCTGAGATGATGTGCCTGAGGCATTACTCAAACTATGCAAAATCACACTTCTCTAAGTTTCTAAATAATTGGTTTAATCTCAAAACCTGTAGGACTTATCTCAAGTGGTCCTCATGTTATTCCTCATTTCATGAATAGATCAAGATATCATCAATAAATATTAATAAAATAATTCCTAGTAAGTGAAAAACACTCCATTCATAAGACTCATGGACATTATTTGGGCATTGGTCAACCTAAATGGTATAACTATAAATTTATCATTCTTATACCACATCCAAACTATAGTCTTGTGAATATCAAGCTCTGTGATATGCAATTGATGGTATCTAGATTTCAAATCTATCTTGGAGAACACCTTGGCTCCCTACATTTGATCAAATAAATCATCAATTCTAGGGAAGGGATAATGATTGTTGATCATTACCTTGTTCAATTGGTGGTATTCCATGTACATCAAAGGGATCCATCCTTTTTATTCATGAATATGACTAGTGCTCCCCATAGGGACACATTATTATGAATCAAACCTTTATATAAAACCTTCTTAAGGTACATCTTGATTTCACACAATTCAGGTGTGTTCATCTAATATGGTGCTTTCAAGATGGGTTTATCCCCTAGTATTAAGTTACTTTGGAAATCAATCTCTCTCAATGGGTCCATGCTTAGAAATATATCTGTAAATACATCAAGAAAATCCCAAAGAATGGGATGGTCATATAGATAAGCCTTCTCTAGCTCATCCAACTTATCACTCACCAAGATATAAATAAAATGACAACCCTTTTGCATGATCTTCTTGAGTTTCATCATAGAAATATGGTGAAGGGAAATAGGTCTTTTCACTCCAAATATCACCATAGGAATCCCAAGGTCATCTACACACTCAATAACCTTCTCATGGAATCCAACTTCACTATATGAGCCATAATCTAATCCATTCCCAAGATAACCCCATAGGTTCCCAAGGGTATAAATCATAATTATACTATGATGGAAAATACACCAAGTTCTAAAACACAACTTCTCAGCATGAGATAACAAACATCTTTACTCATATGTCCAACTCTACCACCCAACTTTTTAACTTCTTAACAACCACCAACTCATAATAGTCCACAACAAAAGGAGAAATAAAGGATTTAGAGGCTCTTGAGTTAAACAAATTATTATATGAACTCCATTAATTATAATTGTGGTCTTAATGGTTATTGTCTATTACTTGGCCTGGTGGTCATCCACCATTGCATAAATTATCTATCCTCCACCCACATCATCCACTATATGTTCTTATATTGGGGCCTTCTACCTATTGTCATATGATGATCTAAGATAAAATCACATGCATAGTGATCAGGTGACCCACACATAAAAAAATACACCTCTTCATTGGTCTCTCTTGAAGGGAGATCTAACTAATCTATGATCAACTAATGTCGTCAATCCTAATGGTCTCACTTGTGTTGATTTCTAAGTATATGCAAGTCTAATTTGTTGATAATACTAAGGTCTAACATTACCTCACCTTTGGTGGTATCTCTAAAACTAGTCTTTATTGAAATTATGGATATAATAGTACTTTTTTACTACTATTGATGGGGTCTAGTGTTGGATTGAGTTATTCTCCAACCTCCCCTAGGTATAGGTTGTAGATATTGTGACCTCATGTAACATTGAGATTACATCTTTCCTCAAAATTTATTTTAATCATCTTGAGTCTTTCCTTGAGACTCCTCAGCCAAGTAGTCCTTTTTAACTATTGCTACCAAGGTTATGGCAACTAAATTTTGCATTGCACCAGCTAGCTCTAAATTTAGGCCTCTAAAGAACATATTCACTTAGATTATTTCATTTTTATAACCTTTTATATACCTAATCAAATCTATAAAATATTACTCATATTATGACACTATGCCACTCCCCTACCAAAGGTCATGAAAATCATCTACCTTATTTTGAATATACTGAGGGCACAACATTCTCTAAAATACTCCTCAAATAATTTCCAAGTGATGAAAGTTGGTTTCAAGTAGATATTTTTCTCCTCTCCTTCCCACCACATCTTAGTTGCATATCTAAGAAGATGGGTTCCCAAACAAGGCTTCCTAGTGGTGTCACAATCATATAAAGTGAAACATATTCTAATGCTTTCCAACTAATCCTCTACTATAAATCCTTCTTGAGTAACATCAAAATTAGGAGGATGCATTTTGATGAAATCCTTTATTAATTCTCTAGGTGTAGGTCTAGTAGTATGGTCTAAGTCTTATCTTTCTTGATGCTTGTCATGGTGATGAAATTCACCTTTATCACCCTTTAAATGGTGATGTGAATGACTTCAAAAACTTCCTATCTTAACTAATCTTTAATTATCATGGGAGTGTTTTGGATATTTCATCTCTACCTCATGTTATGTTTTTGATAGTCTATCCTATAAAACATCTCTCATTTGTTACATGGCTAAGAGGAATTAGGGTCCTAGTTTGTTCAGTCTTAGTAGATTGGGAGGCTAATTCTCACCATTATCATTATTATTCAGATGTGTTCAATGTTCTCTCCTCATTCTATACATAAATAGGACATATAATAGATTCCATATAGAAATTAGAAAGTATTACAACTGTAAATGCCCAAAGCTCCTAGTGAAGTAACCTAGGCTCTGATACCAAAATGTCATGCCCATTTTTAATTTTTCTTTATCTCCTAAATAGGTATGACACCACCATTTTTTAAATAACTAACCATTAATAATAATGGATTCAAATCCATCATAACATAAATATTCAATTCGTTTAACTACCATAATTTCATAAATGGTATAATCTACTGATTAATAGGTCAAAATCTTTATTTGTTCCACCACATGTTAAAGATCTCATTCACTATCTCATGCCCACAGTCATAGTGTTATGACATTGAGATGGATGTAAAAATTACCTTTAGCCATTACTAACATATTTGGATCTATTTGGCTACTTTTTGAATCTCTTTAGCCATGTTAGCTTCTCTGTATGCTCTCGAGGGTCATTCCTACCACATATCATTCCCTCAGTGACATAGAGCTTACAACTACTTCACAACTACATAAAAAAATTATGATAACTAATGTCTTTATTGAGTTAGTAAGATGGTGACATGTGGATATATCCTAAAAATCCACTTTCTTGACATTAATTATATAATATATCCTACTTATGTCACCCTTGGGTTAGCAGGATGGTGACATGTGGATAGCTCTTTGTGATTTGCTTGCCTAGCATCAATTGTACAATGGATCTCACCAATGTCACCCCTAGGTTAGTAGGATGGTGACACATGGATATCTCCCAATGATTTATTTTTCTAGCATTGACCATATAATATAACCTAATAATGTCACCATTAGGCTAGTAGGATGGTAACACATGGTCGATTCTTGATAATCCACTTACTTGACATTGACCATATAATGGAGCCTGTTGACATCACCTTTAGGTTAGTAAGATGATGACACATAGATGGTTAAAAATGATCTATTTTCTTGGTATTGACCATAAAATGGATCCTACTAATGTCACCTTTAGGTAAATCACAAAATCCATGACAAATACTAAGGCAAAAAGGCTACAAAAAACCCAATTAATAGGCATCTAAGGTAAAGTCCAAGTAGACAAATTAGTCAACAAAGAAATTTTGACTAAGGAAAAAGCTATAATAGAAATAATTGATGATCTTATAAGGCACGATCTAAATAATAAACTCATAAAACATCTTAGATGAAGGTGAATAGGCTAAATTTTGGTAAAATCTATCTATTAATGGATTGATACCATTAATATGACCAGAGTTAAGCCTGCCTTCCTCAAAAATTCATTGCTATGATATAAGAACCTATATTCTCATAAATGATAAACTCAACACTAAACCAATATTTGTATTGGTTTAGTCAACTAGTAGAAGTCGTAAGGCAAGCTCAAGCTATCCAAACACTTCTTCATTAACTGCTCAATCTAGTGAGTTGACTGGTCTATCCCATGAAAGATGACACTTCTAGAATTAACACATAGATGCATTCAATCCATTCAAGAGGAAGATCAAATTACATTGATGTGTTATGAAGTGTAAATAAATCATACAATAAATATTATCATAAATTCTTCTTTAATTAATTTTATACAAGGGAGACCTCAATCAAACTGAATGATTTCATGCCTTATTATAATTATAACAGTAGATCCAAACTCTACTAAAGTTATTATTTTAATATGAAATTTTATTTATAAATGGAAGGTTAACAATGGTCTACTCATTCATCTACTAAGTATCAAGGAACTCTTCCATAAGACATAATCTCAAACTAGAATGTGTTATCCTTTAATTTTCTAAGACTCATCTCTCCTAAATAGCTCTTCCTACTTGCTACTCTCCTTTTTTTCTCTCCTCTACTTAGTTGATCCTCCTTTAAAAATGGCCCAAAAATACCTCACATAAAGTGTTTGTCTTCTACATATATACATATTAGACTCATCCA